>JAHWFO010070218.1:452984-493461 GCA_023313115.1 Rhysida immarginata | reverse complement strand
ACCACCCGCCTTACAGTCCGGACCTTGCGTCCAGTATCTACCACCTGTTCCGGGATCTAAAGGAGTTTATCGGCAGGCTGCATTTTAGCGACGATGAACAAGTGAATACTGCGTGGCTTTCTTCACCGGTGGCAGACTCAATGAAGTGATCATCGGAAATTCATTGAGCGCAAAGAAAAAAATTTGAAAAAATATATAGTATTTTGTGTTTATTGCAAAACCGACCATACTTAAAACAGCCCAAACTCGTATATTGAATTTTGAAAAAAGAAATCCACCAATTATGTTCAGCTAACTCTTTTGAAACGACAAATTACAGAACCGAATAAAAATTACACATACCTAGAGGGTACGTGTATTAGCGTATTTTTAATGTCAATTGTGTATACTTTTTCAGAGATATAAGTTTTTCTAAAAATTAAAATATGGCAGTAGCGTTCAAACCAGCTAACCAAACTCAATAAACTCGATATATACGGACTCCTGTCATTAAGGCGATTTTTTTTTTTTTTTGTAAATGACATGATTGCTCCTGAAGAGGCGTTTTGTAGTTATTAACGAGCCCCCCCCCCCGGGGGCCCGCCTCCCGTTTTTTTAATAAAAAAATTAATTCGTACTTAGAGGGATCCTTAAACTATGCATTGACGTATTTTTCATGGAAATGGGCTAAAAATTAAATGAGAATTTTTTAATATAAAAATGAAGAAATGACAGAAGCATTCATTTCATCGATCCAAACACAATAAAAACGACAAGAACGACCTCCTCTCATTGAGATGACTCTTTTTTGAAAATAAGTTGACTGCGAAGAGCCAGTTTGGGATAAATAAGGTTTTAAGGATCCCTCCCAATAGAGAAAAAAATTTCTTTTTTGAATCCGTATCATGACCTCGTGGTAGGCCTATGAGAATGTACCATTCCAATTTATTTTCTATTGACAAAGATAGAAGAAAAATATTATATCACGTGTTATCAAGTATTGAAATATTGACATCTTTATTTTCTCAGAATTTTAACTTAAACATTACGACCTCCGTAGATGACAAACTATTGCCTATCATCCCCATAGATCATCTTCATTGGCCTATCATTCCCACGGATGACGTTCAGACATTATCATATTTTGAAGGAGATCCCGATTATTTACAATCTTGGTACTCTGATCGTGGTTTAAGCTTGAAAAAGGAGTAAACTCATTATAATTTTAAAAAGTAGTATGGCTTCAATCAAGATACGAGGGCAAATAAATAAGTCGGTTCCACGAATTTTTTTCACACCAATTTATTGGTCAAACAAGACGACATTAGGTTTACAGTAGTAGCAGTTCATTACTTATTTTATATATATCCACCACCGATGGCAATGCATTTTCCCCACCGTGATACCAGATTGGATATGCTAGCTGCATAAAACGTCGTCGGGCCAAGAGTCACTCTGTTGCTAATCACGCAAGGCACGGCGTAGCTTGGTAAGCGTGGCACTGTGTGGATATTGTGTTGACTGTTCCACAATCGTCGGTTACACCAGCAGCCCACGACGTCCAAATTGGTGTCAAGGCGGGGAAAATGCATTCATCGGTGGTGGATATACAGAAAAATAAGTAATGGACTGTTACTCCTGCACACCTAATGCCGTCTTGTTTGACCAATAAATTGCTGTGAAAAAAAATCGTGGAACTGACTTATTGATTTGTTCTCGTATAAATGAATCATTATACCGGTGGGTTTCCTTGTGTTTTCTGGATCGACGTTGTCGGAATATATGTATTCTTAACGGCTTGCGCATTTGACGCCGCATGGCCAACCGTGGACGTCCAACGATGCACGCAAAGTTATCCCCAACACTACCTGTTCGTATAAATTTCTCGTTCAACTGTTTTACATTAATAACCGTCACTATTTGCCTGTTATTCCATTTTGAAAAACGTAAGCCCTTTTAGGACAGTCTGTAAATTCACAGTTAAAATCTGATAAAACGGATTTATATTTACTAATCTTCCCCGATATGGGATTTTCTTCAAACGATTAGTAACATTTTCACATATAGAGAACTTTCGACAAAGCTAGGAAAACAGGGAAATCTAATCGGAATGATGTGTGGTTTTGTATACCGATATACACTGAACGACCAATTTATTAGGATTACCTCTTGCGCAAAATGGATCGGCCTCCCAGTGACACCCAAACAATGGAACAGGACGAAGCGGTGTATAAAAGGGATGCATTGGATCACAAGTTGCAGTCAGCAGCAGAAGTGGACTGAATATGAGTAAATCCAAGGATTTGACCGACTTTGAACGAGGCATGATCGTTGAAGCTCGACGGGCGCAGTGGAGCATTTCGCAAACTGCGAATCTCCTCCGGTTTTCCCGTGCAACAGTGTCAAGGGTATTCCGTGAATGGCAGTTATGCCAAAAAAAACAACATCCAACAAAACAACTCCGAACGAAACAGGGCCGTGGATGAACGAGGCCAACGGGGAATGGCACGAATCATCCACAGCAACAGGACGAAAACAGCCCAACAAATTGCAGCGCAATTCAATAAGGGAGCATCCCAACCCAATTCGGAGCACATGGTGCGGTGCACCTTGCACCAAGCTGGGTTTAACCGCAAAATAGGAAAGCGCGCCTGCTATGGGCACACAGGCATCACCACTGGACACTGGATGAGTGGAAGTAGGTCACCTGGTCCGATGGATCGTGGTTCCTACTTCATCATGCGCACGGCAGACAGCGCATCTGGCGCAGACAGCACGAGGTCATGGACCCATCCTGTCAGCAGACAACCGTACAGGTGGAGAAGTGCTGGTCTGGGGTGTCTTCTCCTGGGACACACTGGGTCCTCTGATATTCGTAGACACATCCCTGAATGCGACATACTACCTGAACATTGTTGCCGATCAGGTGCACCCGTTCATGATGACTGTTCCTCGGTGGTGACGGACAGTTTCACTAGGACAATGCTCCCTGTCACCATTCTCGAATGGTCTTAGACTGGTTCAAGGAACATGACGCGGACTTCCACCTATTTCAGTGGCCAGCTCGGTCGCCCAATCTCAACCCGATCGAGCATTTATGGGATGAAGTGGAGAGAGCCATCCGACGCCTTCTCACACTATCATCCAACCTGCACCAATTACAGGACGCTGTGATGTCAATCTGGGCTGCTATTCCTTCGCAACGGTTTCAACACCTTGCTGAATCCATGCCGGTGCAGGTCTCGCCGCTAAAGGAGGTGAGTCACCATGCGGGGTGACTCTAATAAATTGGTCATTCTGTGTATACGGTAAGGTCTCCAACAACTTCATCATGACAGTTGGTATAGATAATCTCCAGTCAACTACAAAGAATTACGGCACGGTATATCAGTCATGGGAATACACATTGTAGGACTGTATTACGCAGCAGCATTTCGATGGATATTGGCCTTATTGTAGTATAGGACGTGAGAGCTATATAGTCAGTGAGACTGGAATTTTCTAATAATATCTGCACTGATATCTGTCCTTTAACAGTCATAATAAGAACTCGACTTGTATCACAGAAGATTGTTTCCCATTATTCCTTATTTTAGTATTGTTAACTTACTTCTAATAACAAAATAAAATTAAGGTGCGGCATTAAAGTCTGGTTTACAGGAAAAAATCTTATTTCTAAATGATTAAAAAGTAAAATCAACGTGCTTCTTGCTAAGATAAAGTCCCTTTATAAATTCACAGGACAATAAACCATATTTGCCTTTTTAGTTTATCATGTTCAGATTAAACGTAATATTTTTAAAAATAGGTTTAATTCTTCTTTTTTATGAATGCCTTAACTTATAATCTTGTCGATATCGACAGTAGACCACATTTAACTCTTTCAAGTTTTTTCCCGATCCAATTAAAAATTTGCCAATCTTACATCTAAGCAAGCCACTTCTTTTAATTAGTTTAATAAGAGCTATTAGCTTTTTCAAAGTTTAATGTTTGTTGTCTTCTTTTGTCTTTGCTATCGGCGTCTCTGTGCTCATTAACCTCGTCTTGGGCTTTTACCCTTTGGGTAGCAACAGTATTCCTTTTACAGAGGGTTGTTAGGGATCTATGGTAACAATTAGCCTATTTAAATGTGGCATGGGCGTCTCTAATTAGCTACCACGTGGAATATTGTTCGTGGTAGGTATTAAAATAGTTAATATGCAAACAGCGAGCCAAAACCATTGAATTATGCCACGAAAATTGACAGATATTAGGAGGGCTACATAACAGCCCGTTCTTTCGTCAAATTCAGCTGTTCCGAAATTATGAAAGCATGCATGAAGCGAGGCTTCGTAGTTTCTAAGAAAGCGATATCAAGTGTACTAAATAGCATTGACAAAACCAGAAGCGGCCCCATGCCTAAGGGTAAAATGCAGGCTAATCCGAGACCATCCACTAGCCGCACTCCTGATGTCGACCGGAAAGTTCGGCCTCTCGTAAGCGGATGTAACGCTATAACACACGAAGCCATTAGAGAAGGCAGAGATATCTGTAGTACACGGTAAATACAATTATCAACCGTGATTTACAATTGGAGAAGCGACACAAATGAGTTTTGCCGCGCCATATTCAAGAGCGACGGACCAACTGCCGTAAACAGTATGAACGGTACCTGGCGGATGAAAAGTGTAAATACGTGATCATACTATTTGAGGTATATGTTTGCTTAAGCGACTGCAACAAAGTCCGAGCCTTTTTTTACCCACCCACGGGTTCTAATGACTTCAGGAACATTTTCAAAAGGTTTCATGATCGTGGCGGGATAGAGCTACAACGGCAAGTTAACTTTACACAGAGTTGAGTCAAAGCCCACATGGGTGGATTTACACTTTCGTGCACACTTTTTGCCAAACTTTCAAGATTTGCACAAACATGCATCCACATAGGTGCAACCAAAATCAACGCCATGTACTATCAGAGGTAAACACAGTATGGCTGCGCCAAGACAAGGCGTCGAGTCACACCACCGCATCAATTCCCCCGTTCTTGGAACGCATGTAAGAATATACCGGAATCCACTCCATTCCATTCCGCGACATAGACCTCAAGTCGCCGTGCGCATCGCCTATGGGTTTTTGTGGCTTTGACCTACATAAATGGGCTCTTAAAAAGAGACGATCGCGAACAGTGGAGGGTCTTTGTAAAGCGTGTCTACAGAATTGATCTTGGTGCTCTGTGTTCCAGCCTCCTGCAGGACATTAGGAGCGATACATGGCTCCCAGGTTGAACACACTCGACGGTAGAGAAAGGGGTTATCTGTCTTTTTTGGCCCTCTGTAACTTGTTACCATAGATCGCTAACAACCCTCTGTAGCACCCTTTTCCTTTTCTATAAGAATATATTTTATTTATATTTACCAAAATTCTTGATGCATGTAGAGTCGCGTACACTTAGAAGCGAACCTAACACATTAATCTGTACCCGTATCTTAAATCTCATGGGCCAGACCGGAATAACTCTTCCTGCGTTTTCACGGTACTCCACGGATTTGGATTGCCGATTGTCCATGTAAAGGTATGAAACCTCTCGCTTCAGGTTTATACATAACAGCTAACAATTTACTTTTTTCTCGCAAAAGCGGAGCCACCTCTAAATGCAGTCAAATCACTTACATGAACAAGAAACAGTATGAATTCTATGATTTAAAAATACGTTTTTCTCTTCTTATATATATCTATTCGCACCATTGTTGAATGAAAAGATCTTACAATGTTACGGGCAATATTATGTTACAATGTTAATATGGGCTGTTGGTAATAATGTGCAGGTTCATCAATGAGTGGGATCTGTTGTGGGTCTTTACGGTGATCAACGGGGAATTGAGATTAAAGAGGAAAAATAAAAATTTGTGACTCTCTGTGAATGCCATCAAAAATTTGGAGAAATCTTCGTTAATTGGATAATTTCCTCAACAGACCGATAATTCTATGTAGTCTCGAAGAAAATCCATAAAGGTGACCAGTGCTATTATTTGGCAATAAATCCGCGCACCGATATTCACGCTTCATCTACCTAAGTGCACGGGATTTAAGAACGCCCTTTGTATAAACTAATAATTGGCTACTGTATTTAGTACAGCCTGTCTAAAACAACCAAAATTCCTATCATTTGTTGCAGAAACAGTATGCAGTCAAATCGATATAGATAATGATAAACTGGCGGCCAATGCTGAGCTGATTAGTTTGGCTAAGGATCTGCTGATGATAATGAACGCTACCAGGGCAGTTAGTGTTTATTATGGTTTTAACTATTAAGATAGATTTAACCGGCTCGGACGTCACCCGGGTTACCAAAATTGACTCTAATTTATTTTAATAATACACTATAAAAATCGCTCAGGTAATGTGAAAAATGTCATTTGCTTTTAGGCTCTGCACTCTATTATTTGTAGCGAGCAACCATGTGACTATCATCACTGATGGAGACAGATATTCTCCAAGGGAACTATTTATATCTAAACATCGGCAAAATATTTTACATTTTACTCTGCGCAGGATGGGGGAAAAAACCTTCTGGTCTTTAAATCAGATATTATAATGTTTGTTTTTTTGCAATTTATAAATTTTCTAAAATTTAAATTTACTCTAATTTTTACGTAAATTAAAATAACTTGTTTAAAAAAAACAGCGAGGATTGAAATTCTATAGTTTTATAACTATGGTCGACAGAAAGCTTTATCTTCATTGTGGTGGTCACCGCATGGTAAATTAAATTGGATTTATAGCTAAAAATTAATTAATAATTGGTTTTATAAAGTGTAAAATAAGTTGGGTAAGAATTCCTGAAGTGGGCCTCTCAAAAACAAACACGTGAATTTTAAAACTTTTATTATAATTTGGTAGTACTTAATGAAGTATTAATAATTTTGAAAAATTTCCATTTGTTAAAAAGTTATAAACAACTATATTTTTTGGTACTTTTTGTTTAAAAAGTCATATCTCAAGCTAACTTTTTCAAATCTCTTTGAAATTTTAAAGATAACAAGTAAAACTTATATATTTCAGAACAAAACATAAAAGAATGAGAAAAAAAATTTTTGTGTAAAAAAAAAAATAGATTTTTAATAAAGTAATGAATATTTTTTAATGTTCTCAATCGATTTCAACAATTTGAAAAAAGACATTTAATTTGTATTTATTAACAATTTAGAATTTGCAATCCTTGTTCCGCATACCATGCGCTTAACGTTTGAATATCGTCTCTAATTTCTAATTGCACATTAACAACCTCGTTACTGGAGCACGACTTAATCAAAAAATTATCGTCGACATATGAGTAGATGGTTTAGTTAAGAGGTAATTGGTATCGGGACACTGGCCGTAGCATAAAACACAGACGCAGTTGGTGCGCCGTGGAGGGGCCCTCGAGTTGACGGAACTTCCACCTCGACTTGATTAGTTGCTGATCAATAGGTTGCTTTGATTTGTAGGTGAAATAGTGAAGTAGAGGAATAATGCTGACACCGGAACAACGTGTAGAGCTGATACTTCTTTGTGGAGATCACCACAGAACATCTCGAGAAGCTGCAGACGAATTTCATCGCCGGCACCCTGATATTCCCAAGCCCACCGACTACACTTTTAGGCGTGGCAGAAGAAAATTTGGATCGTGTGAGACATTGTCTTCGAGTGCATGGTGCACATTTTGAACGTGAACGATAAGCTTGCGAAACCGTGTGAATATAAAGCCAACATTCATAAACTTTTGAGATACGCGACTTTTGAGACACACGGTATTTTATTTTTCCGACGGTGATGGTTCTCAGTACGAATTTCGAAGTCTATATTTTTATAAAAATGATTTCGCCCGTTCGTATAGATCTTTTGGTGAAGTAATTGGTCTTCCATTAACACGTTGCATATTAGTTTTGCGTGCATGTCTTTTGAAAGTACCTCCGAGGCCATCGCAAGCCCCTTTACCATGCAAAGTCGCGAAAAAGTTCCACTGAGCTTCTACATCATGATCTTTATGATAAAGTAAGTTGATGAAGTTTGACTTGTATTTGTACTGAAAACCAGCGCCTTAGGAAAAATAAAGTACATGTATTTTGTTAACATTTTGTAAGCCGAAATTATTTTTCAAATAATCAACTAATTTACAATTGAATAAATTTACTGCCACAGAATCATGTTGCAAGTTTTCCGATACCATTACGAAATTTTTATTTTTTATTTCATTATTTTTGTTGTAATAAATTGCATAAGGATGAAGAGTTACTTGCTTAGCAGTCCAGTGGTACGATTGAATAGCTTGACAAAAATTGATGGCATTCGCGTAAAAACAGTGATCACCAAATTTTTATTTCGCAATTGAATCAAGATAAGACTAATATCTTGCGGATTAATAAGTCCAGACAAGAGAGTATTGACACCTGTAGAGTCCTTAGTATCTTCAAACTGTAAATAAAGGAGAACATGTGAGTTCTCACACGAAACAATTTGAAAATGCCAGCTTTGTAACAATATGAATTGAATTTGAAACTAATTACCGCGCAAAGTACGCGCGGGTAAAATCTTCTTTTTAATAATAGACTATCGTTCATTTCGCATATACAGGAGTTATTGACCGAATTATTAAAATTAAAATTTTTATTTTGACGGCTTAAGAAAACTCTCAGGAAATACGAAATAATATAGGTACTAAGAAGCGTTTTAGTTCCGAAGATACAATTTGGAATCGTAGTGTGGTCGGCGGCCTCTAAGACCCAATTAACGTTAATTAAAACAGCTTATAGTGACGTTATAAGGGTAGCATTGAATTTGTCTAAATTTGCCTCCATCACAAAGACATGCAGAGTATATGATTTTCCTACCTTCGATTACGTTAAAGATTATGCGAAACTTCGTGAGTTTTCTTTCGAGGTTGCAGATGAAAATCACCCGGTGCATCATTTAAGATCGTGGATGTCGGATACTGACAAAACTCGTCAAACACAGAGGTATAAAATCTGTGCTAAAGGAATTTCTAAATGGTTGGAGTCCTATTTCCCCTACAACACTATTATAATGTGGAATTCACTTACTTATTTGGAACGTAGTCAGATAATAGCATGTAAAGATAGCAAATGTGTGAATCACAAAGGATATATTTCTAGGATTGTATCACTGGTGGTTTGTAATAGGTGACATGATTAACCTTTCTAGTATGTACTTATTCCTTATTGGAATGCAAATTGTAAATAAATAAATAAATAAATAAATAAATCCATTTGGCACGCGACTTTTGAGACACTAGCTACATTCAAAAACTCCGTGCTAGTCGTGTTAAGCGTGTCGCGTGCTGAGTTAATTTTTGAATGTGCTCGTGTTGTCTGTGCTGTCGAGCACGATTTGTGCTGCCACTTGAGTTGGGACCACGGTCTATAGATATTCATGGTCATCGAGCTCCATTGTTAAAATGAAGCTAAAGTTTCTAGCTCCCAACAGGGCGGGAACTCTATTGAAAAGTGGCGCTGCATGTACAATCGGCCCAAAAACGCCTGCAGCGCCGCCCTATCGATAGACAGAAACTATACTTTCATTTTCAGTTTCAATCGGCCCTGATGCGATCTATGCGGCACCTGGCGCGATCTGTTTTCCTTAGCTTCTCGAAACAATGGAAAATGGCCGAAGCTCATAGTAATGCTTTGTTATTCGTATTTCTACCAATAATAAGCCCTGAATTTGCACTACTCTGATGATGTAACAATGTATGACGGTTTCCGTGCAGAGGCTTTC
Organism: Rhysida immarginata; assembly: GCA_023313115.1. Lineage (NCBI taxonomy): Eukaryota > Metazoa > Arthropoda > Chilopoda > Scolopendromorpha > Scolopendridae > Rhysida > Rhysida immarginata. The sequence goes on along the minus strand of JAHWFO010070218.1, from coordinate 483,727 downwards.
TCTTTAGGAGGTGTTGGTTGAGACCGATCAGGCAGAGTATTGTTATATCAGTTACGGCAGGGTATTGTTGATCATATTTCTATCAATAATAAGCACGAAATTGTCCCTACCGTAGGTGATGTAACAATGTATGATTTTTCCGTGAGCAGGCTTTCTCTCTAGGCGGTATTGTTTTGTCTGCCTGAAACAACAATGGAAATCTGTTAAATGAACAGGTCGTTAGCATCATAGAGAAAGGAGTTTTTACTTCCTTTCTGTATGGATAGCATCCAGTAAGTCGTGTCCTAATTATCGTGGTTACAATTTTCCCACCAGATGGAGATAGTGGAGCTATTAGCGACAGGCAGTTTACTTTCGACCCAATCTTCTCCGATTATCAAAAATAACTTTTCTGTTTTCCATAACCAATGTTCTTGAACAAATAGAGTTCCTTCTACCCTAATTAATCATGGGATGATGGCGCAATTAATTCGTATAACTATAAAATATTCAGGTAAGCGGCGTTTTTCCGCCATTACAGCTTTTCATGAGAGAGATGAGGAAAGCCACAATGAACATGCGCGCCAATGTCGTGCTAGAGAGCTAACACGAACCACGATTAGAGAAGGGTGTACACGAACACGGACGAAAATACCCCGTGCTCCGTGCTAGGCGTTTTGCAGGAAATGACATCAGATTAGCAACACGACACGCTTAACACGACTAGCACGGAGTTTTTGAATGTAGCTTGTGATTACTTGCACGTTTATGATTTGTATTGTTTTAGAGCTAACAATGTCCCTTAACAATGTTTTCCCACCATTACGGATTTTCATGAGAGAGATGAGGAATGCCACAATGAGCATGCGCGCCAATGTCGTGCTAGAGAAATAACACGAACACGGACGTAAAAAGCCCGTGCTCCGTGCTAGGCGTTTTGCAATACGGGACACGATTCGTGCAGGAAGTAACATCAGATTTTAGCAACACGACTAACACGGAGTTTTTGAATGTAGCTACTGTATTTTGTTAACATTTTGTAACCCGAAATTATTTTTCAAATAACCAACTAACTGAGAACATAAAAAAATATTCATTTCTTCATTAAAAATTTATCTTTTACACAAAAAAAAATTTCTCTTTTTTTTTAATGAAAAATATACTTTTTACTTGTTATCTTTAAAATTTCAAAGAGATTTGAAACAAGAATGATTTTACCGCCTTAATCAACATTTTAAAACACTTAAGAGAAAAAAATAAATATGAAAACTAAATTGTAAATTACTATTTAAGTAAGCTAATGCATAGAGAGAATTTATACGAATAAACTTGAAGAACTGAAAGGTAAATGGAGAGGGATTTATTCCTCATACATTTAAAAAATAAAAGTTCTTTAATTTGTAAGAATTCCCACATAATGTTAAACGAAGTGAGCCTCAATTGCTAAAGCGTTGTGTGTAAGCATCTATTATTTTTTCATATTAAATTCCTAAAGTGTTTCTACATTATCGTCTACTATTGAAGCAAGCGATTAACTACTATTAATTAGCAATATGTATAACAGTAGTGAGTTTTAGATAACATTACGCCTAACAGCATTATGCTCTTGATAAAAATAAGCTATGGATAACAATAGATCTAACAACCAGGGTTGCCAACTTACCGGTTTTTAGATGGGAATATTTATTGTTGGATATTGTTATAATACAAGCTAAACAATGCAAAAATGTAATAATTATTACACGGTTGGCAACGCTGCTAACAACTCGTAATGAGTTGGTTAATATATTACACGCCATATCGTAGCATTGAAAGTTCTAACAATATTGTATTGTACCATTAGGGCACATGCAACAAAACCAATTCCCACTATCATTATTTTCTTGTTATATTCACTCATGACACGTTGTTACGAGGAGTTTATTATATTTTATGCCATATCTTAGCATTGAAAGTTCCAAAAGTACCATATGATATCATATGGTAAAATTAGGGCACGTGCTATTAAACCAATAACCACTATTATTATTTACTCGTTATACACACTCATGGCACGTTGTTATGAGTTGTTTGATATATTACATGCCATATCTGAGCATTGAAAGTTCCAATGGTACCATATGGTATCATATGTCAAAATTAGGGCACGTGCTACTAAACCAATAACCATTATCATTATTTAATCGTTATATTCACTCATGGCACGTTGTTACGAGTTGTTTGATATATTACATGCCATATCTTAGCATTGAAAGTTCCAATAATACCATATGGTATCATATGACACCATTAGGGCACGTGCTACTAAACCAATAACCATTATCATTATTTACTCGTTATATTCACTCATGACACGTTGTTACGAGTTGTTTGATATATTACATGCCATATCTTAGCATTGAAAGTTCCATTTGGTACCATTAAAACTCGTACTACTAAACATTTCACACCAACATTATTTACGCGTTATATTCATTCATGAGACATCCTTGCACGTACACGTGCCATTAGACCAGTACCTGCTATCACTAGTTGCTTTTATATATTCGTTCATGACATGTTGTGACGATTTGTTTGATATCTGGTTATAGGAAGTTTTTAAGGGGGTGTCATAATGGCACCATTAAAGCACGTGCCATATTAGTACGTACTTATTCCGGCTATCTCACGTTCGTACTTATTCGTGCTCTGTCCCATATTAATGGATTGGTGAAACAGACTGTGAAAAAGTTAATTCGTTTTCAAGTTATCGTAATAAATACTAAGCTCCCTAAGAATAAAAAAATTCTCTTGATTTAGAGACCGAACTGCCCTCTCAATAATCGTCAAACACGTGCATCTTGCACGCGCACCATCTCATTAACGTTCAGAGCACGCGCAGAGCCGGACCCATATATGTTCTTAACACGCGTTTTCCCGAATGCGAGAATAATTCGTGTCTTCCAGCAATTCAATACATGCACTCTTTCTATTGCAACGCAGTGAATTGTGGGAATTGTGTCTACAAACCGATCACATAAGCACATTTCTATATATAGAAAATGTGCTAAAAAGTAGCTTGAGATGAGTTTTTAAATAAAAAGTACTAAAAATGTATTTGTTTATAATTTTTTAGCAAATGGAAATTTTAAAAAAATATTTTGGGAAATGTAATACGTTATTAAGTACCATCAAATTATACTGAAATTTTTAAATTTCTCGACATGTTTGTTTTTGAGGGAACCACTTCAGAAATTCTTACACTGTTGAAAGTAATGATTTTCATATGGTCTCATGTCAAGCCAGTTTTCTGTGGCGTGACATTTTTTTGGGGTATTTTTTAATAAGATCAAAATTACAAAAAATATTGCAATTTTAAACAGCTTTACTCGTCAGTAAACTTTTATGCATAATCATCCTTATAATTAGAAATTATATTAACTGTGGAAACAAATCCAATATAAGTGATTAATTAATTACTTTAATAAAAAGATTACAAACCTATATGATTGAACGCTACAGAAACTGGATGCCTTTTCTAACTTGAATTTTTGAAATTACAGTATGCGGCAAAATAAACAGTACTGAAATTATGAAACGTTTATGAAATTATGCGCATTTCAGTACTGTTTATTTTGACGCATACCGTATTATCAGATTATAATTCAATAATGTGCCCACAAGGTTAATATCTCTGATCTCTTAATACACATTATAAATACGAGGGTAATACTGAAAGTCGTGAGAATATCAGAATTTATTGATATAAAAATGATAAGTATATCAAATTCCTCTATAAACTTTTCTTCAATTTTCAACATAATGTCCATTTCTTTGCACGTATTTTTCTCATCGTTTTGCAAGCTTGAAAATTCGCTTACGGTTGCACTTCTTTTCAGCTGGCCGATAACAATCTGTCCTATTCCAGGTTTTGCTGCTTTTTTTAGTCACTGTCGCACGACTGTCTTTGCTAAAGATGGCGTCAACCCTTTCCTTATTGCATTCAGTGGAGGCAGTTCGAGGAAGATCTTGATGCTCGTGTTTCCATCTTTGAAATGTTTCACCCATCTCCTAAAGCAGCGAGTACATGTCCATAAGCATGCTGAAGTCTGGTGAATTTCAGTAGCGGGAATTTCCTATTTCTTAATAAGTTCTGGTTTGTAATCAAGGAATTGAGTGATCGCACATTAATGAAACAAAGCATAATTGCTAGCTATTGCGCATGGTCACGTAATATATGCTACTGAATTCACAACATCTCAACATGTAGGCTAATGTAAATTTGATAGATTCATATGATATACTTATTTCCGCCATTTTAATAAGTTCTGATTTGTAAAAAAAATGATGATCAAGGTTTCCAGTATGATCCTCGCAGATTGTTCCCTTAAGCCATCGCGATTGATTAGCATGCACCTGGCTCAGTGTAGATTATCAAAATCATGGCATTTAGCGAGGAACCAAAGAATTGAAAATCATGGCATTTAGCGAGGAACCAAAAAATTGAAAATCATGGCATTTCCACAGTAATTTCCACAGTAATTTACGATAAAGAGATTGAAATCCTGGACTATACAAATAGCATTAGATATTCAGTTGAGTCAAAAGTTCGTTCGTATTTTTACCCATAATGAAAAGTGTAAACAATTCACAAAAAAACAAATTTATCAATCAAAGTAAACTTCATTGTGATCTTCACTTTGTTGCTTTCTTAGCGTCAGAACGCTCAATCGATGGTACAATCGGTCGGTGGAGCAATAAATTTCGGCACGCATTCTCGATCTTCTCAAGATTGTTGAACCGCCGTCCGCTAAAAAAGTAGGTCATAGATCAAAAGAGGCGATAAACTGATGACGCAGGGCTGGGTAGAACTTCAATTCCCTGAAGTTCCTGGAGTTTTGCCAGAGCTTATTGTTTGTAGGTGTGCACGTCTTGGATTGGTAACGGGCCTTCAAGATGTCAGGAACTCGCTGCAGTTATTGGTCGACATTAAAAAGTCAAACAGTCCCTAGAAATTCCACTAAATGGCAGTTTGACAACCGGTTCTGAAGCTTGTACGAAATGGAACCACGGATTTCTCTTATCCGAATTTTGAAATAAATCCACGTTTCATTCTTAGTTGCAATTAGGCGTCAGAAACGATATTCCGGGGGTTAGCCAGAATTTGCAAAGAACCAATAGTCGTTGTGTCTAGACAGAAATCACTTCATTGAGAACTTCACGGCAGCGCCCGTTCACAAGCCTAAGTTGCTGGTTGATTGATATATTTTAAAAGAACTAAGTTCTGCCGATCATTTTCGGGTGGTTACTGCTGCTCAAACAGTGAGTACAGGCTTCGTCTTCAACAACAGATGGCTGTCTGGACTTTGGTTTGTCTTCGAGGCTGGTATAACCTACCTTGAAGTACCTGAACCACGTTCTGCTTTGCGTTCATTGACGCTCCTTGGGCCTTCCACCTCGTCGATTTCATTCGCCGCTACTCTTGCACTCAAGGTAACGCAAAATTTGCGCTTACTTCACTAGATACAAGAATCTGAAATCGATAGCTTTCTAAATTACAGCTGTTTTCATTGAAAAGTTAGGTTTTAAGGCGTAAAATAAAGGTTGTTGAAGGGGCAAATGTGTAATACTTTGTGTGTAAAAGGAAAGAAAAATACAAACTTAACAAAAATAATATACGGGGTGATTCAGTCAATTACGTACGATTCTAATAGATTATTACTCAGGAACTAAACATAAGAATGTCATATAGATCTTAAAATACACATTACAATTTCGCACTTCATGAACAACATTCTCGACACTCCATTCATCTGTACAATTCGACGAAGTCTGAGAGTGAAGTTTTGCAGCACTGCGCCTCGCATCTCATTGTCAATCAGTGTACAAGATTCGGTGATTGCCTGACGGACCTCTTCCATGGTGCGGGAGCGTGTGCTGAACATATCCTTAAGGAACCCCCACAGAATTGACCCATTAATCCAACAACAAGGTCATTTCTAACAGTTTTCCAAATCTCTTCAACGACGGAATCAGCTGGCCACCGATCAGTCCTAACCTTAACCTGTAACTTTCTGTCAGGGTTCCTTAAGAAGATGTTCAGCACGCCCCCGCACCATGGAAGAGTTCCTTCAGCCAATCACCGAATCTTGTTTACTGGTTGACAATGAGATGCGAGGCGCAGTGCTGCAAAATTTCACTCTCAGGCTTCTTCGAGTTTTACAGATGAATAGAGCATACATCGAGCATGTTGTTCATGAGGTGTGAAATTCCAATGTGTAATGTGTATTGTAAGATCTAGATGGCATTCCTAAAGTTTATTAGTTCCTGAATAATAAACCATTAGAATCGTACGTAATTGATAAATCACCCTGTGTTTCTTTATCGTAGAAGTTGAAAATGTCACCCTCAGGATAAAGGTAGCTTTTGAATCTTCTTAACCATGTGAATCTTAATATTAATAAAAAACTTCTTAACCATGTTTGAATACAACCTTACTTAGGAGCGTACAGTTTATTATTCTTGTAATGCTTCGGTTTAGATCTTCTAAAGCAATGGTATATACAGAGTGAATAAAAGTAAAGGGATAAACTTCTGGAACTAAAGAGTCCATATCAAGATACGTCCGGAAATGGGCGGTATCTGCAATAAAGCATTTAGTACTGGTACATGACATGACACATTACATGGCATTAATTTCATCCATTTTAAAGAAGATGTTAAAAATGGCCGCCTTGGGATGCAACGCAGGTGTCCACACGTCGCATCATGGATTGCCTCACTCTTTCGAAAATTCCAGCCTAGTTTTGTGCGTTGGTTGGTGCTGTCTATCGGTAAATCCGTGTGGCCTCTCGGCCGTTGCCATGTGCTTCTAACCATTGCGCTTTAGCGTCGCTCAAATCACACAATATTCAACACTGAAAAGCACACTGAGTGTTGTTATGAGAGAATGATGTCGTTGATCAGTTCCATTTATATACGAATCTCCGTAAATATGAATTTCTGGAAATATGTTGAAATGAACTTTTTTGTTCCCTTTCCTGTCAAGAATCACCTCCGGAAGTTTTGTCCTCTTACTTTTTATTCACCATGTATGCACAATCTTTGAGATATTGCGAGAGAAAATAATCCATTGACGATAAATTTAATATTTATGTCCATGTACAAATAAATGCACTCTCCTAACAGATTGAATGCCCGATTGCGTAATAAAATGATCACCCCGTATTTTAGAAATTAAAGCTATACAGTTAGTGAAATATTTTTGTGTGTATTGTAAATAAAAGGTGTGGTAATTTTAATAAATATGCATATAAGAAGCATTTGCTTAGAAATATGAAGTAACTTGTGTTTATAGAATCAATTTGTGATTATCTGTTTGAGGTTATTTGTAATAAGAAATATTTAATATGAAAATAATGTCATTTTAGTACCAAGTGGAGGACCCCAAAATCTGCTTTGCTCTCCTGTGGATTCAACTAGCCTTTCGATTTCATGGGACCCACCTCCAATGGCTCTTCAAAATGGGTTAATAAAAGGATACAAAATCTTCTATCAAAAAATTCCTGAATTTAATGGTAAGTTCTATTTGACTAGAATTTAGAAAATAATGAGAAAACGTTCTGCCGTGGTTTTAAAAATATAATAAATTTTGTATAGATTTTTATGGTTCTAATTAGCGATAAGTTCTCAAAATTTCATAATTTTCCATAATAAAGGAGTAAATATTCTTTTAAATGATAATCCAAACTACAGAGTCTCTCAGAACTCTTTGTTTAAACTTAACAGATACATCCCCTCTACCTCCCTGATAAGCTTATGCAAAGAGTTCTGAGACATCCCGTATACAGTATTTTTAACCCTTCTGATGAAAAATGAGAAATACTATATTTGCATTGATAGAATAACATAATGAAGTTGATGGGGCCTTGCATTACATAGCGGGCAATAACAAGAGCAATATTTTCACAGTGTAATGTGTCCGATGGGAACCTACAATGATTTCCACTGGCCCTGCTCTTCAATAACCCCTAGGAGTGAACTTCTTATTTGATTCGTGATATTGATATTTTAAATTACCTGCATATGTTTAGTTACACTTATGATCTCTAACACTCATGTCATTGTTTAGCAAGAAATATAGACATATGCCACTTGTTAGAAAATAAATAAACCGGATTCATAGCAAATTTTTTTTTTGTCGAGATAAAATTTATGAATAAATACAGACGCTTTCTGATCAATCGAACTTAATCTACCAGGATTAATTACAAGTACTATTTCTTTTAATCTATTCGTCCGATCTTGGTTAGGTATTAATGATGAAAGTTTTTTTTTATATATTTATCTCTTTCGCTTGCCTAAGAAAGTAAAAAAGAAAACAGTTAAAAAGCTGTAACCCGAAAAATCATGGTCATAAGTATTTAATGTTTTATAAGTAAGTTGAAACAAAGTTTTGAATTGAATAGCTGATAATTACTCTCTAAATACTTTTACGTAACTTTATTGTATGTTTAATACAATATTTTTAGTTCTCAATATCCTTTGTCTAACATCTCGACTGGACTATTATTAATATTCGATTATCGTTTTTCTTGATAAATAACTAATGAAATCCTGTTTAGACCCGCGCTTTCTCAGTTACGTTTTTAATTATTAAACTCTTCCGAGATTATTCTCTCTCTCTCTCTTATAAGCGACTTTTTCCGCCGAAACATCGCCTCCCACGTTTTGGCTTTTGACGAAGGAAAATGTTCGATTATCTAAAGTCTTTCTATTTTATCCTTTAGATCCTACGCTGATGGTTAATCCGTTGTCACGTGTAAAGATTGGCAGTGGAAGTAATTGCGCAAATAATTATCTTAATTAGCAGAATTGATTGATTCATATATACTGAAGCACACTAATTGTAAGGGTTTTAAATTGCATAGTCATTTAATAAACCAAAACACACAGATTTACAAACGAAAGGTTATTTCAACAAATAGGCACAAAAAAATAAAAAATTGCAAAAATATTAACGTATTATTAATGAGACGTAATTAGGCCAAATACTTTACTAATTGCAAGTAAAGGAATAAAGTTAAATCATTAACCATGCGCACATATAGCTTATGAACTCTTAAATAGTGATACAATACAAAAATTTTTAATAAATGGCTTTAATTTCAATCAACTTACAAAGGACTTAATGAAGCTCCGAAATCAACAAAGCTATTGTCAGAACAACCAGCTTCTGCCTCTACACGCAAAAGTATTCGTTACGAATTTGGTAAGGAATGGAGAAATAAGCTATAGTGCTCCTAGACTAAATAGCTTAAATACCAAAATTTACTAGAAATAAATTTAAATATTAATTGACAAGTTTTTTTATACAAGAGCTGCTCCTTTATACAATCGACGACAATATGAAAGTAAATGAATATAAGCTCTCAGAGTAAATGAAGAAACCTTAAAGAAAAATTCTTATACTTAACAAAAGTCTCTAATTCAGTCTATTAGAATGTCTTATCGATCAATATTCAGGATATAGAATCTTTGCCTATACGTAACAAAACGCTCAACGCAAGTTCAGATAAGAGTACACAAAAATAGGAGCTGTAGTTATGCACTTCTTGTGCTCAGCGCTTTGTAAAAATAACAAGCAACTTATTTGTAATTAGCTCGAAACCATAAATAAATTAATAGCTTGAGTACTCTTCAACTGTGGACCAATTCTAACACTTAAAGCCGTCCATATAAATAAATTACGTAAAATAAGTTAGCGTTTAATCTTCGTATCGTTTTAGTCAAACGTGCTATTAAATAATGAGTTGCTCGGTTAAACTATTTAGACAACAAATAGCGTCTCTCCTCAGGTAAGTATTACGGTGAAAGAAAATAACAGACAGAAGTTGACTACTTAACTTTAGTTGAAGTCCGGCAGCTCAGCACATAAGGAATCCGCTGACACGTACTTTGAAGCCATTCCAAGTCTTTGTAATATGAAACCGCAATTGTCCGTCATGAAGGCTTTCAGGCCGCTCGGAAAATTTCCAATTAAACGAGTATGGCGTAGCTCCAGCTGAAGAATTCGATTCTCGCTTCGGAAAACTTTCTCCTCGCAATATCCAGCTTCCAGGGAACTCAGGTAACTCGAGGCTTCGCTTTCGTAAGAAACTGCGGACGGATTTTTTTACCTCATATGTATTATCGCTGTCTCTCGTTGTCTTTAGCGCTCATTTCCGCTTCGTACATGACGAATTACTGCCTTGTCTTCACTCTTTTTCGTTTCCACATGTCTATTGCCGGAATAACCTTCGCTAACGTTTGGAACTGGTTGCTAAACGTTAATTGGGTACTTTGACATCTCTCGAACATCGTTTCCAGCTGTCGAACCATCAGCCTCACTTGCTTCCGCCTCGTACGCCCTCGTTTTTCTTTCTGACCTAGATTCATTGCTTTGGTTTTCAAATTTCGCGCCGTCGCCATCTCTCAGCGAAAAATATCATTACTTCTATAGAATACTCATGTTTTATAATGGCGCTTCTGCTTACGATTCCGTAACATCCGTAAAGAGGTGGGGAGGAAACTTTGGGAACTGAAGATAAGGTTAATTAATTGAGTTATTAATGAGAAATACCGACATAATGTGTCGATGTCAAACAGCGCTTGGAAAGTCGCACGCTAGAACACGTTAGAAAGTGAACATCTATCGTTCGGGTCTGATTCGGTTACGTTATCCGATCCTTTGTGACTTGTAACAGACGACACTCGAAAGATACTTGAAGAACGAACGCCGTTCGGAATCATTCGCAAAACGGTCTGCAATAAAAAAAACTTTGGATGTATTAGGCAAACAAGAAATAATACAGATGGTTATTAGGGATTTATGGTAACAATTACAGAGGCCAGAAAAGGTGGGAAACCCCTTTCGCCACCAACGAGTGTGTTCACTTTGATAGCCATGGATGGTTCCTATTGCCCTGCATCCCAGTTTCCACTCCATGAACACCAAGATCAATTCGTAACCTTTGCTGTTGAACGTTTTCCAAAGATCCTCTACTATTCGCGGTCATCTCTTTCCGAGGGCCCGTCCACAATAAGCGATGCGTCCTACGACTTCACGGGTATGTCGCTGAATAAAATGAAGCGGAATCCAGTATGTTTTTGTAAGCGTTCCAGGAACAGCCGAGTTGACGCGGAGTGTGACTCGAGACCTTGTCTTAGTGCAGCCATATCTTGTTTACCTCTGTACCTTACAAACGGGGATATCACGGTTAAATATGGGGGATAGAAGGTTAGTCTGATAGTATATGTTGTTGACTTTGGCCTTTGACTCAACTCTGTGTAAAGATAATTTGCCGTTGCAGCTGTATCCCGCCACGGCCATTTAACATTTGAAAATGTTTCCTTGCATTCACGGTTGTCACGGAATTTGGACTCCAACAAGAATTCAGGTGGCGTGAGCACTCGTCATTGCTTCTCGACTCGAGTGTTCTACAACACAAGGAGCAAGAATGTACGTCACAACCAGCGGATGGAGCATCATGGAGCAGGAGCCAATGGGAAGACAGATGGCGAAGTGAGCGCCAAAAAGAAAAATTTGACGAGTTGGAAAGGTAGCAAGGGGAGAGTGACCGCAGGAGCCAAGGAGAACTGCCGGGGAAAATGCTGGAGCCGAGCGAGACCGAGTTTTGGAGCCAGAGACGTTTGCTTGGTTGAGAGTAGAGGCGGCGAGCCCTCATGCAGGACTTCCCGACCGGAGAAATCGTTAAGGGACCCGAATACGACGCCGTTACGGAAAAAGCCACACAGCCAAGCCACGCAGGCGGCGGTTTCTGTTGCTGGGTGCACACTTAGCGCGACGAGCGCGCGATTCTATCGCTTTGAGTCATATGCGCATGCGCAACAAAAGCCAGGCGATCAATTCGCTTCTCGGTGCCCACTTGGCGCGACGTTCGCGTGACTGAATGCTCATGCGCTATCTACGCGGTCATTTCGTTTCCCACTTCAAGATTTCGTGTTTCCAAAATCAGAATTGGATATTTCGTGCATACAGAATTGCATATTACTTGATATCTTCAATCAAATTTTCCGTAGCGATATCCGACCATCTCGAAGTAGGTGCTGCCATGATTGCATGTGCCACGTGATTCGAAACTGTTTTTTGATTGGGTGCGATAGAGTCGCGCGATCAAAAAGCTCTGGCATGCAGAGCATTTCAATCGCCTCAGATACGCCACAGAATCTCCCTTGTGACGTCACTCTGCGCATGCGTGCTTCACAAAGCGATAGAATCGCGCGATCATCGCGCTAAGTGGGCACCCAGCATCAGAAACCGCCGCCTGCGTGGCTTGGCTGTGTGGCTTTTTCCGTAACGGCGTCGGAGGTCAACGAGCGCCTGAGGAGCGACTCCGAGCAAGCTCTACCGTGCGCGAGACTTCCCGTCGTTTGGAGAAGACCGTTATGCAGCGCATTCAACGTAAATGTAAGTGCTTCTTTCTTTGTGGGCTTGGCCGGTAATGTAATAAAAACGGCCTTCCCTGAGTTGCGGTACAGAGCTTTCCGTTTCCATACGGAAATTAATGTCATCTGGCCCAGTGGAATGACGGCGTATTACGAGGACTCCGTTGGCTTCGTGATAGTTCGCCCGTCGAGAATTGCGGTTTAAGCTTAAGCTGATGTTTCCCGTCTTCTCCTCTCCATCAGTGTTCGTAATTATTAATTTGCTTTCGGCGCCATTCGTATGGGGCGTATTCGAGAAGGGATATCCTCCATAATTGGCGTTCGTTTTTGGCCTATTGGGTTAACTAGCCTTGGAAGTTTTAATTGTGTTTAAATTTTCTTATATTTTTTTCTTTAGGCATACGTGGGTGTCCTAAGTTGCCCTTCTGTGTTTATTACAATTAAGACTGAACTGGGACGTTGGTTGTTATTAACGCCAGCTGTAAAATTTGCGATTTATTCTAGCAAACATTGCTATTCGGTAATTTAAGGTCAACTACTACGGTGTCTTTAAAATTCTGGTTAGGTATTTCGTTTACCGGCCATGGACTGAGTTGCCGTATTATTGTTACGAGAATGTAGTGTTGTAACACTGGTTTACATTGGTGTACATTGTTATCCTTATATATTAAGGTAATGTGTTTGTAGTATGCTTGTACCTTGTTTCAGCTGTGTGATAAGTTCATATCGTAAGTGTATAGCCTAGACGGCCTTTAATCCATTGTGTTTGGTTGTTGGGTTTCAGTGGGACTGCTTGGACTCAGCTATCAATTGTGTAGTAACGAGGCATAATAGGCCTCGGCCCTTGGACTGTGAACTGTGTTTAGCTTGTTTCTTTACATACTTATGCAAAATTTTGGAATGGGTTTTATTAGTGTGCATATAATTGTTTACGTTACATTGTGGAACGAAAGGTTCATTAACTCATGGTGTATCTAAGGAATATTTTGTTGTTACTTTCCAAACAAGGTTTATAGGCTTACTTATTTAAGATTTGTTTATTTTGTCATTTATTTTTCGTAAACTTTTGGGGGTTTTATATTTAGCATGTATATTCCCGCCTAAGTAAAGTAGATTTTAAGTCAGAGTTGCTTATGCTGTAATTTAAGTTTTATATGACTGACCATTTTATATTTATGAAGATCTAGATGTGGTTAAGTTACCTGATACGCATTCTATTTCTGTATCATTATATTTGTCATTTAGATGTTTCTTTGCTGTTACTATTAGTTATTAGTAATGGGATGTTTATGATTTACTTTGTCACTAATTACCATTATTGTTGTTTATTAAATATCTCTTTTATCATTTATCTTGACCGTGCACTGTTACGTGTGTATTTTTTCCACTGCGCAATGCTCAACCATTTTTATACACGTGACAACGGTACCATTTCTGAAGTCCTTAGAACCCCTCGGTCGATAAAAAATAGCTCGTCTCTTGTTGTAGTCGCTTAAATAAACATACGCCTTATTTGGTGTGACCATGTATGTATTTCCACTTATCATCCTCCAGGTAACGTTCATATAGTTCACGGCAGTTTGTCCGTCGCTCTTGAACATGGCGTGGCAATACCTTATGAACGTGGCTCTTGTGTCAGTTCTCCAATTGTAAATCACGTTGAATAATTGTGTTTACCGAGTACACAGATGTGCAGTGGCCCGATGTGTTAGTTGGTTACATCCCGTCGAAGTCAAGAGCAAGGTTAGTTGCTGGTTTCGGATTGGCCTGCTTTTAACCCTCAGGAATGTAAAAACCCTCGCCGCTTCTGGTTTTTACAATGTTATTTTGCACACTTGATATCCCGTTCTTGGAAACCTCGAAGAAGCTTAACTTCTTGCATGCGTTCATTATTTCGTTAATAGTGCAATTTGACTTCGGAAGGGCTGTTATGTAGCCCTTTCATTGCCTGTCAGTTTTCGATGTCTTTAGCTCGCTCTTCGATTACTAACTAATCAGAAAGTCACGAAAAACCTTAAAACTCAATAAGTTGCACAGGAAAGCCGATAAAAAGATTCTGTTTGCAAAGACACGATTGAAATGAAGTCGTTTTTTTTCAGGTTTTGAATTGTTCGGTGTTGACCAACAGAGAGCGTTGTAAGGTTGTAGACATTAAAGCTCTGGATGTGAAAGTACAGACAACTGAACAAAATCAGCCCAAAATGGCAGCAGCCTCTGATCTCTCCTGCATGTATTATGAGGAAAATTTACATACTTTTTAATGATCTTAATAAAACAAGAAAGGGGGGAATAATTCCGGTTAAAATTATGGAACTGTTTCTCATAATACGTGCAGGAGAGATCAGAGGTTACAGCCCAAAATGGCCGCCGCCCTTGAATTGTCTGTACTTTTACATCCAGAGCTTTAGTAGACATCAGTTTATGCATATTTGCTGTTATTTGTAACCTGACAACCCCATCTGTTGATCAAAAAATGAACAATTCTAGCATTATTTTTTTTCTGGAAAAAAATCCGATTTCTTTTCAAACGTATCTGTGTAAACACAATCTTTTTATCCGTGATCACAATGGGTGTGGGAATTATTGTGTTTTAAAGTTTTTCTGGCTTTTGGGTCACCCTGTATTTTAATAGCTGCCCTAACAGGTATGTGATAGCTCACTTGAAATGAACATTTAAATATGCTAATTTTTATTATGGATCCTTAACAACCTTCTAGAATTAGGATTTAGAGTTAGGATTTTTGTATGCCGCTTTTTTGATTATTCTATGTACGGATTGACTCCGTAGTGAGTCAGTTTCATTGTGTTGTGTCATTGACGGAAAAACACTCCAAGCGAATTTCCAAATAATCATCTTTGCGCAAAGCCATGGGAAATTTAACACAGTTGTTGTTCTCATTCACGACAATGACACGCTACATAAAGCACACACTATAATTTATCTGGAGTTTTCCGGGGAAAAGGAGGAATATGACTGCCGTGCAGTCCCGATCTTGGGTCGTGTGATATTACTGGGCGAGCAAAGAGTTGACAACTACAGGCAGGTGAAAACAGCCGCCACACAATGCCTTCAAGCCCAAGGAATAGATTTCTGTTTAATCAATGTGTTCAAACAAATGGTTATAACAGAACTGATTATGTTGACAAAGTTGCAAGGTAAATTTATTATCTTGTATTATGTGGTATACCTCATTGAAAGGTTCTTGATTCTACAAAACTCAGGTGTATTATTATTTTTTGAATCACCCTGGCACTTGTTGAAAAGTAAAAGACTACTTGCGTTTTAAAATAATCACATTTATAAGACTCTAAAACATTTATTACATTATTTTACTTCTTAGGATAGTAATGTTTTTATTTTTGGTACAAGTCATCTTAATTAGAGTAATTATCAGCAAAGCAAAATGATCTTAGACTCTTACTTTGAAATCGTGTACGGATATCGGATTCCTCCTCGACATAATTGTAGCCATTTATAGGTATTCTCAAAGAGTGTGTAATAATAAATAAAAGGATTTTAAGAAAAATTTCACCTCATCTCAACATCTATAAGCTTAATAAAGGCGCTCGCTACGCTCGCACGGAAGCATTATTCTTCGAACGTCCCATTGCCTTCTTCTTCTTACGCATGCGCGAACTTAGATTCTATGCGATCAGACTCTGTAACTTTATAATTATTGCTTGGCCAAAAACTTTAATTAAGTTTAGGATTAAATGCAACGCGCTTAATTTAACTCTGAGACGCAGTTGTCATTCAAGGTGAACCACAGCCGGCCGGCTCGAGTGTAATGACATTAAGGGTAGATTTCACGCTGGCCCAATTTTGAAGGGTAAGAGTTTATGGAGCGGAGCAGTCTATCCTTCTATCCCGTGACACACCCATCCAGGGGACCCACCAGTCTCCGAGCGGATTCCCCACCCCCCATCCCTCACCCTCTCTTTTCTCTCCCTCTTGCTGATGTCGTGAAATTTTATATCGTATAATTGAAAAATTATCATTCCGACGGGGGTCTTATTGCACTGGAAGATGAACTTCAGGCATTAAGACCATCCTTAAGCCACGTCTATGGTTACGAAGGAAATGTAATTGGTTTATTATGAATGAAAGCACTTTCTTCTTAAAATAAATCAACATTAAAATTTAATTTTATAAAGATCTCTTATTTTTAATTTTTAAGCAGACATGCGTAGTGTCCTTTAATTTTCTAATTTAAACAAATTAAATTATGGATGTGTATAATTATATATTTTTTAACATTCTCTGTAATTGAAATACGACTCCCATTAATTTGAAGGCTTTTTTCTGAACTATCGCGAGAAATAATAAAATGTCACCCATTGAGTATTCTCATATCAATTGGCATTTACGAGTATTTAATTATTCTTTATCACTAAAGGACATTTTGTAGAATAGTTTTGATATAAAAATATCAAATTCGATTAAAGTAAGCTTCTTTCCCATAGCAAAAAAAAAAAAGAAAATATTTTTTTAATCTTTATTTTCCCGTAATAAAAAATTCCTATATACAAATTTTAGAACTATAATTTTATTTTTTCCAAATTTTTATGGCTATAGACAATGTTATATTTATTATCATTATATTGATTTTGACCTTCAGCTTCTCTTTGAGATATCTTTCCTCAATCTTCTGTTATGTTCAATGTGAAGTCCCGACACCGCAGTTTCCATTATAACGAGCATCTGCGAAACATTGCAAGGGGGTTTGTTGCTCCACCCTTGTTTGCCCACTTTCCATAGACCTCTCAGCGTTATAGGTCGACGGTTTCCAAGCTCTCTATTAAGGAGTCCTAAGCCACAGATGTCTAAGCGTGACGCGTCTGAGGACTTAACCGGGATGGATAAAAATGGGATCGCCTTGATTCCGGTTCCTGTTTCTTTTTATAGCAGTGCAGTGAAGAATATAAGGTGTGGCTCGACAAAGTCTGTACCATAGAGAAGGGGAATTTCTTAATGGTAAACTGGATCTGTTGGAAGTAAGCCGAGTTGACTTTAACGTTAGTACCCACCTTGTGCAACCAGAGCTTATCACGAGAACAATATGCAGCCTGCAATCAGAAATTATTTGGAAGTATTTAAAACTTCTACTTGCATTGGTTAAAGAAAGTTACCATTCTCTTGCCATGTTTGTGGCGGAATGAATAGCTCGCAGCTTATTGGACTCATCGAAGTATACGCAACGTTAATCTAGGGTGACCATCACATCGCCATCTCTCATGTGTATCTTTTACAGAGAGAAGATTATCGCAGAACGATAATCTGCGGGACTTACTCCTTCGACGGAGTTTTGCGCCATCCCAGTAACTAACGGCTGCTACGAGATGACAGTAGCAGCCGGGACCGACAGCTTAACGTACCCTCCGAAGCACGTGGGGTTCATGATGGAAGAGCTGATGGCGGACGAACAAACAAGTGGCTATCACCAACTGTTGGGTAGCCAGCACTGGTCACTCAGCAAATAGCTGTCCCACCCAGTTGTGATCCTGAAGACACTGGTTGTCACCCAGCTGGCAGCTAGCCGCGCCTGAAATTGCTTAACTCCATCAATCGGCAAGCTGATCGACGAGACAACCAGGCCAAGGCCGGCCACCCCCTCCCCTGTGAGGTTACACTTTAATATATTCACATACACTGATTGAGCGAAACTCATGAGATAGTACCCTATGACTCATGAGATAAAAGCCTAATAGCAAAACCCTCTGGAGCCAGCGATACGGCGTGGAAGTGAGTCCGCAAGTCCCTGATACACTTCCGGAGGCAGATGACACCACACAGTCTGCAGAGCGCTAGCCAATTGCAGTCTGTTCGTGGATGGAGGATCCAGCGCACGGAGCCTGACTTCAACGGCATCCCAGTTATGCTCGATAGGGTACATGTCAGGACTTCGGGGTGGCCAATCCAGTCGTTGGATCTATCCTGCATGCTCTTCGAGCCATTCTTGGGCGACATCTTGAAAGGCCAAAAAACGGGTGGGGATGGTCGTCGAGCAGTTGACGATACCGAAGACCATTCAACGTGTTTTCCAGAAGAACAAGGGAGCGCATTCCATACCAGAAAAACGCGCCCCAGACCATAATTGATACCCTAACCCTCTGGACCACGCCCTCTTGGTATGCCAGGTCCATCGTGTCCTGAGCTCTGCGACACACACAATGCCTCCCATCGGCATGGAACAGTTGATGCCGTGATTCGTCCGACCATATAACGTTACCCAATGTCAGCAACTCACGACGTTGCATTTCAAATGAATCAAACTCACAACCACAAGGTCTCATACACAATTGCGGCCGGCAGGGGGCGTGGAACACACATGGTGTCCGATCGGGAATCAGCGCCTACTATCCCTTGAGTTCTGCTCAGTCAGTGAAAATCAAGATATGGAAATAATATTCAGAGTATTCACTAGTCATCAAGTTTAATCTTAAATAACTAATGTCAGGGTATTTACAGTGAAAAAAAAACTAGTTTGTTAACAAGCCTGATATGTTCTAATTAAAACATTTCTTAAAGAAACCCATACATTCCAAGTCGGGATATATAAGTTTTTCAGTTAGTTTTTCCAAATGAATGGCGTCTGCTAATTGGTTATGACCAGCCAGGCATCTGGGTTTGCCTCTTCTTTGTGAGTGACAG
Source organism: Rhysida immarginata (assembly GCA_023313115.1). Taxonomy (NCBI): domain Eukaryota; kingdom Metazoa; phylum Arthropoda; class Chilopoda; order Scolopendromorpha; family Scolopendridae; genus Rhysida; species Rhysida immarginata. Next base: position 464,670 of record JAHWFO010070218.1, on the reverse strand, counting down.
GCTGACGTTTATCTTCCTGTGATCTATAGGCATTCATCGAGCAAGAGAAGTAAAGCTCATAAGTCCGATATTATTCTTTTGGAATTTATGACTCTTTTAGGAAATCAGGCCAAGACTAGACAAACGAACCGCTAGGGTTGAATGTAGAGAAGGAAAATGATGATTTATCCTTTAGCATGTGTAAGAGGAAAGCCTAATTGCTTCAAGCTATTAAGCCAGTGACCCAAGGGGTCTACGGGACACAAAGATAAAGATAGCCAGGCGGGTGAAATGGAGTGGAAGGAGTCCCAAATGAACTCAGATTGACCCTTCTGAGTGACTCCTCAGATTTAAACACGTGACGTCACAGAATGGTTATGTGATTCTTTAGACACCTTCAGCCTCCCTTTAACTACGCAAACCCGGAAGAAGAGATTCAGTCTAACTCTAAAGATGAGACGTGCATCATCTATAGGCTAGCGCCTTTTTAATTAGTTTACTGTCTCGGAGTTCTGCAGGCAGTGGGAAAACCCATCGTGGCCAGCCCATTCATCTTACAGAATTTCTGCAGAGACATTCAAAATTATCTTAATTTCGATTTTTATATCTTTTGTCTGCGTAACGTAGAATTTACCTTATGTTCGCTTAATTCCGAGGTCTTTTTAACGAGTTATAAATTCCGCAAGGACCCTGCGTTAACAATGAAAATGATTCCCCTTAAATTACAAGTTTTCCAAACCTTGCTCTTTCGCGATACTCAGAAGTTAGAAATTCTTACTAAGTAACGAATATTCCCACTCCGAGACAGAAGCAAGATCCACAACGTAGACGCATGACCAGTTGATAATAGTGCAGGTATGCTTTATTCCCTGTATCCAAAAATGCGTATTCTTTTTGATGTGTTTGAATTGATAGATAGATAGGTTTAGCTGCAGTTTATTGGCTATTATTTTATTTGCAACAGCTTTGTTGGTTCTTTACACATATCCAAGTATCTGATTCTATGTAGTCTTTATTTACTGAATTCTTGATTAGAATACATTGATTAGTTATTGTTTAAGTGAGTCGTTTATGCTTCCAAAATCTTTCCTGACACGAACCTGATGAGGAGACATAATAAAGTAGACCGAGTTTAATATTCTTGATTGACTAATTAAAACAATGACGCAGTCGTAAAATCCTTAATTAGGCATTTAAATTAATATCTTCAAACCGAATCTTACAGTTCGTAAAGTTTTCTGGTGTTAGTGAAGCTTTCGCGGATGTTCCGTTCTATTAGAGGATGACAACCAGCCTTATGCTGACACTGCAGTTTCATATTTTTCTCGAATGATTCTTCCGACATTTCCTTGAGGCATTTTCCGTTTTTTTACCATCTGGCGTTATGTAGGGTATTTTTAAGGCCGCCATAGCTCTAACTTTCTTCACGTTGGCTGTTTTACGGGTAGGCTAGATTCTATTTCTGGTACGTTTTTCATTAAGACCCCTGTCTCGAAGTGAAAGAACCTTAGGGAATAATGGAAACCTGTGTCAAAATGGGCGTGCAGGTACCTTTCCCACATCATTCTTTGTGTTCAATTTTGCTATCATTTTAGACTTAATCTTGTTAGCTAAGTGCGAAGACGTATTCTAAAGTGCACGTGCTTTAAGGCGCGTACAACTTTCACGCTTGATGAAGTCATGAGGAATCGTCCAAGAAGTTCAAAATCGTTTATTGTTAACTGCCTCAATTCTCTGTCATTATTTCTATTTTAGGCTTTTTCAGTTAATTTTTATTTCACAGATTTTTATTTCTAGAAAATATTACTGCATATTGTTTATTTAAAAAGCATGAAATTACTCACAACATAAATGAATAATTTTTTACACCTAATACGAGTATATGCTTCCATATAATTCCCATCAATTTGTACGAAAATTTGAAACGTAACCTGTTCGGGGCCAATTTAGCGATTGTTTCCACAGATTATGGACTTCCATTCCTGATAGATTGCTCAAAGTCCTTCCTGACTGAGATGGCTTTAAGGCTGTTTAGCATGGCGTGGTGCCTGTCGCAGGATGCTGATCATACATCTCCGTCACTCCACTTTCTCAGCTCCTTTGTTTCTGTTTTTATAATCTGTTTCGTTAGGTACTTGACAAGTCTAGAACAGAAATATACAAGATTTCATCTCTTTAAGTTAAGATAATATAATCTGCCAATTACCAGTACCGACATCTCAGTATTAGCCCCCTACGGGCTGCAACGTAATGTGGAACTTGTCAGGTACGTTCAATTACAATTATAAATTAATTAAAATTTAATAACGATTTAAGATATAAGTCAAAAAATTATTTAATCAAATTAAAATCCCGGGTGGCGCAAAAAGATTTTAGAAAGTTTCTCTACTACGACATAATATGAGGTTATAGAGTCGTAGTAGACAAAACGTTTTCCGGTTTGACAGAAGGTTACTGATCCGGTCGTTTCAAAACGTTTCATCAACCTGTAAAAACTCTGGAACAAAATTATGGAACCATGGAACCGTGCTTTGGTCATTCTGAAATGTAATGAGAGACATCACTGAGTGAGCTATATAATGTTCAGAACTGCAATAGAAGAGTTTCACGAGGAAAATCATTTACGGCATACGATTAAACCACAGAAGACAAAAACTTTCCAACACCATTTTTTGCGCCACCCGATACATTAAGTAAATATTTTAATGCTGTTTATATTACAAAGTACACTATTAACCATTGTACGAGATAGATTCAAAAATTGCCCGAACTTTTTGAACATCCTCCGTATAAATTTTTTTTACGATCTTGACACCTTTCAGATTTGCACCAATATACACTCAAGAACCAAAACATTTTGTACACTCAAGAATTCATCCTTATGCTCCTCAAACCACTCCAACACAATCGAGCCTAGTAACATGGGGCGTTGTCCTGCTGGAAGATTCCATTTCCAGTTGGGAAGACATTTAAGGGTGTAAGTGGTCCGCAATGATGTTCAGATAGTCCGCAGCTTTCATGGTCCGTTCTACCACAAATACTGGTCCCAAAGCCGCCCATGAGAACGTCCTCCAAAGCATAATACCGCGATAACCAGCCTGTGTATGGTCTGCTGTACAGGGGGGGGGGCAACTGTTCGCCTGGAAGCCGGTGTACCTTGACACGACCATCGACGTGATGAATAAGAAATCGTGATTCATCCGACCAGGCAATTCTCTTCCGCTTATCCATGGTTCAGTCTCGATGTTCCCGGGCACACTGTAGGCGTAGTTGACAATGACGTTTGGTCAACAGAGGCACACGAATGGGACGGCTGCTGCGCAGGTCCATATCCAACAGTATCCGCTGAACTTGTGTTCTGAAACACTTGCACTTGGACCTGCATTGTATCGGGCTATCAGCTGAGCCACTGTCTGGCGCCGATCTTGCTTTACCAAGCGGGACAGTCTCAGAGTTCCCTTTTCTTTGATGACGTGTGTGCGTCCAACACCTTGGCGTCTACTGCTGGTTTCACCGTCATTTATCCATTTTGCATAAATACTAACAACGGCAGATCGTGAACAACCTACCAGTCGTGCAGTTTCGGATATACTCGTTCCGAGTCTTCGGGCCATTACAAACTGCCCACTGTCAAATTCGCTTAGATCAGCAGCCTTTCCCATCACTCGCAAAATTAAGTGCATGACTGATTCCTTACCTTCTCTAGCAGCAGTTAAATACCATTCCGACTTAATTACGTGCCCTCCACATGATCCAGACAAGTTTATTCACCTATGTAGTGATGGTCATAATATTTTGGCTCTTCAGTGTATTGTTGCCAAGTTGAAATAAATCGCGCGTCCTTGAGCGTGTGTAGGGTGTTGTGATGCGCGCGTCGCATTCAGTTGTTCCATTTCTTTAGCGGTCAAAAATGTCGCAATTTTTGTGTCCCATGAAACATGGTGCTTTCTTTACGACCCTCAAACAAAAAGACAATCATCCGTATGGAAAGCAAGCTCGCCCCCCTAAACACATAAGTTCCGTGCTGACCGCTCCAAAAGAAAATCATGCTTGTGGGAGATATTTTCCATAAGCTACTTATGCATTAGACATGGCCCCATGTGACTTTTACCTCTTTTCCGGAATGAAGACGGAGCTGAAGGGAAGGTGCCTTGCTCCAATCAGCGGAAGAGATCAAGCTGGCTGTGACGGAAGCTCTCAAGAAGGTGGAAAACAAATGTCTACAGCTCGCATTTGAAAAAATGTGTGAACAATGGCAAATGTGGATAGTTGCCAAAGGGCATTACTTCGAAGGCCAGAGTGCTTAAAATATGCCGTGTCCCATACGTCTTTTTTCCGAAGTTCAGAAACTTTTTAAACCTACCTCGTATAAGAAGACGCTAGATTAGCTGCTTCCGTGCAATATTGACAAGTTTGAAGTCTTAAAAACCTGTTATGTATTTTGTCAATCTAAAAGTATTTATAATTTGGTTTAGTAAATCATATTGCGACGCAGCTAAGTATCTTATAGATAGCAAATACAAGGAATGTAAAAAAAAATTGGTTAACCATTTTATCACATTAATACGCTTAGCTAACTCAGTTCCTAATTCATCTATGCATATTGAAACTCACATTATTTTCTTGAAAAAATAGCCGTTAGATCTTTCACCCGTTATTTCGGGTATATTAATTTATATATTGGAGATTTCTCTAACTATAAAAACGAAGCCCAACAACCATCATTCTCTCATATTGAGGGCACAATTTGCGTATACAAAGCATAATGCTTGTTAGCGTATTATTTTCCCTCCGCAACCAAGAATTCAATTATAGCTCGCTGTTTACGTGAATGTCATTTTTGCAGAATACTATGTCGGTATCTGTCGGAATGTTGTGCGGTTCCGCAATTGAACGCGGGAATCTTCAAATTCGTAACATGCAATATTTCACTTATTTAGTTTTATTATTGGCAGAAAAAGTAATTCCACACCATATTAAAATATTTTTACTATTTCGAATGTGGGAACCCTCTGACTTTTTAGTAGATTTTTAGTAGTCACCAGAATATCCAAATTAATGAGATACAATTAATGAACATAAGGAAACTTGTTATAACGAACCTCACAGAACATAATATTATTATTTGATTTTGTCTCTGACATTAGTCATATCTGGGGTATTAAAAATCCTATTGGCCTAGTCCGCGCTTCAGAATTGAATCGTTATACCCGAGCTCGTTATGTTGTATCACAGTTCGTTATAAAAAGTTTTATTACGCAAGATATTATTGCAAAATACTTTTCTTTCTGCATATTCAGTAAACAATGTTTTCTTCAAAATGCTCGCAATAAATATCAATTATTACTGTTCTCAATGATTATTTGCCTTCTTTTGCTGAAATCAAAAGTGCACAAAGTCCTGGAGCCCTAAGGGCATGTAGATAGCGTTAATGCTTCCATGTCCACCAGTGGCGCAATTGGTTGGCGCGTCTGCATGGTGAGCAGAAGGTTCCTGGTTTGAATTCAGGCTGTGGAATTTTCCTTCCTATTTTCATCAATAATTTAAACATCTGAGGTTTGGCGTGTAAAAATTCTCATAAGACCATTGAATACTTACTCTTTAACAAAACCATTTGTTTCCATCTTTTTTAAAAGAACAGAAAACTGAAACCTGACTGCCCCTATTTCAACTACTGGGAGAGTATCACGAGAACTAAAGGTGAAGGTATAAGCTGAAGAAGTATACCAAGAAGTACTTGGACACTTTCGATTTTAGACGTTTTGTCGAATATCTCGAAAAATACTTGACGAATTATCCTGGAACTTCAGGGCTGTAAAGAGCACGTTACATACACTTCATATATTTCAGCGACGGTTTTATCCCGAAGGCAAATAGGGGACAAGCAATAAAGGGAACTATTGAACAGCGTTATAGCGTAACATATGATTATGATGCTTATCTGTGTGCATTTGTAAGGGGTTAGGATGTATATTCATGGAGATATAAAGGTTTCTTTATAAAAAATTGAAATTTTTTCGTAAGTTTTTTGTTTATAACTTCCAAGATTTTCAACCCAGTGCAATACCATTTTCAGAAAACTTGACAAACTTCAGTAGAGACAAAACCCTGTATTCAGAAAAAAAACTATTAAATATTTGATGAAATGTAAGTATTTTTACTAAATGATGTTTAACTGCTCATGCGCAAGAATTACCAAAATGTTTTTTGCATAATTTATTAGCCAAATGTATAGAACTACTCTTATAAAAAGCCCAAGCAAATATCGTGAAAATTCAGAAACATATCGCCGATAGAATGAGTTAAATTTCAGTTGCTTTCAAAATTTAAAAAACGATAAGGTTGTTTTCTCCAATATCAACTTCTCCTTATGCTGATATGAAGGCATATTGACATATTATGCATGAGCAGTTAAACATTATCTAGTAAAAATGCTCATATTTCATCAAATATTTATTATTTTATATTCTGATTGCAGGATTTTGTCTCTACTGTAGTTTGTCAAGTTTTCTAAAAGTAGCATTGCATTGGGTTGAAAACTCTGCATTTGTAAATAAAAAATTTACGAAAAAATTCCGATTTATTTTTAAAGAAACTTTTATATCTCCATGAATATACTTCCTAATCTCATACAAATGAACACAGATAAGTAAAAGAAGCCTCCTACAAATTATTTTTTGTAATTATATGCTACAGCTACAATGCATTTCAAGCATTATTTTTTACAGGGTGATACCAAACATTATTTTTTGGTTCAATTTGTTGCTGGTCTCCTATTTGCAGTCCTTCGCTGAAATATAAGAAGTGTAATATGCTCTTTACACCCCTGAAGTTTCAGGATAATTAGTCAAGTATCCAAACGTCTAAAATCGAAAGTATCCAATTACTTTTTGATAGTGTATATTGGAGAATCAGGCTGGGTTATTAGATTAATTATGAAGGATATCATGAATTAGAGAAGGGGAGCGGTTGAGAATGTTTGCAATGGTAATTATTGGTGCGAGAAGGTTGAGCCAACTTTCCGTAACCCCAGGCATACTTGATGCTTGAAGGCGAGAAGGATCTGGAAAGAGACGAGACATGTGAAATACCCTGGGAAATAGGAAACCACTAATTTTACAGTCAAAGAGAGCGCCAGCTCAATGAACCTATATTTCTGCTACATTATGCCAATGGACGGATTTATAGCCGAAATTGTAAGTTAATTACATGATTGAGCGGAAATAGGCCATTAGTGGTGTTATGTGATATTGGGTTTACGTTATTGACTATTTGGTCCATTTGGAAGTCACCTGAATTCGCATTCCTTATCACTCACTCGACTTCAAAACAAAAACTAGTTGTCCTACAGCCGAACGGCATGAATTAGTAACGGATTTCTTGAATTAGACAGACATTATGCCTAAAAGCTTGCATTCTCCATTACGTTAACGTTCTGGTAAGAAAATTGTGTGTTTCATAACCAGCGAATTCTTTTCTTCATATCCTTGTCATTCATGTTAATGGGAAACGATACTTAATATAATTTAATATGCAGAATACTTAAGGATGCAATTGCATTCAATTGTTAGCTTGATAAACTGCTTTATTTAGAATCTTCCATCTCGTCTCCCCTATTCATATTTACCAAATTATAAGTTAAATGCTTGTATTATATTTTCTCATAACTATTATAGCTTTATTAAGCCAGAAAGAAGAAATGAAAAGAATTTATTACCAATAACGATGGCTGTTTCTTTTATTTAGGTTATTTCCATTTTAACGTAATTTTTATTATGCATATTATCCGGTTTGAATTAATCTACATTATATGTTGCTGAAAGATCAATATCATATACTGTGGTAATTAAACATATGAATTCATTAATAAATTACTGAAAGTGGATGACAGCTTAATTATGAATTATTTAAAAATCTGTACAATAGCATTTCAACAAGTAAATGGTGTCATTAATTTTACGTGTTTCGTATTTTCTGAACAAAGCAAAAGTTTAAAGTTTATTTTAAATAAATGATTTCTTTTATTTTAAAATAATAAGATTTGGTTACAAATATCATCGTGTCGCCTAAGTCAAATTTTAATTTTGGGTCTACTAATGCAGGATGTGCCACCTAAAATGAACTAATCTAACAGAGTTCTTTCAATGTAAGAATTATTGTACTTTTATGTGTATTTTATTTCCCTAAAACCAACGTCATTTTCGAATATGGAAGTCAACTTTGAAATAGGCAATGAAAACCTCTATTTTAATGGTATTTCATTTTGTACACAACATTTGAGAAATGTTTTATTCTTTGTGGTTTTTCAATTGATCCAACCGTTTACGAGATAGAGGCACTGAAAAATGTGGAACTTTTAATGTTTTGAACCTAATTTTATCGATGAAGACAAAGAGATAGAGGGTCCTGTTCTACTTTTTGTTGGTCTTTAAGAATCCAAAGTCAGAATTTTAAAAATCCATAATTTTTAGTATACTCGTACAGATTCTGCGTCGGTTTTTGTGGAAATGGAATAAACATAAAAAAAACCCACATAAAAGCACGAGGGTGGGCTGAAAGTAATGCCTCCATGGCTGTAACTTTTTTATTTTTTAACCGATTTTCAAAATTCTTTTTGTATCTGATACTCACATTTCTCCTCTATGTAATGCACTATTCACTTTTCGACATAGTCCCCATCCCTTTCCACGCATTGTGCCAACGCGTGACTAGTCGGGTGAACCCGTCGGAGAGGAATTCCGGGGTTGTCGTCGACACGAGGATTGAATGGCAGCTTTGGATCCTCTTCTGCAGCACGATAACGCCCGTCCGCACACGATCGCCACACATCAGAGGGGGTTGCAGCGCCTATAGTTCAAAGATGAAAAACTGCAGTTCAAAAATGAAAGACTTTGCACCTTGCGACTTTCACCACTTCCCAAAGAGGAAAGAGCACCTTAAGGGGCATGAGTTGCGTTCTGACGAGCACCTGCCGTTCGGTCTTGGTGTCGACAACAACCCCGGAATTCCTCTCCGACGGGTTCACCCGACTAGTCACGCGTTGGGGTAATGCGTGGAAAGGGATGGGGACTATGTCGAAAAGTGAATGGTGCATTACATAGAGGAGAAATGTGAGTATCAGATACAAAAAGAATTTTGAAAATCGGTTAAAAAATAAAAATGTTACAACCATGGAGGCATTACTTTTCAGCCCACCCTCGTACATTAATTCTTTCCTTGAAAGTGCTTTGTCAGATTGGTATTTTAGAAGTTGGCTATAGGTTCATTTGAGATGACACAGCCTATATACAAAATATATTCTAAGTCGTAACATAAGTAATACAAAATCACGTTATAGTTACAAACATTGTGTATTTAATGCAAATTAATCATCAATATCATTTCCATCATTACTTGTAGAAAACTTTCGAAATCGAGGATTTTTGATAATACACTGCTGGCAAAACAAAAAATGCAACAACTATAAGGAATGGGTCGATTTATTTGAAATTTTTCACACATGAAGCATTGGTGGCATACAAGAAATGATTCAAATTGCAAGCTACAAGACCTACTGACATTAATGACCTTAAACAACGCATAACAACGGTTGTCCGCTCGGTACCAACGGAAATGTGTGAACGAGCTATGGCCTGTATGGTGGAAAGACTTCGCACATGCATTGAAGTAGTGCATTAGCTTCCCGCGATAATGACATGTCATATAACAATCGATTTGTTAAGAAGGAATACATTAGTAAAGAACAACAAGAGAAGCCGAGTAATTATAATATCTAAGAACCAATCAAAAAATTAACAAAAATAAAAACGCGAAAAACGTTATCATCTAATTGGAAAATAAATAAGCAACAAGATTGAAAGAATAAACTGGAATGATCGTTACTCTCTATGAGTGCAATTAATAATTAATAGTTATTAATAACAAGAATGATTTTACCGCCAAAGCGGATAAAGGGAGCACATTTTCTATTTATAGCATCGTACATGGATATATAGAATTAACCAACATTTTAAAACACTTGAGAGTAAATAAATAAATATGAAAACTAAATTGTAAATTACTATTTAAATAGGCTAACGTATAGAGAGAATTTAAAAGAATAAACTTGAAGAATGAAAGGTAAATGGAGAGTGAAGTTATTCCTCATACACTTAAAAAAATAAAAGTTCTTTAATTTGTAAGAATTCTCACATAATGTTAAACGAAGTGAGCCTCAATTGCTGAAGCGTTATGTGTAAGCATCTATTAGATTTTCATATTAAATTACTAAACTCTTATTGAAGGAAGCGATTAACTACTAATAAATTAATTAGTAATGAGTTTTAAATACCATTAAGCCTAAGAGTACTATACTCTTGATTCAAATAAGCTATGGATAACAAAAGATCTAATAACGCGTAAGGAGTTGGTTGATATATTACACGCCATATCTTAGCATTAAAAGTTCTATAAATTCTGTATTGTACCATTAGGGCGCGTGCTACAAAACCAATTGCCACTATCATTATTTACTCGTGATAGTCACTCATGGCACGTTGTTACGAGTCGTTTGATATATTACATGCCATATCTTAGCATTGAAATTACCAATTGTACCATATGGTTCCATAGGGCAACATTAGGGCACGTGCTAGTAAACCAATAACCATTATCATTATTTTCTCGTGATATTCACTCATTACATGTTGTTACGAGTCGTTTGATATATTACATGCCATATCTTAGCATTGAAAGTTCCAATGGTTCCATAGGGCACCATTAGGGCACGTGCTAGTAAACCAATAACCATTATCATTATTTTCTCGTGATATTCACTCATGGCACCTTATTATGAGTCGTTTGATATATTACATGTCATATGTTAGCATTGAAAGTTTCAATGGTACCATGTGGTTTCATAGGGCACCATTAGGGCACTTGCTACTAAACCAAAAACAATGATCATTATTTTCTAATGATATTCACACATTACATGTTGTTAGAGTCGTTTGATATATTACATGCTATATCTTAGCATTGAAAGTTCCAATAGTACCATATCATGCCATGGGGCACCATTAGGGCACGTGCTACTAAACTGTTAACCATTATCATTATTTTCTCGTGATAGTCACTCATGGCACGTTGTTACGAGTCGTTTGATATTATACATGCCATATCTTAGCATTGAAAGTTCCAAGGTTACCATATGGTATCATAGGGCACCATTAGGGCACGTGCTACTAAACCAATAACCATTATCATTATTTTCTCGTGATATTCAGTCATGGCACCTTGTTACGAGTCGTTTGATATATTACATGCCATATCTTAGCATTGAAAGTTCCAATGGTTTCATAGGGCACCATTAGGGCACGTGCTACTAAACCAATAACAATTATCATAATTTTCTCATGATATTCACTCTTTACATGTTGTTACGAGTCGTTTGATATATTGCATGCCATATCTTAGCATTGAAAGTTGCAATGGTTTCATAGGGCACCATTAGGGCACGTGCTAGTAAACCAATAACCATTATCATTATTTTCTCGTGATAGTCACTTATGGCACGTTGTTACGAGTCGTTTGATATATTACATGCCATATCTTAGCATTGAAAATTCCAATGGTTCCATAGGGCACCATTAGGGCACGTGCTAGTGAACCAATAACCATTATCATTATTTTCTCGTGATATTCACTCATGGCACCTTGTTATGAGTCG
>JAHWFO010070218.1:380806-442422 GCA_023313115.1 Rhysida immarginata | reverse complement strand
TTATATATATAGAAGAGAAGAAGAAGATATATAGATGAGGAAGCAATGAGTATAATAGCACGATATAGATAAGCCACTCTCTCTCGAGGAGGCAAAGAGATACACGTGTCTCCCTTCAGCTCCCTAACAAATATTCAGACCATTTTTGTTTGGAACCCTTGAACAGTGTAGAACCTTCCTCTTCCAATAGGTTGGGTTTTTATGAACGCCGGTCGGTCTCGGGCGACAGTTTACAACATAACCGATAATGAAACATATATCAACTCAACTCTTCAAATCAACAAGCACACTGTACTGTGCGCTTTAATAATCGTTCGAAGGATACATGTTAATTCTCTATCGAAATGCCACCGAAGAAATGAATGAGTATTGATCAGAGAAGACAAAAAGTATCCGGGCGTCGGAAACATCTGAACAACGGGAGCTTCCTCTACAGAAGGAAATTGCAGAATTACTGAAAACAAATTTGAGTTATTATTGAATTTCTTGAGATTGTTCTGTTTACCTACAACTGGAATAATCTCGGACAACGCCGGATGCCGCTGCTGATAAAAAATAAAATTACAAATATTTTGAATACCAAACATTTTCCCCTTAATACTGAAATTTAAACAAATGTGTGTTTGTTTCTTATGCAAATCTAGAGTTTTATTCCGATCTTAATGAAATTTTGTACACTTGATCTTCAAAGCAAGAGAAACGTCATTGTGTACATGAGATTTCGAAAAACTTATCGACAGGCAGCAGGCTGGGTCACTGCAGCCTACTATTTCGATATATAATATTTTGATACGTTTTCAGTACACATCTATTAGATTGCTGATTGTGACGCAGGGTTTTATTGACATGTACCTATGGTTCCGAATTGATCATTTCAAATTTTTCATCTAAAATTAATTAAAGATTTAATTAGATTAAACTATAATAATATTTTAAATGTATTACCTTTAATTAAATAAATTATCTCTTCAATCCTCGTCAACCTTTATATTTCCCCTCGCTTTTTCCGCATTCATGCAATCAGGTTGTAGAGAATGCCAAACATGCTGTCTTGAAGTGCAAGTTTCAAAACTCGGTATAGCCCTTGCCAAGGAAAAAGTTAACTTAATTTTAACCATGGCAGTTTCAAATACTCAAGTTAGACACTTATCTAAACCTAGACCAATTACTGGTGTTGAAAGTAAGTGGGAAGGGTTCCCTTACCGACTTACGAGACGCACTTAAGATGGCAGCAGTGCATCAAGCGCACATGTAGTCAGTGATGGCAGTGGCGAACCGCTGCATCAGAGCAAACGCTTAAACCTACTGAGGTAAACGCTTAAACCTACAACCACATACCTCAGAACTAAAAAAGGACGAATCACACACATAAACGTAAACTTGAATCACTAACTCACATCCAGGGAACCTGGAAATGTGAGATAGAACGTTTTTTGGGACCGTGTGACCATGCACAAATTCCCAGAGGAAGCAAACTTCTTTTTGAAAACAGCTGATGAAAGGCGATGCCATTCAGCCAGCAAAAACGAACGCAAAGCACTGTGTGCTTTACTCCACACCATCTGAAGACCTTTCAACCTGATGGACTTACTGACCCATAACTGTCTGTTTATGAAGCCAATGGGGAGCGCCACATCAAGAGACAAAGGATTGCCATAAGTCTCGTTGACCAGGAATTTGATGGATTTATATTTTCGTGCAACCATATTGCCAAAAGGTTATGATTTTCACCGAAATCAACAAAATGGTTGGATTTACAGTTACATGCACACTTAGTGCCAAACATTCATGATTTTCACCGTAAGTCACCCAAGTCGAAAAGGAAAGAGCCCCAAGATGGAAGTGGGTCTTGAAAAACGACCAGCAAGTTTGAGCGTAAGGACAAGAAAAGAAAATATGTTCTACTGTCCGCTTCCCACGAAAATGCCCCTGTGTTGTTGAAAGTGCTCACCATAGAGATAGATATATACCAGAGGTGGAAACTCAATGCTAAATCAAGGGACTTGGGATCAAGTGCTCGCCAGGGCGGCGCTTCGATTCACATGAAGAATAAGCAGACGACGTTCTTAAATAGAGCGCGCGTTTCATATTAAATTCTAATTTTCACACTATTCTTCTTTCACTCTTTCAATAATAATAATAATACCTTGTAAATTTTAAAATGAAAAAAAATTATGCCCTGCTACATCTTAGTCTTTTTTTAATTTTATGAATTCTTATTTTAACTTTTTATTTCACATTTTAAACCAAAAAGGAATACTTTTTTTAAAAGTAAAAACAAGAATGGATGAAGGGGGGTAAATATATAAAAAAGTTTTTTAAATATTTTCTTTTAATTTTAGTAATTTTAGAAGGACAAACGAATAATAAGTTAAAGTAGAAAATTAACTGTTGTAGATTATATTTAAAAAACAACTTAATTGTTCGAAATTTTTGAAATTTGAAATTTATTCATCCAATAAACAAAGGGTTTAGATATGTACACAAAAAAATTCTCTTTTGTGAAGTCATTATTTCTTTTATTAAGATAATTTCAAACTCTTTTGGCATATTTTAATTTTTTGTTTGCATATTGTTTGTTTAACATTTTTAAATACTGTTCTATTCTCATTTTTACATATTTAATTATGATAGTTGCAAGTACAATTCAGCTATTTAGAACGATATAGTGATTTCCAATAAATAATTGGATAGATTTCTTGTAAATGTTTTTCTGCCTTCAACTGTCAACCGAGAAGTAAAACACCCTTTAAAACCATATGATTTATGGGGGTTGTTTTAATAGTCAAAGTGTTGGTGAATTGATTTTTTTTTTGTGAACAGCCGGTTCCATACAGAAATGATGGAATTATTTGTCACTCAATTATTGAGAAGATCTGTTCATCTGAAGATGTTCTTTTCAAACAGGATAGTGTACCAGCTTATAAAGCTTCATGATTGGTACTTTTTCCTCATGTATACTAAGAACCTCTTTGTAAACAATGTTTTTTGTCTTTTCTTCTGGCTGTAGGATGACCAGACTGTCAGGTGACCTAAATCTGGAACAGGCTATGGCAAAAATTTAATTAAAATATAAGTGTCCTGAAATGGCCAGGAAGTTTGCCATGAATCTAATCGAAAATCTATGGGCAATGGTGATAAATAGAATACAGAAACCGTTGACAAAGGACAAAAAAGATCTCACTGAATGCATCCAAAGTGCTAGAAATATATTACACAGGAACTTTGCCCTGATCTTACTAATATCATCGCCCCAAAAAATTGGGACTGTTATTACGGCAAAAGGTGATTCTACAAAGTGGTAAAATAAATTATATATATAAAAAAAGATAAGATATTTCCGATTTAGCAATACGTGAAATTAATTTTATTTTCGCTGAGGCATGTTGTAACAATGTCTTCAAAGCACTGATTAAATTTAAATGTTATTTTACTGATTTTTTTTTTTATTAATTTGTGCATTTAACTATTTTACTTTTTTTTATTCATTTAGCCAAGTTTATTTAATTAATTAATTATTAACTTTATTTTATTTGGTTTTATTTATTGCATATGTTTATCATTTAATTAATCTATTCTTATTTTATTTTATATTTTAATTAAATTTTAGCTATTTTTTATTTATTTAATGAATTTTTATCAAATTCCATCATAAATATTTTATTTTATTTACTCATTTATATTTATAATTTTGTCATTAAAACGCCAAAATGCAGAAAACACTAGCAAGCAGTGTTCGTAGCGCCGCCATCTTAGTTTGACAAAAAAAGCTATGAGTTTCACCCCCCTGGTGCTCACTGCGCGCGCTGCAGTCGTGGAAGCGTCCACAGCACTGATAGGGGGGGGGGGACCTTAACCACGTGCAAGTTAACAGCAGGCGCCAGATGCTGCTTTCCCTGCACTTTCGTATTTGTGTTCCCTGTCAGTGCTGTGGACGAATCCACGACTGCAGCACGCGCAGTGAGCACTTTCAACAACGCAGGGGCATTTTCGTGGGAAGCAGACAGTACGCTCTCTGGCAAACTACACTCGATGCATTTGTCAGAAGGCACTCAAGTGCTACTGAAAAACATCCAGTAAGGTGAAGAAACCTTCGTGAATAAGCCGCCACTGGGTGTCAAACCAGTAACGCTCAAAGCTAACCAGGTACATGAGCTTACTTATTCGCAGTGAAAGCATGAGCAAAAACAAAACCGAGAGCTGTCTAAATCTAGACCAATTACGAATTTTAAGTTCGTGGTTGAGGAAATAATACAATCAAGTCTTCCATTTCGGCCCACCTCCTCTTGAGAAGACACAGCATTCTACTTGGCCTGTTCTGAAGTTAATTAACATTAAAAAATAGCCAGTAGAGAATACAAATTGTTGTTCATCGCAACAGATTAAAAGAGGCTTTTATATGCAAATCATTAACAATTTATGAGCGGATACGAAGAATCCTCGGTTGTAATAAGAAAAGAAGCTTAGAACGATAAGAGCAGAAAGTCTCACGGAAGTGCTGGTATGAGATAGCGCTTTCTTCTGCCTTCTAATGACTCGAATTTATAACTGCGCTCTGCTACTAATTCTTAGAATATTTTTTACAGCAAGAAAAGCTTACATTCATTTATCTTCAGCTGAGAAGTATTGTGTTAAAACGCTATAGGGATAACTCAATAAGTTTTTTCCCTAAACATATAGATTTTTATTAGTTTACTATTATAACCCGTTGCCAACGGGTTTGGCAATAAATTGAAAATTACCTTTCTTTTTATGGCTGGACTTCGGAAGTAAAAGAGATAGAGGGGGAATTTTACCATTTTCGAGGCAATATGGCATTGGCAACTTTAGCCTATTCAGAAAACACACTTTTTAAAAACTATATCAGACGACGCAGGTTAATGTTATTATGGAATGGTGGCACAATATTCTGGAACTAAATTGGACAGCGTAACTGCCATGAATCATATTCGGATTGCGGGCGACGTAGAAGGAAATCCCTCAATATATTTGATTTTATATTTGAATCAATAAGAAAAGCCGAAAACTTTATTTCAATTTAGTATTTCTTTAAACACAATATTGTTTGCAAAAAAAAAACCCCAAAAAAACAGCAACACGATTGCACGAACAGGCTTTATATTATGAATACATAAATAGGTTGAATTACTTACTTTACTCTTAATTATAAATGTTTATCACTTATTTTATATTGCACTGCATAACAACACTGCGTATAAATCACATAATAATTGTTTGTTTTTTAAGAACATTCAGAATTTATGTTTGTTACCGAAACATTGCACTTAACAATTGAGCTCGTCCGTGGAATTCAATGGAATATTCTAATTAGCGCGCGATCTTTCTATTACCAATGTCTTGACGTAATTCCTTTGTTGACACACACGCACACACACAAACACACACACACACACACACACACACATACATACATACACACATACATACATATACCTAGCTCATTATATAAAGAGCTAGCTGTTATATAAAAAGACTAGCTGTTATCCGCGGCTTTGCCCGCGTGGTCAAATGGGAAGTAATTATGAGTTGTGTATCACTACATATTCCAAGTGCATGGTAAAGGTATCATTCAAGATGTCTGTCATGTAAGGGGAAACCAAGGAGTCGGTGACATAGCACACACCGATCAGGACACAAAACACAGCACTATTTAAAGACGCTATTGCAAACAATGTTGTAAGTTTTTCCATTCGTTGACAAAATGTAGAGATTCTGGGCATTGGACATACGCGAACATGCAACATACAGTTGGCCATGAGAGAAGCATGGTTTTTCTAAGTTCACCCCCGCTAGCTCTAATGTTTGCCCGTGTGCTTTGTTGATTGTAATAGCAAAACTTAACTTAATTGGAAACTGCAACCTTTAGAATTGAAACGGAAGATCTGTCGGAATTATAGGGATTCGAGGGATGATTACATTTTCGCCGTTTCCAGTGCCTGTGATAATATTTGCACCAATTATGTTTCGCCCAAGGTGTGTGACGAGTCCCGTTACATAATCGAGGAGCATCTAAATTTTGCATGAGCATGACAGGAACGCCTAATTTCAATTGGAGCCTATGTGAGGGCACACCTGACAACTCGATAGAATTCAGGAACTCTTCGATAGAATTCAGGAACTCGAAGTGCTCTGTTCTGTGTCCATAACTGTGTCTACTGACAAATACTCTGCTACCTTACTTAATATATCCGAATTTATTTTGTTCACAACGTCATTTTTTGGTGCAAGAATCGCTCTTTGACATAGCCATTTACTAATTTACAAAAATCTCCCGTTAGTGTCACACAGCCCTCGACATCAGTTTCCAACCGGCCATCTCCAATTTTTAATAGTGTGTCCGCAAAGTTTCCAGCATTAATGTCATTGTTGTTAAGGTGAATTTTGTTACGTTTCCCCATAAAGTTTACGACTTGAGACAGGCTTTAATTTCGTCTGTAGGTGTGCCCTTTTGAATAACTGCTAGAGTTTGGCGGAAGTCACCAGCCAGCAAAACAAACATTCCTTCCATAATATCTGCATTGTTGCGCAAATCCTGGACCGTTCGATTTATAACTTCTATAGCTTTTTTGTGCGACATAGTACTTTCATTCAACACTAAAAGCTTGCATTTCGCAGCATCATACCCCTTGCGCTATTTTTCTAAAATTGCAGATGGGCGGTTCTTCCTGAGCGAGATTTAATGGTAATTTTAGAACTAAATGCGCCGTACGGCCTCCATTCAGCAACGTGGCGGCTATCCCGGAGGAAGCTACGGCTGCAGCAGTGTTTTTATCTTTTCTTACTTGCGCCAACAATAAATTTAACAAAAATGTTTTTCCAGTTCCTCCAGGGGCATCTATAAAGAAAACTGCACCTTTCCCAGATTCTACTTGCCGTAACATTTGGTCAAAGACTCTTTGTTCCGGTATTAAGCGAGGTACCAATTCAGCCACTTGCTACTGCAAAGCTGGGACATCATAGTTTAATTGCCGTATTATTTCATGACGTAATTCATGTGCGTTTGTTCGTCGAGGGCTAATCATTCCAAACTCGCTTAACCTTTTACCTACCATTGCCATTACGTTTTCTTCAATTTTTCCAAGGGATTCGTTATAAATGTGTTCATTGAATGTCATGTCCGCGTGTGTCTGCTGTAGCCTTCGCAAAATATCTTCCGTCATGTACTCTTTGTATTCGGCCCACAATTCTTGGGGAATGGAAAGTCCACAAGATGATATCTGAGTTGCAGAAAGGCCCCTGATGTTGTCTGGTGATTGACACTGCACGCCTCCCTCCATGTTTCGTCCCAGTGATTATTATTCTCTAACAGATGCAGAGCTTCATTTGCCTCTCTGTACGTTGCGCATTCCCGGCCATTGACAATTTTAAGGTCTCTAAAGCTTGTCGGACCTCGAACATGGTACAGCAGCAAACGTAAACAGAAAAATTCAAAATTAGTAACATGGACGGTGTAGACACGTCCAAGGGGATCTGATGATTTTACTCTGGGCCACCTTTCAACAGGCGTACCTTGAATGCGGCGTTACCACTACTTTCTTAACGTGTTCCAAGTGTAATAGCGGGGGACTTCGGCATATAACAACGTTTTTGCAAACGAGTTGGTCTGACAAAGCTGAAAGAATGCTGTTAATGTTGTTTTGGGCGGTAATGAAACTCTTTCTTGGAAGTTGCTCTCGTTGAAATATACGCGCTCTCCGTTTTCCAAGTGTACGGCAAGGTGACTAACAGTTGGATGTCTCTCGCTAAAGGTAAACCAAGGAGCCGCCACGCTGCCTCATTGCTGCTGACATAACGCCCTGAAAGGTTTGTATTTCGTTAATGGAATGTGCCATGCCTTCATTCCTGAGGTTAAATATCGCCTGATCACTTCCTTTGTTTTACACACTTTTGATTACACACTTTTATTGAACTTCACTTGTTTGTGTGTTTGTGCGCAAATTTTTTAATGAATATTTAGCCCACTTCCTGACTAACTAAAGCTCTGCAACTTTCTCCAGCGGCGTCTTATCGATGACAATACATGTTGCAATCGTTAGTTTCACTACTTTTTCATTTATTCGTAAGGTATTTAATATTTAAGTATAATATGTATACAGTTCAATCATGACGTAACGACTGCCTGTATTATTGTTTATTGTTATCGTTGTTAATTATCGTATGCAATTAATATTAATTGGATCATCAATGCTAGCTAAGTTGTTGATTGTAACTTCTTTGGGGAGGGGACTGTTTATGATTAGCCAGCCTAATGTATTGTAAACATGCATTGATATAGACGTAGCCGACTGGGCAGACTTCCAAGGTTTTTTTGGTGTTGTAGGTATCATTTAAAAGCTTATTTTTTTAAAGAAAGACTAAAAAGAATAAAATAAAATAAATAAAATAAAAATTTCAAGCACACACTTTCACCCCTTAAAAAGTGCAGTAAAAAGTAAAAAATCTAATTTTAAAAAAAAGGTAAAAGTGTGGTGGCGCGTTTTAATATTTAATTTTAATAAGAAAATACTACATAATAAAATAATTTTTTAAAAAATTTAGATTTTTTACTTTTTACTGCAATTTTTAAGGTGAAAGTGCGTGCTTTAAAATTTTTATTTTATATATTTTGTTTATATACTTGCATATACAGGGTGAGTGAAAAGTCGCAATACACCCTGTTTTCGAAAACCTTGCAGGAATTGGGAAATCAGACCACTATAGTGTCTGTAGTGTTTGCAGCGGCGAAGCAATCGTGGCGTCAGCGTTGTGAAAAAATGTGTACGGCTAGAGGTTGACTATGTAGACAAATGACGGGAGTTTCAGCTTTCTAGGTTCAATAATTTTTTTTCAAAAATAAATTAGGAGACCTTAGAACTTGAACTCACCTCGTATAGTAGCTATAGGTGGTGTTGGAAAGAAGGCCTCTGCGATGAAACGTAATACGTTGTTACATCATCATATTTAGAGCATTGTTATTCGTATTTCTACCACGGTCTATAGGGAAGTTGCAACCTTAATTCGATTGATGCGCGGCGCACTGTTAGAAAAATTAACGACATGTACGCGTGCCTAATGCCATGGTAGAAAAACGTTATGGTGGAAAATTTTGCTGTGTGGTTGGATGCCATAAAAATGAATACAGTATAAGTTTAGTTCTCCTTTATTAAAGAAAGATCTAAGGAGGAGGAGAATGTACCGATAGATTCAAGCTGTGAAGCATATCAGTTAATATTTTACAAACAAGAAAGACTATCCTGAGCAAGTGACGGAAGACGAAAAAGACGCATGAAAAGAGGGCGTGGATGAATAGGAGGCACATTTGTCTTCCAAGAGGGCCCTGCGATGAAATTATTTAATATTTTTTGTTTATATTTACTTCTAAATAGTGTCCGGGCAAATTTGTCTCGGATGCGGCCGGAGGTTAATCCATCACTGCCCGTGCATAATACAGGGTGATAATAAATTATGGCAACAGAAATGGACGCGTCCGGGCGCGAATATATTACGAGTTATTATTACGAATTACGAATTATTACGTAAAGCGCCACCAAATAATTTTTAATTCATTGCAATCACTGCATGTAGTACATAAACCTTTTTATTTATTTAATCAATGGACGAGTCTACAGAATCACGTACATCAGTAATACTGAATAAGGGCTTAGAATAACTGAAGTGGGGGAAAATAGGCGCGGGTATTGAGCCTGTCGCTATGTCAAGTCATCACTGTGTCTATGTTTAAGGTGCCTCTTCTTACTCACATCTGTGGTCACAGTCGAATACGGGACCAAGAACACGGCACGTGCAAGCTTTTCGCAGTATCTAAAATCACAAAACGAGTGTATTTTGTATGACGAAAAATTAAAATTATTGCATCACCCGTAACGCTCTTTTTAGCCGGCACGTATAGAGAGGAAGGAATCTGTAGAAATAAATATAGCACTTCAAAGTCTGAATGTTTATGTAGAACTAATTATAGCACGCATAGAATTTCAGCCAGCGCTTAAATTATAGACCAGTTGAAGACTCAAAATCTAAATGTTTCAAAATAATAACTTATGAATTAAATTGTGAATAATAAAATATATTTATTGTAATGGAGAAGAGCTTATTCCAATACACTAGCATTCATTAGTCTTCATTCAAAATGCTGAACGCAAAACATTCGGCTATTACACGGCTAGGTAAGACAGCGTGATGCAGTTGCGCTATCTGTTACCACACTTTAAATATACGAGGCCAACGAGAGACAAGCCAGGGCACTCAAAAATCACATGATCATCGGGGTCCGGGTAACAATCCATCCTTCATTGTTTCTAACAAACAAAAAATACTGATTGTTAAAATTCAAGATGGAGACAATGAAAGATGAATTGTTGGCCGGACCCCGATGATCATGTGACTTTTGAGTGCCCTGGCCTGTCTCTCGTTGGCCTCGATATATCTGCGCTGCCGTCAATGCCATTTTGATCGTTTCCTAACATACAGACTCTGCTGGCTAATAAAGAACAGGCATTACAACACTATACGGAGGGTAGATTATGTTAACAGTGAACAATTTGAATAAGCAAAATATCTGATCACATGGCTAGCAGCAAATCGGTATCCATTGGGATAGGAAGGGTAAATTGCCTGTGTCGTGATAAAGTGTCAGTAGCGTGATCGGAAAGGTGGATCCAAAAAACTGATAGGTTTTGGGAAGACTACACAACTGCTCTTTCCGACACCAAGTGCTCGTATTCTGCAATGTTAAACAAGTGCTAACACGTGGATTATTGATTTCCAGAGATAATGTGAATAATGTGCTTGATGTGAAGCAAAAATCGAAATTCCTGTATTACTTGACAAATCCGGATACTCTAGGCAAAGGACGACTCCCAAGCTTAACCCGAACGTTGTTCAGAAGGTGAGGCAATTTGTCACAAAGGAAAACCCTAGCACCCAACGATCGATTGCAATACGCGTAGGCGTGTCTCACTCAGCTCTCCATAAAAAATCCATAAAGATAGATCTTTAGCTGGAAACACGTGAGGAAACGATGTACAAAAGGTGTGGGCAAAGTGTCCAGCCATATCTCAGCATCAACGGCTGCCTACTTATCAACATTCCAAGAGGAAACGACAATTCCTGGAATTTCTTTCACGGATATTCCAGTTAAATCTTCCGACGCATCGTCGCTAGATTTCTGCAGGTTTGGGCTCTTGAAAAGGAGTTTAGGAAATAGCCGACCACGCACAGTACAGGGATTGTGGAAATAGCCTGTAAGGATGTATGGTCTGGGATCATCCATAGTTCTCTTCGACGGATCCTCTTGGAATGGAAACTCAGATCTCGGGCTATAATTCTGAACAATGGCTATCAGATAGAGCTCGGTCGACGTTGGCGTGGTGGCTTCAGCTGAAGATATGGATCCATAAAGTCGTTCAATCTTAACGTAATCTACCCTCTGTATTGCGAATAAAAGTTGTACCAGTCAGGCACTAATGTGATCTATGCGTCATCTGACGCAATCTATTTTCTTTACCTTCCTGTTGCAGTTTATGGAAGTTTAAACTTATAGAAGCGATGTTTTAGCAGTATACAGGTTGTTTCAAATAAAGTGTAACAGTGGAATATCTGGAGAAATACACATCGCATCGAAAAGAAAAAAAAACACATCGCATCGAATGATACAAAACTCGATCCTCCACCCCTATCCCCTATTTTTAATGTTAATTATTCTTTGTGGTTTTTCAACTGATCCAACCGTTTTGAGACAGAGGCACCGAAAGTGTGGAACTTTTGAGGTTTTGAACCCAATTTTATCGATGAAGACAAAGAGATACAGAGTGGGTCTTACAGACATTCCTATTCTACTTTTTAATGGTCTTTAAGAAACTAAAGTCAGAATTTCTAAAATTCAAAAATTTTTAGTACATAAACAGAGACTGTGCGTTTGGTATAATTGAATAGCTTTTTGAAAAATGTTAAACAGATGTTTTTTTTTTTTTCGATCCGATGTGTATTTCTCCAGATTTTCCACTGTTCACTTTATTTGAAACATCCTGTATAAATCTCATAAAGACTAAAACATGAAATAAAAATAAAAACGCAAAGAAAGAAAGAAAGAAAGGACTGGAAATCGAGAAGAAAAATTAAAAAAAAAATCACACAAACTTAATTAGTGTTTCATTTAATTTATTTCTTAAAATTAAATTTTTGAATTTAAAAAAATAATTTAAACTTTTTACAAAAACATTTTAGGAAATATTAATTTAATGTGAAATCATCCACATAGGATTCTCTTTATAGTAGGCGTTGTCCGTGCACTGAAAATTTATACATTGTAATATCATCAGTGCCTAAAAAGGCATTGTTAATCGTATTTCTACCAATAATAAGCTCTTATTATAATTTCTTATGATCTTGTAACAACATATGAATTTTCATTGCACAGGCTTTCTTTCTAGGAGGTGTTGGTTGGCCACGTATTATGCTTTGGTTGGCCGTGGTGAATAACTTTGTATGCAACAGCTCGCCGACTTCACCAGCAGCTCATCAATTCACTAGCTCCAGCCCAGCCATGGACCTTTTGACGGAAGGCCTACTCAACATAATTACGTTGATGGATTTTGTCGAATAGTTTCATCTTGCATCTTATATTCAACTTTCATCGCAAACTCTTACCTGTTTAGTTGCCATGAATAGACTGTCTATTTTTCTTCAATTTATCTTATTCAGCTGGAAGCCAAGGGAAGGAGATCGGCGAGAGCATTGTTGTTTAGTCGCCATGGCCATGCATGGAATGAAATGTGACCGTGACATCAGGTCATATACGCGTCATAGGTCACGAACAACAGCCTCCCCAACGAACACCACCTAGAAAAAAGAATGCGCACTGAAACGTCATACACTGTTACATCACCATAAACAATGTATGAAGATGTAACAATGTATGACGTTTCAGTGCTTAACTCGCTCTTTTGCAAGTAATACCCCATTCACACTACATCTGGGCTAGATCTAGTTGAGCTAGCTTATTCGGGCTAGCTCAGCTCAGGCTAGCTGATGAAGCCAAACCGTTCGCACTACAATCTAGTCTGATCGGGTTTTATCAGATTCGGCACCACTAATACCTGAGCTTGAGTCAATATCACTGCTATCAGTGCCACTATTTGCATCGTCGTCCTCCATGTTTTATGTTGTCGTGTCTCTCTCATGTCTTTTTTTTGTGTGCATGAAATAACTGAAACAATGATATTTTGAAGAATGTTTGTTCGTTATTGCTCTTTCCCTCAGACAACATGTCTAGAACTTAATACCTGATTTCACGGAAACCCCTAGACCATTTAAATCAATTAAAAAAATAATAATTCCAAAACATTTTTCTGCCATTTTAAAAGGACATAAGTCCTTTAAAACCGGGTCCATATTAAATTTGAAATGGATCATTAAAGTGAAAGGAGAAAATAAATATTGAATGAAAGAAAAGCATTTATTTCCCATAGAAACAATCATAAAATGCAAATTGAATTTTTTTTAATGAAATAAGGTGGGCTAGCCTAGCCCTTTTCCTGAACGCGTTCGCTAGGGTAAACTAGCTCCAACCCTCCGTAACCGGCTAGGTTTTTATGCGAGCTTCTCAAAAGTTGGCTACGTTGGTCATTTTCAAGATGGCTGCGCCCACTGAAGCAAACGTTCATGAAACTATGATCGAAACACGAGTCATTATCAACGGACATGAATTTATTTTACACAACAGCGACGACATACGTATGGCTAAGTCAAGAAGAGATTGTAGTATTGAATATTTTCTTACTTCTGTATGGCTAATAAAATGTTTAAACTTTTATTTTTAGATAATTAACTTGTCGTTGATTTTATTATTGACTTAAGGAACAATTAGAGCTTGCAATAGAAATTAATCAAAATAAAGCAGAAATTTTTTATTCTGTTTTTATTCTTTCCCATTTTTTTCACACTTTTTTTAATCCCTTTATTGTTTCTCTTCGATTTCGATCTTCGATGGCTAGGCCCTAGTTTAGCATTGGGCCCAGATCTTTCAAATACGCTACGGCTAGATCGCAGCGTATCACGTGACGGCTAGGAGGCGATACCTCTAGCCATAGCCTACCTTTCTGAATTCACCTCTGTTCTAGGAGTTTCAATCTAGCTTAAGTTGAGCTAGATGCGTTCGCATTGCACATTTCAAACATGATTGAGAAGTGGAGCTAGATTGAAATGTGTAGTGAGAATGAGGTATTAGGCTTGAATGTTTAACTTCGTTTAAATCTGATTGGTATTATTCATCATTTTAAGGCGGCAGCTTGGCTAAGCCATAAAGTAAGCTTCTGTCTTCTGTCATTGGATCATAGTTTCACCAGACATATCACGCGTATATGACCTGACGTCACGGTCACATTTCATTCCAAGCACGGTCTATATATATGTTACGGTCAATGCGATTAATCGCTTATTATTAATAATAAACCATTAAGGAATGACTAACCAAGTACCGAAAGGTTAAACTAAACCATTCACGGAACTATATTTTTAAACAGCCCTATGTTAACATTGCAAGTTTCTAATGGGCCATAAAGATACCATTACACCACGTACCTTTGAACCACTGTCGACTATCATTAATTTTACGTTATATTCATTCATGACACATCATTCCAAGTCGTTTGATATATTACATGCTATATTTTAGCATTGAAAGTTCCAATAAACCATAATGATTCCACTAAACAAGGTTCCTAGAAACCAATTTGGAATATCATTAATTTTACGTCATATTCATTTATGACGCATCATTCCAAGTTTTTTTATATATTACATGCCATATTTTAGTATTGAAAGTTCCAATGAACCATAATGGTTCCGCTAAACCAGAATGATTCCACTAAATCAGGTTCCTTGAAGCAAATTTGGACTATCATTAATTTACGTTATATTCAATCATGACACATCATCTTATGTCGCTTGATATATTACATGCCATATTTAAGCATTGAAAGTTCCAATGAACCATATCATGGTTCCACAAAACCAGTTTCCTTGAAACCAATTTAATTTTACGTTATATTTATTCATGACACATCATTCCAATTTGCTTGATATATTACATGACAATAATATTACATGTTATTGAAAATTTTTTAGGGTGTCATAAGGGTATCATTAGAGCACATGCCATTGTTTCGATTACAACCATTTTCAAAATGGTTCATATCCTGAACCATATTTATCAATTGGCGAAAATAGTAATTTATATCCGCTTCTATCTCGTCATTACGATTTGTTTGATATATTACTTAATATATCTCTGCATTGAAAATTGCTAGGTGCGGTTGTGAAGGTACCATTTCTGCACGTACTATTGAACCGATTTAGATAATATAACCGATTGGTTCGTGCCATGTACCATATTCATCGACTGACGAATACAGATTTTGAAAATCTTTGATAGTCTCGGAGGAGTTAGAAGTTACAGACAGACAGACACGTTTCCCCACACTAAGAGCATAAAGCACCTTTCGGTACTTAATAACCGGCTATTAATAATACTAACCAAATAAACCGATTAAAGTGAATTATTTATGGGAATTTATCACATCCACCGGTTGTTATTAATAATTACCACTGAAGTTTGGTCAATACAATCATTTTCAAAGCGTTTAGCTTAAGATTTCCATTATGCATGGGTATATTTTTCCGCGTTATTGCGAGCGCGCAAGTTTGTTTTCATCTGTTGGCATCAGCTAGACACTATCAGTTGTCTACACGTATTTTTCGAGACGATCACGTGTTTGGCAGTTTCGATAGTTCTGCGTGCTGTGTAGGCCATGTAGGGTGAAGAGAGAGAGGTTAAAGCAAAATATAAAAACATTACAATCAAAATGGTAATTATATATTTGAATCTTTGTGAACCTTGTCAAAAGAAGTAAACCGCTTAATATGGCCACTTTTTTCTAAAGTAGTTCACTAATTCTACTTTTTCATCTCCTCATACTCTGGATAAATCAACACTCCGCTTATAATAACCACATTTCATTTCCCTCTAAGCCAATTGCCACGTGGATTAGCAGAGTAGATTGACAAGAAACAGGGAACGAGAAAAATAATGAACAAATAAGTCTTATTATTTCAACAGAATAAATATACTATCATTGACTTATGATAATGGGTTACGTAGGACATCAAAGCTTAAAGCTTAGAACGTTTTGCAGTGGAAAATTTAGAAGTATTTAGAATATTGACAGTTAATGTTCGTAGACAACCCACTTGGTAGTTTACGCCTTTGTCGAATGATATACTTAGTGACGTACAATCGTGCGCCTTGCCGATGTACTTAACTTGAAAAAAAATTGCTAGGTAGATACTGATGTTGCATTCGCTCGCCGTATCTCGTGTTTATCGCCGCTGACGATTTTTATTAACACACACTAATTATCACCACATTGGGACTTAAACAATCGGTGTAATTGGGTACTCACAATTCCCGACGATCACCACAAGCACTTAACAGTAGCACACACTTTCTGCGACGTATTTTCCTTATCGTGCAAATTATTACATGAATATCTCGATGAATACGCCGTCAAATGTAACTCCAATTAAACACTCCCGTTGCGATGATCGGGCTGATCCTTTTCCCCCGGAAAAGAGAATATATATGGATATATCACTTGATAATTTAAAATTGTACATGCATTCAGTCCATCCAGGTCGCTCTTACGCTCGATCAATGCTCATTACGTAAGAAACGCAGTTTCTTTAATGCCAATTGTAGAATGACTCAGCGCTTGGTATACGACTAGCTTTGCAGGGAAGCAAAGCGGCCCCTCCGTCTTGTTGCTTGCGATAAATAACTACGTTATTTAAAAGTTCTTACAGTCGCAGGGGACGAAGACTCCGGAATGATTCCGCCTGTTCCGTTCAACAGGTAATTGGCAATGGAAACGGAAACACTCCGATAGCTTCGTCGTCTTCCCTTAACTCGTTTGCGTCCGGTGTAAATAGTGTTTGAAAGTCATTTAATACTGAGGCACGAATACGCACTCGAAATATTGATAAGTGCAAAAGTTCGCTTACTTGCAAATTAACGGCTTCTCGTAAATATATGAAAGTCCTACCGTTCTGCAAATGTCCGGGCGTTTCACTCTCTCCGCCGTCGACAATTATTGGACGTCTTCCATTATTTTCCGTAGGTTTTGACTGCTGACTAAGCTGGTCTTCCTCACGTCAGCTATTTTCCGTCGAATTTAATGAAGCTTCTATGTAGCTTACAAAGTTCTCCAACGCTCTTGCGAGCCGCTCTTCCAAACTCACGGGCTCCGGCGGGTTCTCTCCGTTCGCTGTCGTACTCTTCTCTTCCGACGCTTGCTCCGGTTCACCCCTCTCGCCGGCCGTTCTCAACGTATCGTCGCTTGTCGTACCGTAGCTTCCATGCTCCTCGCTCGACGCCGTTTCATTAGCGGTCGTGCTATTCAACCACATACGGCTTCGCTTAGCTTGGCGAGGGCCGTCACTCGCTCTCGGTAACACACAATTTCTCGCCCGAGCACTATTTTCGTGCCGTCGCCGACGTCGCCATCTTACTTTCTCCCCTTCTCTTTCCTTCGACCCACGTGATTCCTTCGGGATGACAACGCGTTTTCCTGACGTTCTTCTTACGTCATTACTGTTTTCTCCTCCCACCGACGAACTTCTCTGACGTAATCCACGTGACACCAATGGGCACTACTGCCCAAAATTGCAGATTGTACTGATTGGTCAATTATATGAAAGCTGCAAGTGAAGGGACAACAGGAAGCGTAAGCTAAATTGAAAAGATGCTCAAGTTGAAGAAGGTCTTTTAAGTCGGTTTTAATATGTTAGAAACAGAAATTCTCCAGTGAATGATCCTCTCTTATCTCAAAAGGCTGATGAAATTGCAAAGTCTTTAGTCCACACGGGCTTTAAGACCACTCAAAGATTGTTTCATCGTGTAATAAAAGCAATGGACTAATCTTTAAGAAACTTAATGGAGAGGCTGCTGATGCCCTTGTTTGTTGCAACTTGGAGGGACAGAAAAACTCCTCATCATTGGAAAGTGGAACAAGCATCTTAGAAGCGAAGACAAAAAATTGGTCTTCTAATTGACAACTGATGACCTATCCCACATAGAAATCATACGGCTTCTACCCCACACAACATCACCAATGCAGCCAAGGTTTTCAAACAAACAGTAGACTATAATTTAAATAACTATTTCGACAAGATACTGTACGTGTGTAAATGAGTATTTAAGCAAACAAACTTGTCTATATGTAAGTACAAACACATGCTTGACTTGTTGGATAAAAAAAATAAGTACTCTTGGTAACCTCGCTTAAAACAGCCACCGATTAATGTGGCCACTTAAGCATGGTCCCGAAATGGCCATATAAATGGCGACCACTGTATTTCCTATTGCATGACATAAAAATTACCTTAGGGTTGACGTTTCAATAAATTATGCTTAATTAATCACATTGACCAAACTTCAGTGGTAATTATTAATATTTACTGGTAAATGTGAATAATAGGCATTATTTATCACATTTACCAAAAGACCTGGTTAGTATTAACATAGTCTTTTAATCACATGGTCTGTGCACGGCTATTGTTCTCTAGGTTAAAGTTTGGTCCGTAGCCGATATTGTACGCTAGATGGCATTAACTACGACTTTTCAGTAGGCTCTTAAGTAATTCTCCTTTACATAACGTGTAAGGATTGAAATTAAACGAAATAAATTTAAAGTAATATGCGTTTGATGAGTTTACAAATTTTAGTAAATATGTAAATAATGATTGAAATTTGAAATGTTGTCCAGTAATTAGAAGAAAGGCTGATTTTCATTTGTAGATCTTCAATTCATATAATAACTTGTCACCATCTCACATTTCTTCTTCTTCTTTTCAGCTTAAACGAATTTAATCGTGTGACTGATAAGTGGATAAAGAAAGTAAGCGTTTATTAATAACGGAAAAATACAAATGTCCATCCCCTAGGCGGGACTCGAACACGCGACCAAGCGACTCAGAAGTCAGCATGCTAGCCTCTTCGCCACCTAAGCAGTCTACATTTCATATTTCAACCACTTGCTGAATTCTTACACAGATGCATTTTTAAAGTTTATTTTATTTACTTTCCATCATTATAAATTATGTAAAGGAGTATTGCCTCAATAAAACCTAAAAAATAAAATGTAAATAAAAATTAATTGATAATAAATTTAATCAATGCTACAAAACTCTAATAATGTTATTACCATTAAACAAATAATTGTTTAAAAAATTTTAAAATTTTTATCAATTTAATGTTAATATATTTATAGTTACTGAATTATACTATTGTTTCTAAAAATTATTAATGTGTTCCTGCAGGGTAAAACTGTGCTATTCCTCGGTAAAAGTCGTTTTTAACGCCATCTATAGTGTGTCCTTGACAATAGCCCAACTGAATAGGACCTGTGCACAAACCAGGGGATAGAAAGACCGGATTAATAATAACCGGATTTTTTACTTTAACCGTAACATATATACTTAGTCATCGAGCTCCATTGTTAAAATGAAGCTAAAGTTTCTAGCTCCCAATAGGGCGGGAACTCTATTGAAAAGTGGCGCTGCATGTACAATCGGCCCAAAAACGCCTGCAGCGCCGCCCTATCGACAGACAGAACTTTACTTTACTTTCATTTTCAGTTTCAATGAAGAACCTCTATCGCAGGTCACGGTCGGCCCTGGTGCGATCTATGCGGCACCTGGCGCGACCTGTTTTCCTTAGCTTCTCGAAACAATGGAAAATGGCCGAAGCTCGATGACCATGAATATCTATAGACCGTGATTCCAAGCATCGCCATGGCTTCTAAACAACAATGTAGTAAGAATAAATTTACTTTCAACGTGTACAGAAAAGCAAATTTATATTCAAACAATGTGGCGGTAATTTTTTCCTCTAAGTTTTGGTCTCATGCGTGGAAATATCATCAACGAATGAATTTGTTTGTGACGAATGAAATTGTTTGCGACGAATGAATTTGTTTAGAAACAAAACGTCTTCCAACGTACGAAGAGAATGCATATCGTCCTCCATGTTGTTTTTCTTTGGCCGAAGTAGCTGGTGATACACTGCGCATGCGCATCAATCTAAGATCTACTTATGCGATCGTAGAGGGCAACTTAAACTCAGCGACATTTAAGTCGACTTAACCGCGTGGTGAATTATGACATGTTTGAATCCGACTCAAAACGTGCTGAATACAAGCGTAAGAGATTTATCATTGGCCAAGCTGCCGCCTTAGAATGTTGGTGTATAACAATCAGGTTAAAACGAAGTTGAATTTTTCAAGCCTGACTTACAAAAGAGCGAGTTAAGCTGCTGTTGGTGAATATGGGCGTAAATAAAACATTATAAAAGCGTGTTTTACAAAAACCCTTTTTTTCCTCCTATCTCTTGTCATTTTTCTTAAAAGATCGAAGTATTATTTTACCTTGATTAAATATTCCATTTCAGCTTTCTTTTAATAAATATTACATTTTTCTTTCTACTTGTTTTTGTCTCTTCTTGACGAATTAGTAAAGTCCATTTTGAAGCCTGACAGTAAGTTAATCCACTATTCGTTGAATTAATCTTTACTTAATCTATTCGAACCTGTGCGAGATAATTCTAAGTTTATTCAGAATAATCATTGCGGAACCCCCTAAGCAAGGTCGTCACACAAACTTCCAAGCTATCTCAAGCTATCTTTCTTCCCTTTTCTATTATATATTTAGAAACATTTATTAAAATAAATTAAATTTAATTCTCGCTACATTATATTTGAATTTTAATGTGTTATCCAAAATTAAGTTCCGTTGGCAAATATTGCCACTACGGTGCTGCGGTGGCGATTATACGCATACCTATTAAATCTCTTTCTCGGTATTTCAAACGAATGTATTTAAATTTAACAAATTCAGCTGAAATGCCTAATTAATGAATGATTCATGATAAATTTATTTGTTATTCGGCGGGACTTCTTTACTACATGACGAGGTATAAAAATATCAACAAATATTGCGCATTCAGCTAATATTACATGAACTTTCAAATAATTGCATAGTATTTCAGCTTTTCCATATGGGGACGCAGTGTTAATTTTTTTTATTTGGCAATGATCTTTTACGGTCGGATGCCCTACTTGACGCCAAGCTCACGAGAGGAAATGTTAGAAAAAGGACAAACACAAACATCCATGCCCTCGGCGGGATTCGAACCCGCGATTCGCCAGACCCGAAAGCGATAAGATCTGCGCCTTAACCCTCTCTACCCGAGCCGGCTAACTGCATAGTCTTAAAGTAAAGCTGTAAATTTCAAGCTTTATACTGTATTACAAACATAAAAAAGACAACTGGATTTTTTGAAGTTAGGCATACATACCTCAATAAATTGCTCACGTGGTAAATTTACAATGTGTGTAATAATATATTTAATGTACAATGATATTAATATCCAACATAATATCATAGAAAACAATTTAAGTTTGTTTTTGAGAATGGCTATTTTTCATTTCCATTCATTTCGAAATTGTTTCCAGAAGAGATTTCAGCAATTTACCTTCGCTTCAGATGGTTTCCGTTTTGCCATTCTTCATTAGCGAAGGCAGAAGAGAAGGAATATTAGCAATAGATTCGGTAACATTGATAACTTATTTGAAAACTATGAATTCGCCATTGACTCGACTCCTAATAATTTGACAGGACGCTCAATTTGGCATCACCGCCAATGGAACATCGGTTTCTAATGTTGGGAACTTGAGTTAGGCATCAGCTAGTAATGTGGATTACGCCTCGCAGCGAATGCTATTATGGAGATAATATCAAAAATCCGTCGTATTTTGTTTTCTGCTTGGAAAGAGTTCACGTCGAAAGCTCTGCGACTTGTTGAAATCGAGCTTAAACGGAAATGAAATTCTATCTCAGTCATGAACATTTGAGCGGTTTTTACGCTTGGCGAGCGGGAAGGAAACTTTGAAGGATGACCCGAGTCCGAGGCAGGCGTGCACGAGCCAAAATGATAAAATCATCGCTCACGTGCGGGAGGTAGCGCGTGAAAATTTCAACGTTTCACCATCCCTGAAATAGACACTGGCTTTTGTATTCTTAAGGGAGCTGCCAAGTCATTTGAACACATGATTTATAAGCGCAATATGGTCCCGTGAACCTGCTTTAAAACTGATCATACTAAAAAAAAGAATAGTGTAAAAAGATCACCGTACGAAAACGTGTGTTTGTCATCCAACCGGTTAGATTTCTAATTTCTCTAAAGAGGTAACAACATGAACGTGAATCAACCATGTTTCTGTAATACCAACTTCTATTCTGGAAATGGATTTACATCTGCAGAAAACCATAGGCATTCATATTTTATCCTGTAAAAGAAGTTCTATTTCTCCAAGACTACCGTTACTTAGAAGTAAATAAAAGTGAAAGAAAGTTTCCAAGAAATTCTCAAAAACCCAAAAATGTTACCAAGCTTGGGTACCATTTGAATGGAGAATATGATCATTTGAATATGAGAACCTGAATATGTCAAACATAAACTATTGAGGTGAGATGTTTAACTTCTAAATATACACTGATGAGCCATTACCCTTATGGTCACTTCCAACTTAGTGTAAATACCTCGCCCTGAGACAAATGTACGGAGCAAACGCGGCTCATACCGCCGTATATAAATTGTTAGTGAACTAAGTTTCGGAATGTACAGTTAGG
The DNA here is from genome assembly GCA_023313115.1 of Rhysida immarginata. Taxonomy (NCBI): domain Eukaryota; kingdom Metazoa; phylum Arthropoda; class Chilopoda; order Scolopendromorpha; family Scolopendridae; genus Rhysida; species Rhysida immarginata. The sequence goes on along the minus strand of JAHWFO010070218.1, from coordinate 419,661 downwards.
TGCAAAAAGATTTTTACCTGCTCGTAGGAACTGAGCTTACCGGATGTTGATCGGTTACAAAATCAGATACTTTTTACTGAAAATCAATAGGGTAGCAGGTATACGCTTGGGATGTGCTATTCACGTGCTTAACGATGACTTGAGTCTAAACCTTTATACACTAGGCTGTACGTAGTGTTCGGCTGCAGCATGGGAAAAGCAGCAGATAGTTTGTTGGACGAGGCGAGGCGCGTTTTGTGGACTGTCGATTTCGGAAATGGCGCGTTTTGTGGACTGTTCATGTGCAGTTATTATGAGTACTTATCAAAAGCGGTGCAGGGAGGGAGAAACGACGAGTCGCCGTCCTGCCGTTTGCCGTCCACGTTGCATTGATTCCAGAGGGAGTGAAGGCTAGTACGCATTATTCGCTGTGAACGAAGGGCTACAGTGACCCAAATCACCAGCAGCTATCACAATGGTGATCTAAACAATATGTCTCAGCGCAAAGTTCAGCATAGTGTTCTGTATAGAGCCTGCATAGTCGTCCTCCCAGGCGAAACCTTGCAGTTACGGCATGAAATCGCCTGGTACCAAATACCCTCATACTAACTACAAGCGCCTTGTCGAGCCAGTGCCTCACTACATGCATGTGGTTTTGCCGAAAGATGGTCCTTTGTGTAAGGGCTCATCAGTGTACAACCCCTGGCAAAAAGTATTAGATCACTCTTGGCTCTACGGAAAACGACATCATTTCAACGAGTATAAACACCAAAGTATTTATAGCTCTTCTACACAATTTATTTGTTAATAAAGTAATAAAGTAATAAAAAATGTACTCAATAATAAATACGTAGAAAATTAAATAGAGTCCACCCCTTTGGGAAAAAAGTAATAGATAATCCTTCAACGGAGAAATAGGCCTGAGTTCACCTGTTCCTAAGCAATCCTAACAACTGAAAAATAATGGAATAATCCCATATTTAAATCAGAGAAGATTTCTCTCCCCTGTGTAAAATAAGTGTCAATCAATTATCCAAAAACCATCAGCGAATATGGCTCCAACACAATACTACTCTGAGAAATTTAAGCTGCAAATTATCAAGTTGATACAATCAGATTTGTCGCAAAGAACAATTGCTAACCAGCTAGGATGTTCGCAATGTGTAGTTTCCTATACGTGGAAAAAATATCAGTTGTCTGGAAATGTAGAAATCTGCCCACGAAGTGGACGTCCAAGGAAAACCACTAAGAAACAGGACCAATCTTTGCGAATGATTTGTAAACAAAATCAACACCAAACTTCCAACCAAATGAACAATGCCTGGAAAAAACACCATGTTGATGTCTGCAACAGAACAGTGCGCAATCGTCTACACGAAATGGGATACAACTACAGGAAAGCCAAAGTGAAATTACTGCTCACCAAGTTACAAAGGAAACGTCGGTTACAGTGGGCAAGAGATCACAGAAAGTGGGAGATGAATCTCGTATTTTCATGAGAGGCGGAGATGATTTTGAACAATTTGTGTGGCGAAGGGTGGATGAAAAATTTAAAGAGGAATGTTTGTTATCGAAAAGCAAATTCCCTCAATCACTGAAGGTGTACGGTTGTATGGGTTGGGGCGGGCTTGGTGAAATGTGCATAGTCAAGACAAAAGTAAATGCAGATGTCCACATGGACATCATCGACTCCTTCTTAATACCCAAAATTGAAGATCACTTTGGCGATAGCAACGACTTTACACTCCAGGACGAAAATACATCGTCACATCGAGCCAAGAAGGTTAAGTCCCATTTGCAATAGAAAAACATCCCTACAATGTCATTCATGGCCAGCCAACAGTCCGGACCTAAACCCCATTGAGACTATTTGCTGGAAGTTGAAAGTCTTGGTAAACAACAAAAAACCCACTAACACATGAACTTAATGCTGCACTTAAATCAACTTGGCATGACATTAGTGTTAATTATTGCCAAGAGTTGATTTCTTTATTGCCGAATAGAATTATGGCCGTAATTAGGGCAAAAAGTGGCCCAACTAAGTACTGACTGAGTTTGTCACAAACTGCATTGTTTATTTTGTATGCTTATTTGATCTAAGACTTTTTTCCCAAGAGGGGTAACGTTCGTTAACTGTTGAAATATTATGTATTGCGTGTTTTTATTGCTTTGGAGAGTAATAAATATTAAGACCAGTAATTATTAATAAACAAATTGTGTTAAATTACTATTGTTTCTTTTGTATTTATTCTGTTTGAAAATGTACAGGGTGCGGCAGCGTTCATAGCGTAATATTAATAGCACACCAGTAGGAAATAAATGCTTTTTATTTATTGCTCTTTATGTCAAATAGTAGTTGCAAGTATGCCATTTGTTAATTTGTAAGTCAATATTTGTTTGGGTTAATTAATGTTTGAATATGAGTCCTGTCAAATGATGTCCCCGCTGCACAAAACATTCATCTAAGTTAAGTGGCGTTGGAATAATGATTATTGGAATAAATGTTGAATGTGGATATCGACCAATTGTGGTTTCAACAAGACGGGGAGCGATCTCGCATACAGCCAGAATTTGCATAGCTTTCTTGCAACAGACCTTTCCGGGGAGAGAAATCTCTCGTTATGGTGACATCTCCTGGCCGCCTCGATCACCTGATCTTTCATGTGCAGACTTTTTCCTTTGGGGCTACCTCAAGCAAGAAGTTTTCCGAACACGTTGTGCCACCATTCCTGAGTTGAAGGATCGCATCAGAACTGCCCTGGGCAATGTCCCAGGGAATGCGTTACGCCGAGTTATGGGAAGCTTCCAACGCCGTCTAGATGAATGTGTTGTGCAGAGGGGGCATCATTTGACAGGAGTCATATTCAAAAAGTAATCCACGCAATGGTCAATGACTTACATATTTGTAAATGGCATACCTTTAACTATTAACTAACATAGGAGATAATAAATAAATTACATTTACATCCTAATGGTGTGCTTTTAATATCCTACTTTGAACGCTGCCTCACTCTGTACAATTATCTATAGAGCCTAGAGTGAAATAATACTTTTTTCGAGGGGTTGTATATGTCAGTATTCCTAAACTACTTTGTAACTATGTCTTTAATTCCATGAAGGACACCAATTAAATCGCTCGGAATGCCAAGATCTGGTGAAAATGACCGAAACAATTAAAATTTTAACTTTTACAAAAAGACCCACATTTTAAGTTTTGTAAATTTTGCAATTATGTGAAAATATTGTAAGTAACACGATTTGTTTAGTTTCATATTTATTCCGTGCGGTAATGTTAGTGAGCACGGATCGTTACCTTAATATTCTTCTCTTTCTAAAATTTTGAAACTCTTATTTTGGATTTATCGTTTCCTTTTTTCTGTCTACTTGGAAAATAAATAAATATCTTAATGAGATATGTATAGTTTCTGTGCTGATGGGATAGAATTCATCTCTCAAGCGCATATCAAGCGTGTTCTTTCGGGTTCATATCCGGAAATCTTGTTAGCTACTCCATGCGTTGTATATCCTCACTTCGTTCAAAGTCCTCTGCCAGCAGAGCTCTGTGGGGACGTGCATTATCGTGCATGAGAATATGATCTGGACCCATGGCACCTCTAAAACCTTTAACATATTCTTCCAATATTTTGTCTCTGTATCTCCGGTACCTCTGTCAAAGATGTGGAGCTCTGTGAGTTTGTTTAGCATGATATCTCTCCAAACCATAACTCCACCACCGCCATACTCGTCCATTTCCTTGATGATAATAAACATTACAGTCAGTTTCAAAATGTTAAGGACACCATGCATTTTCATCTCCCCATTAAACATTTTATTTTTGTTTCTGCAAAATACTAGGTTTAACAACCATTTTGAGTTAGGATTACGATTGTAGTACACAAGCACTATTTTACAGCAAAGACCACCCTCAAAGCAGTGTCAACTTTCTTTTGTTTTGACATGTGTTAATGCTAATTTGTTTTATGACAGTGCTTGTAGAACACTATTGTAATCTAACTCGAAATGCCTGTTAAAACCTTGCATATTGCAAAAACAAAAATAAAATGTTTAGCAATGAGATGAAAGTGGAGGGTGGTCTTAACATTTTGAAACTGACTGTATAACGGATTCCACGTTCTCTCGCTGACGAGAATCGCTTTGTAAGCTGAATCTGGACTCACCGGCGAATAGCACGCTGTTCATTCCCTAAAGATGATGAATTGCGACATGAAAACTTAGGTCCCTAAAACTTTGTAACCGAAAGAAGTTCTAGGGAACGAAGGATATTCATAGTTGAGAATATAAAAAAGGTTTCCTGTGAATAGCGCCTTGCTCCACTGATCCAAAGGCCTGTTATGATGTTCTCGACTCAGTTAATATTAGGGCCCTACGACTCGGGCAGAGGTGAGGGGGACACAAATTACCGTACTTCTGACATAAAGACCAGCTTCCTTTAACCTCCGGTAAACTGTTTGTCTGAAAACTCTTGTTCGTGAGGTGGATGCAAGTTGATTAGGGTTCCCTGACAGATAGGGTTCGCTGATGTATTGCAGTTAATTGCAAATACCGGTCCTGCTGAGTAGTTGTAACCCTTGGGCGACAAATTGACCTGGTCGACGTATAACTTTTCCTATGCCATGGAACCGCCTCCAATGTCTGAAAATTACACTTTGTAGATTACTCAGCTCTCTGGAGACTTCAATGCAAGGCCATACTCCGCTGAAACGTAAGATCTAATCAGATCATCTGGTTGGGAACAACTTGACCACCCTTCTTACATTCCGGACATCTCGTTCAGTGACTACCAGCTGTTCCGGTATCTAAAGGAGTTCATCGGCAGCCTCCGTTTCAGCGACGACGAAGAAGTGAAAACTGCGTGATTTTCCTCACAGGCGGCAGGACTTCTATGAAGTGCGCATGCAGAATCTCATTGAACGCTATGACAAGTGTTTAAATAAACTTGGAAATGATGTAGAAAAATAGTTAAAATATGTAAAATGTGGTAAAGAATAAATTTTCAAAATTAATATATTAGTTTTTTTTTTTTATTACAAAACGGACCTTTGTGAAAGGACACAAATGACCTACATGTCGACGTGTCCAAAAATCCTAACCAACCAACCATAACGGACCTTAAGAAGGTCGTCAGAAAGATACAAGTGCTAATAAAGGAAATGTGGATTTCATACGAACGTACATTTTATATATCTGTTCCATGGATGACATAGTCCAGGTAGTTATATTAACTGCTCTGTCGAGCGAGAGATGCACAGTGACATTTAGAAATGGCTAATGGCTTAGAATCGTGATCTAAAATTGAAATGAAAAGAGTCATGAAGTTTCATGGAAAAAATTGCAAGACGATCCGACTAAAACGACCATCTGTCTGTAGAGCGATGTTATCATTTTCTTTCACGATAAATCAAAGCCAACACAGGCAACTGAAATTTCGCTAGCAGCTAGTATCTCGTTTGGAAATTTACAGTCCAGAATTTTCCTTTAGTGATTTTCCTCCTCTTTCTATATGAAACGGCATTTACCATTGTGTGATTATAACGGGATTACAGCTGCAACAAAATAGGCTAGCTACATCAATAAGGAGAGATATTTTCCCAAACAAAATAAACAAACTAATCTTGTGCTGTTACTCTCGCCACTTGTCTAACATCGTTCGCCGAACCAGCTTTTAACATTTGCAGCAGTTGATTTCGGAAACTTCCTCCTGCGGTTGAATAGCTTGCCACATTTATTGAAGCTCAGTGGGCGCATCCATTTTAGATTTTGAGGCGATATGTACATTTGATCGAAGTGCAAAGATTTTTCACGTTTAAATACGTTTAGGAAGGACGGAAGATTTTGTGTGTATAGAATTTCATGATCGCTTCTACCTTCGTAAACAGAAATAAACCGGTTGCCACAATAAAACTAATTGGACACGATAGGACTCCAGGAAATCAATGCCCACTAAAGAAATTAAACACAAGCGTAAATAACTGCTACCAAAACCAGATAAAAGGAAACCTAGATGGAAGCAGAGACACAAAACAGTTACGAACAAAGCAGATTACGGAGGGGACTTCAAATTAGCAACTTTGTTGCTGAAAAATGATTTACTTTCCTTCGTTAATGGTTATATTTTTGCACGTATGATGGGATAATGGCTATTCATGATTTTCTTTATGAAGATTAATGATTGTTAATTTGGTTTAGATTGTGATGGGTTTCAACCATTTATCATTATATTCGCTTAAATAGAATTTAAAGACAAACGTATGAAAACGATAATTTTGTTAAAATCCGATGTTAAAGTATTTAACCTAATTTAGGATAATGCACAGATTTCTTATATTTGATGGGTATGAATTCATAGTTTTTATATGAATACTATGTAACGCAAAACTTGTTTATATCCACTTTAATTTAAATTCATTTCGGAATCATTATAATTTTAAAAGCATTTTTAAGTTATTGTTATTGAATTCTACTTTTTAAGCAATTAAGTCGAGCATCTAGAACCACTTTTAAGTCAGGGACGATTTATTTTCTTTTTTGATAAATTTAATTATTTTAAAAATGTAATTAAAACTAGTTTTGTAAAAAAACACAAAAATGATAATTGTATACAGAAGCTATGAGAGCCCTGTATCGAAAATTACTGAGTATACAGTGGTCCTTCGTACCTCGAATTTGTTTCGTTCCAGGAAATCATTTGAATCTGAATTGTTAGAAGTCCGAATCAGTTTTTCCCGTAAGATATAATGAAAAGTGAAGTAATCTGTTCCCAGACTCTTCTAAATAAGACCCATTTAGATATATTTAATATCAAATACAATATGATATTAAGAAGGTTATCATTATAAGCTACTCGTTATATTTTGTATAAAATGAAAATGATAATATATATTAAAGGACAACTCCACCCTAATATACAACTTTATTTAAAATGAAAGTTCAAGATATAAATAATAACGTGGCATAAATGAAAAATTTCAAATCGAACGCGAAGTATAAGGGTCGTAAAAATGAAAATAAAAATTATTTTTTTGTCCAAAGTTTATATAAGGAATTAAAAAATACTCTCCAAATGCGTTAAGGCAGTTACAACACTGTGTAACAAGGCGTATAATTCCTTTATGGAAGAAGTCTTTCCGTTGCGTGTGGAACCATTCCAAAAACTCTTCCTTCACTTCATCGTCCGACTGAAACTGCGGCCTTTCAGATGTTTCTTGAGATCCCCAAATACGTGAAAGTCACATGGGGATAAGTCAGGGCTGTAAGATGGATGCTGCATTGCTTCCCAGTTGAACATTTGTTGAGGTCTACCGTTCTTTTCGACGCGCGTTGTCGTGGAGAAGAAGCACTCCTACTGTAAAAAGTCCAGGACGCTTGCATTTGATGGCCGCGCGCAGTGTATTCAATGTTTCACCATATCGTGCTGCGTTAACTGTGGTACCTTTTTCAAGAATGTTCAGTAAAATCGGGCCTTTGCGATCAAAAAACACGGTCAACATCACCTTCTCCGTGCTGTTTGCGATTGCTTTTGATTTTCTCGGGGGTGGTGACCCATAATGCTTCTATTGACGACTTTGACGTTTGCTTTCGGGCTGGAAATGAAAGCACCAAGTTTCATCCCCTGCAACGATTCTGTCGAGAAAACTCTCTCCTTCCTGTTCATAGCGAGTCAAATGTTGCAGGGAAATGGCCATTCCAACTCCAAGTTGTTCTGATGTCAAATGATGCGGGATCCATTGTGCACAGATTTTTCTTTAGTATAGATGGTTCCTGATAATGGTTCCACGACTAAGGCCGGTTTTAGCAACCACGACATCGATTGTCACTCTTCTGTTTTTCTTTAAGACAGCGTCAATTTTGGCTTTGGAATCATCCGTGATGGCGCGGTTTGCTTGTCCAGGTCGTTGATCATCTTGCAATGATGACCGTCCCTCCGAAAACCTCTTGCTCTATGCCCAAACACGAGTGAAGTTTAGGCAGTCATTTCCATAGATGTTCTGCATACGACGATGAATTTCAGAAACTGAAACTCCTTCACATGTCAAAAAACGAATTACTGCTCTCTGTTCCTGTTTCGTTGACTCCAATTTTTTGTTTGGACGATGTGATCACTCGCAGAGCTTCGAAGCGCGAGCTATCGTTCTTTCTCACGTGATGCAACACTTGCAACCTATTGTTCAATTTGTACGTGGGGTTTCGGAATGGATGAAAACAAAAATTTACGATCCTACACGCCGTCTTTTTTTCCCACACAAATTTTCGTTTTCATTTGTACGACCCTTATATAAAAGCGGACGAAAATCACGACGGTCAAGAGGAAGTGACGTCCTCAGGGGATTGACTGAAGTGGATACCAAGCATTTATTTCTATACAAGTCCTATTTTACGATGGCTTACGCTTTTTTACGATAGGTAGGCATGATTTAATTTAATTAGGGATCGCGATGGAAGAGTTTCTTTTTAATATTTAAGGGACTGAAGCCTATTCTAGTCCCTCCGTGATGTCGAAATAATTTTAGTCATGTAATTAATTTTTGTAACGATTAAAGACTTGTTAACCTGTGTCTTCCTGTCTAATTTCGTATACGAATATTGCATAGAGCGCCATTCCATGCTGGTGCTGACCTTTTGAACTAATTTTTTTTGTGGATATGAACTTCCCATGCCCTCTTGTATAATATTACCAAGTATTATAGCTTTTGATCCAGTAGGTTTTTTTTCATGGCCATGTCAAAATGTAACTTTAATTATAAGGACCCTGTATTTTGCAAATGGAAATCGCATTTCATGTTCAAGTAGACAGTTACAAAGTTCATTTGGACTTATTTCATTGTTCACCTTTACCGTTTTCATAAACATGAAATCTGTTTAAAATGCCATGTAATTTCCCGTTTTCTGTGATTTTAGGAACAAAGGTTTATTTGTAAAATGCATGCGTTATGTTGATTTAGCTAATTTCAAAAGGTCATTTATTTTGTATACATTGCAAGGTACTTTAATCGTATTATTTCGTCGTCTGATCTTCTGAAACATGCTAATCAGTATTTTGGATTCCGTTATTTATCTTGCTGTGTTTCACTATTTTTGTAATTCAAAATGCGGCTATCCTTTTACGGATCAGAAATTTCTCTATTTATACAGTAAAAAAGGATAAATCGAGATCCAGGAAATTCGAAACACATGGAATTTTATAAGGAATCAAAAGTCACAAAACTATCCGACTCTTATCATATAAAATAACTTCTGACTTAACAGGGCATAGTTCTTACAAACTCTGATGACAATTTCTACGTATTTCCACCGAGATCTTATCATTTTGCTGCTGAATCACATGAAATATTTAAATCATGTTATTTTTTACTGTCGGTCTTAATTATTCAAACGTTTATTACGGTCCTAACTCGCTCCTTCCTCAGGAACAGATAGTAGTCAGTGTTTATGAGAATTATGTCTGTTTAAATCTCAAATTATTTTACATCATTTTATCATTATAAACGGCCGATTTGATTTTAAATTATTTTTTTAAATGATTTAAGGCCGGCATTTTAAATTTTATTTAAAATGGAGTTCCGTTTATCTATAAAGAAAGAAGAATATTTTAATTTTTATTTGAAAATTTAGTTTATTGTAAATTTCTAAAAATAAATTGTTATTTTTATATTATTCTTTTAGGTATATTTATTTTAACTTTTATTTCATTTAAGTATATGATGGAAGTGTTTTTATTACCTTTAATAAGTTTAAATTGTATAATTTTTTTAATGTCTAAGCGAACCCGAAAGGATTACAATCTATAGCAATATGTGTATTTTTTATTTTTTTAATTCTAAGGTAAAGAATAACAAGTCAGACCTCTTTGCGCGTGATAGCGACGAATTGGAAATTCAGTTTAAATTAACCACTCATTTTTTTTTTTTTTTAAACACGAAATCGGAACGCCCGATATTTTTCTCAATATTTTTTTCTGGTTTTTTTGAATTTGAATCGCATTCACATATTTTTTCAGGGCTGGTTTTATTATTAAAAAAAACCGTCTAACTAGGAAAAGAGTGTGCGTTATAACTTTAAAATTGTTTATTTCGGGATAATGAGAAGGCAAAATTTCCAGTTACAGTGGCGCTTGCATATTATTAAGTGGTGCAATAGCTGTCGTTTTTAGTACGTAATTACTTGATATTTCTGAGACATGCCTTTCTACTAAGCTGATAGCAAACTCTAGAGGTGAATGAGTTCCAAATCTGTTGAAATTCTCATTGCGTTTCCTGCGACGCTTCTGCTTCCCATATATTTTCTATGGGATTGGCATCAGGTGACTGAAACGGCCAGTCTAATTGTACAATGTCATGTTGCGTCTTCCATTGCATGCACAGCCTACTACGGTGTTTTGGGTCACTGTTCTCTTGAAGAACATAGTATAACCTTTGAACAGATGGTAACAGACTCTTTTTAGCACATTTTCTATATATAGAAATGTGCTTATGTGATCGGTTTGTCCGTCCTTTTGTCTGTAGACACAATTCCCACAATTCATTGCGTTGCAATAGAAAGAGTGCATGTATTGAATTGATGGAAGACACGAATTATCCTCGCATTCGGGAAAACGCGTGTTGAGAACATACATGGGTTCGGCTCTGCGCGTGCTCTAACCGTTAATGAGGTGGTGCGCGTGCAGGATGCACGTGTTTGACGATTATTGAAAGGGCAGTTCGGTCTCTAAATCAAGAGAATTTTTTTATTCATAGGGAGCTTAGTACTTATTACGATAACTTGAAAACGAATTAACTTTTTCAAAGTCTGTTTTCATCAATCCATTAATATGGGACAGAGCACGAACAAGTACCAACGTGAGATAGCCGGAATAAGTACGTACTATAATGGCACGTGCTTTAATGGTACCATTATGATACCCCCTTAAAAACTTCATATAACCAGATGTGGCATGTAATATATCAAACAAATCGTCACATCATATCATGAACGAATATATAAGAGTAACTAGTGATAGCAGGTATTGGTCTAATGGCACGTGTACGTGCAAGGATGTCTATGAATGAATATAACGCGTAAATAATGTTGGTGTGAAATGTTTAGTAGTACGTGTTTTAATGGTACCATTGGAACTTTCAATGCTAAGATATGGCATGTAATATACCAAACAACTCGTAACAACGTGCCATGAGTGAATATAACGAGTAAATAATGATAATGGTTATTGGTTTAGTAGCACGTGCCCTAATTTTGCCATATGATACCATATGGTACCATTGGATCTTTCAATGCTAAGATATGGCATGTAATATATCAAACAACTCCTAACAACGTGCCATGAGTGAATATAACGAGAAAATAATGATAGTGGGAATTGATTTTGTTGCATGTGCCCTAATGGTACTATATTGTATTGTTAGAACTTTCAATGCTAAGATATGGCGTGTAATATATCAACCAACTCATTACGAGTTGTTAGATCTATTGTTATCCATAGCTTATTTGTATCAAGAGCATAATGCCTTTGGCCTTAATATTATCTAAAACTCATTACTGTTATACACATTGCCAATTAATAGTAGTTAATCGCTTGCTTCAATAGTAGACGATAACGTAGAAACACTTTAGTAATTTAATATGAAAAATTAATAGATGCTTACACACAACGCTTCAGCAATTGAGGCTCACTTCGTTTAACATTATGTGGGAATTCTTACAAATTAAAGAACTTTTATTTTTTTAAATGTAAGAGGAATAACTCTCTCTCCATTTACCTTTCAGTTCTTCAAGCTTATTCGTTTAAATTCTCTGTATACATTAGTGTAAATAAATAGTAATTTACACATTAGTTTTCATATTTATTTATTTTCTCTTAAGTGTTTTAAAATTTAGATTAATTCAATATATCCATGTACGATGCTATAACATGAAAATGTGCTCCCTTTATCCGCTTTGGCGGTAAAATCATTCTTGTTGTATATTTGGGCCGTTCTTTGAGCGTTCTGGTTTCCAGTAAAAATGGGAAATTTTCCAATTCCATTTTTGAGAAGCAACCTTAGGCATGGACCTTTACAGGGTATTTAATAGTATAGTGCAAAGTTCTGTTAGTGGGAGACGACCATGCTCGACGGTGGGATTCACGTGACCAAAACGAAGATTCACCTGAGAAACTATATTGCCCTAATAACGATCCATCATTTTCTGTGCCCATTGGAGGCGTTTATTCATATGATTTTCAAATAGGAGAGATTTCTTCACGTACTCCGCCATTTTATGTTTTTCTCTCGCAAACGACTTCTTGTCGTCCCTAGAGACAACTTAGTGCCTTTTTCCTCAGTTTTTCCTGTTCTTTCCGTAAGGTTATTTGTGGATTCTTCATGAAGGTCTCTGTGATCTGCTTATAATATTTTTAGTGGTTTTTCTTGTTATGCGTCGTTCTACTAGGTCATCGATAGTTTTTGTGGTCTTCAAAACGTTTCACCCGCTTCCTTCCAAATGCCGTTGATTTTTTCATGTAGCGTGCAGCGGCGTATGTTTTTCGACTGAATTGCTTCATCTTTATTGTTTGAACATCTTAGGAAGTTTCAAATATCTTCTCTGCCTTTTGGCTTTTTCATTGTTATTCAAAAGCAGTTTTCATTTTTAATATCTTGATGGTCTTGTGGTCGCTTATATTTTGCAGTTATTGCTGTTTCACAATTTTATTAAAACTCTTTGCTTTCGAATTAGCCTGCTCGTACAGCGCGGTAGAGGACATGATTAGCATTGTTGCAATAAAACTTTATACTCTATCTGCGTTGCCAAGAAATTTAAAGCGCACACTCTTTTCTTAGACAGAATATATGTCTAAAAAATTTATAGTGTCTGTTCAGTTTGACGGCTACCCTAGTTAACATTTTGTGTATCTAAGATGCACGCGCATTTCCAATAATTCATACTATTTCTAAAAGAGAAATTTTAATTTTTAATCATTGAAGAAAACTGATGATAACAGTAAAACAGTTTATAGGTTTGAAAAATTAAAGAAAACCCTCTATATTATCATTAATTTCAATTACGTTTGCCTAATCTTTCTTATTTACTAAATCAAAACATAACTGTTTATTAGCCTCATGTCATCATTAATTTTCAAAAATTTAAGATGCCTCTTCGGTAGTTTTTGATCAAAAAAAGTAAATTCAGATCAATATTATCAATATTCGTCAAAAAAGTGATACTAAAAATTTCAAAGTGGCTACTAAAACATATTTCTATTTGACAGAATGGAGTGGTAAAGCTACAACAGCTGCAAGCCGATCTACAAAGAAAAGCTGAGGTTCCAGGAAATTTTGATGTTTAAATTCTCAGTGCAACTGAAAAAAGGGAAAATTCTAAATAATATAAAAATAATTACCAATTAGTTCAAATTTGCATAACCATTGATAAACGGTTTTGTTTTCCTTCCTTATTGGAATACGATGTAACACTGCAAAAAACGAAATCAACAAAGTCCAATAATTATCCCAGCAAACGTTTCTTTCGGAAGATTGGGTTGTATGCTGTCAGACGCGTCGTCGCCATCTTATCATGCTACAAGAGATCGTGCGACTCCTCTGCTGTTCCACTTATAAAGAGGAGTATGCTGCTGATATTCGTCAGGTGAAGAGCAAGATCAGTGCTGCCATTTTTCCACACTAACTTTTACTCTTGATTTTTAAACACGTAAAATTTTAAAGGAACTAGTTGTGAACGGGTCATTTTAGGTAAATTTCTAGAATGTTTCAAATAAGAGGAAGGGTGGAGTCGCAATCAAGAGGTCAGAAGCCACATAAATTTTTTCTTCTTTGAAATTTTACCAAATTGAACCTTTACCAAACCCTTCGTGCCGTGAATTGAAGGCTTGTGCTCACCACTGACTCATGGAGCAACAACGAACAGAGCCTCCCTTATTGGACATATCCATGAAGTAGTGTACACCAAAGAATCTTCTAGTGGCTGGGAGTGATAAAGAGGGATGGCTGGCGTGCCCAAGTCATAGTAGCAGTGTCATCCGCGTAAAAATACAATTTGCGCTTTCCGGGCTTCGAAAAGTCATGCACAAAATAGTTAAAGAGGATAGGCCTTAGGACAGAGCCCTATGGAATGCTGGTCTTTACTGATTGGTGGATATTCCCTGTTACATTTTAATCTACAATATTGTACTGTACAGTCTCTTGTTCATTTTGTTAGTGTTAAAACACTTAGTTTGAGAATCTGTGGTCTAAATGCTTAGTCTTGTCTGTAATTGTCTAGGATAAAGATAATTCGTGGGACTGATGGCAGGTTACCATTCCCTGGAAAACGAGTCGGCAAATTTATTTTTACAAGAGGCGATCTGACAGACTAAAACGAGCTTGTAGGCGCTTAGACAACTGACCGGTGGAGACTAAGGCAACAGACAAGACAAGACGTATTCGAACCCCGGCGAGGACGAGGATAGAACACTGTATAAATCAGTATCTCTTAAATAATACGAAGGTATTCTCTCGTAATTGCTGTGAGACGTTTATGAATTTAAAATTTAAAAAGCTACACAAATCTTATTTTACAATAGCCTATTTTGTTTTGAAAATTAACAATTTCTTCAAATAGTCAGAATTTCGGGCACTACATCGTAGGGATACAGAATTCTTTATTGTCGATTTGATCTTATACAGCTGTGAGGTTTCTTCAATTGTATATTGCCCAGTCGAAGGAGGAACGCCGAACCGTATTGCTTTGGGAACTTTAGCTATTATCATTATAAACCATAAATAAGGTTCGGATTAAAGGAAGTAAATTTACATGGAATTTAATTGTGGCTTTATGGATAGAGAAAGTAAAGCGAGCTAAACAAGAATTCGAATAATAAGTGTTCACAACAAACAGGTAATACCGTATGATAAAGTCAAAAAAGAACGTGGGGGCATGATAAAAGCTAAATGAAGAAATAATTTGTTTTCCATTTGTCTGGAGAAAATGCAGTAGGACATTTTGTAATTACAATATATTCCGAATTCAATAGATAGGGTAAATCGGGTACAGATGGCTGTTATAGATGGCTCAATCGCCGTAGCTCTATAACTAATCAGTAGCTCTACCATATAGCTGAACTTGAAGAGAACGTCCGTTACACGTAATCTTCACGTGTGCTTGCTCCTCACAGCGAATTTTTACTGCTAAAACGCTACTGAAAAGTGAGTTGCTGTCATAACTCACGCTGTAATAAAAAAACGAGTTCTTGTGTCGTTGGTTACAACAGAGCTAGCTTGGTTATTGGACTTCTATCATGTTTTGTGATTCATACATGAGTAGTGATTTCTTTTCTTGTGTTGGGAGTCTGGCGGTCTCCTTGTTTAAGCACGTGATAAGCTGAGGCAACTCTACCCCTCGTTTGATAGAGGCAGCTCAGTTTTTGTCGAGTACAGATGGCTCTCTTCAATTTTTTGTTATCTATGGACTTGTTTGTCAGATTAATTCTTCAGTGTGGCGGATTCTGCTGGCCAGCCTTCTTGGTTGGGTAATGAAGTAGTTGCTTCTGCGGAGCCTGCCAAAGAAACAGCACCTGTTGAGACACCTTCATCTTCAGTCTTAAAGGATGCTTTCCCAACAGCTGACCAAGATGAGATAGAGTGTTGTCCACAGAGTGGAACTCCTAAACTCAGTATCGAAAGTCCTTCAAAGATTTTGCAAAGGATCTCCCCAATTCCAGAAATTGCCCATCGACCATCAACAAAAGGAAGGAAGAGACAGACCAGATTGGAGTTGACGTCAACACAACACCGATCACAGAGTATGGCAAAAGGAGTGGAGAAAAATGCAAGTAACATGTCTACCAAAAAATCCAAAACTGATTCTGACACCTGCATTGAATGCAATGAAGAATACGCAACTACTACGTTAACATGTGATTGGATCAAGTGCATGAAGTGTTTGAAGTGGCTGCTTGAAACGTGCACTACTTACTCACCTTACTCTATTGACTGTGGAAGGTTTCAAAAAAAGAAATATCTTAAATAAGTAAGGCTAAATAAAATTAATAAAGGTTTTTTTGGCAGTAGCATTTGTTTTTTAATTTACTGAAGTCAAGTCAATCATTCATGTGAGCCAACACTAACACCCCCCTCCTAGGTAAAGATGGCTCGAGGTAGGGGTCTTCTAAAATTTAAATACAAAATATTAATGTGACAGTAACAATTCACACGTTAATTATATCAAACTACATTAACTGAAGTACCTTCACTGACATTAATCTTTTATTTTCATAAATCAGTAACCATTTAATAGGAGGTAATGCTTAAGTGGTCCATCTATACCTGACTTACCCTACGTGATGAACCTACTGCAGTGTTAGTACTAGGATTTTGCAAAAATAGAGGAGTCTTAAGAGTTAAGACGATCAGTTCCTTTTAATGAATTATTGGATTTCTGAAGAAATTCTTTGCAAGGAGCTGAATTAATGTCCTGAAATACTTGTTCACGCAGAAAATAATGATATGCGATGAGACATACACTTTCAAATCAAAACATTAAACTTTCTCTTGTCATAAGATTGATTTCGGGTAAACGATCTGCACGCCTGAGATTACGGCCAAGATTATGACAAGAGAAAGTTTAATGTTTATCTGAGAAACACCGTAAGAAGGAACGCGCTTCATTGGAAACAACTATCTTCTTCCTTCATTCTTTGAAGGTCCAGTGGCTCCGTTCAAATGTAAAAGGCTGACATACTTTGCATTGTCTATAAGTATGCATGTTATTTCCTAGGGCATTGCTGGCTGTGGAGGTCTTTATGGAAAAAAGATCCATTAAAATTGATTTCAGACAAGTACGTATATGCATGTCACTTCACTAAACGTCTATGAAGTTGTCATTTCTTTTAAAGTGAGAACGGTTTGAAGGTCCTGTAGTAGAAGAAGAATTATGACAATTCAAAGAACCGGAAGCCATTTTGAACCTTTGCTATAACATTTAAATTGTTATACCATTGTTATAGCAATTGTCATTGGCAAAAAGTGTATTGTCTTGTTATACCGTAGAAATAAATCAGACGGTTTACAAATGCCATAACGATAAATTTCGTCTTTAATGATAAATTTATAGATGCTTCAACGATAAACTTTGTCTACTGCAGGTCATATTCAGGTCATAAACTGTTATAACTCTAGAAAAAGCGTTTTCGACTTCATGTTCATATGACATTTTCTGCTTGTTTTATCCCTGGCAGTTTGATTTTGTACCTATCCGGAAAGTTTATATAGACCATTCAGAAACACCCTGTATAGTAGCTTGTTAGTTTCCTTCTACAGCAACCATCCTACTATACTATGCAAAGAATCCGTAACGCTTATTGTTAAGAGTTGTCATCGAACCAACAATATGCGCGGAGCAACATATATATGTATATCTTATGTTTGGTATATCCAAAGCCAAACAATGCAAGGCAAAGTTTGTGCAACAATAGGCCAGTTCATTAGCTTTTCATTCTTGCGTTAATTCATAATTTAAAAACTTACATTTTTTCAACGCTATTTTGGCGCGTTGGTTATATGGCGTGTTCGGCAACCTTCAGAATACACTTTTTAAACAGAAACAGTTTTATTTCCCGTCTTCGTTTTGCCTTGACAAGCTCGGCGAAGATGGAAAGGTACGATTTTTATTATATATGCCCATCTTCGCCGAGCATAAACATGTACAGTCGGGTGCAAAAAGGTTTTTACATGCTCCGTAGGAACTGAGCTTACCGGATGTTGATCGGTTGAAAAAAACAAGTACTTTTACTGAGAGTCAAGGCAGATTAGACTGGACCTGTCCGTTCTGCATGAAAATAGGGCGTAGCAGGTATACGCTTTATATGTGCTATTCACGTGCTCAACTATGACTGAAGTCTAAACCTTTTTGCACCCGACTGTACATGACGAATTTGAAGACGGTAAGCATAAAACTGGCGTATTGTAACACGTCTGGTATGAGCATTGTTTTTCAACTGAACAGAAATATGCCATCCTTGCGAGGATCCTACCATAGGTGATTTTCTACAATCCGACGAACCCTACCATCTGTGCGCTGGCGCAAAATAATATCACGATCTGGCTGCAAGTTAAATCACAGCAGCGTCCGAAGTTGTTAGTAAATTGTAGGGTCGACAGTCAATAGGTTGAACGTTTGGGGTATTAAGCAATACAGCAGTCAGTTCCGAATAATCAGGTTCGTTACAATCTATTATTCGCGACTTTAGCTGCCTTACAAAATGGCGGATGAAAGGGGGAACAGCATGCGTTTATCATTGTCAGTGATAGCGTTTATCATTGTTAATATTAGCTCTCAACAATGATGTTCCCCAGTTCTTCCGCCATTTTTTAAGGCAGCTAAAGTCGCGAATACTCAGCGGTGATAACACAGGACAATTCGTTGTAATACCAAGAACACCGTTACAGGCGACTGATCATTTTGTGGAGTTCGAACGTCGACAATTTCCCGTTCGCTCAACTTATGCAATGGCAATTAACAACTCCCAGGATCAAACCTTAAACAACATTGGTATATACATAGAGTAATACATGTATATACTGATACCCCGCCTTCGTTTTGCTTTGAATAGCTCGGCGAAGACGGGCATCTCAGCTAGTACGTTTCCTATTGACGAACAGAAGAAATCCGTCATATAAATTTCGCATGAAGTAAATTACTTCAAGCTAAGACTACTGCATATTGTTAAGCTGATATCTAAGTTGATAAAAATAACCACCTTGTATAATTTGAAATAAATATAATAAAAAAAAATGAATTGAAACTTTAGTTCGCCAAAATTTCAAAAATTTGATGAGTTGATATAATTCTGATTTTATTTAAATTTACTTCAGTCAGTTTTTGTATCCTTGTAGAATTTTGTATATCATATTAATCAAGCCAATCATTAAATTCATGCCTTTACAAAATATTATTTATTTGTCTAAATACAAATAATGTATGCTTCCTGCAAAACTGTAAACTAAAGTTGGGCGTTGGTTTATGAATATGCACGAAGATATAACTCATTTTGTCATAAAATCAATAAAGTTTCATTATTTAGGTTTATTTCGATTTACTTTTATGTTTTTTTAATAGGAGACGAAGAAGGAGAGTTTTCCGCCGACTCCTCACCCGTGGTATGAAGTTAAGGGTGTCGCCGAAGATGAACAGTACGAATTTTGGGTTACTGCATCCACCACTGTTGGTGAAGGAGAAAGCACCAAAGTCGTGACGCAATCTGCCAAGTCAAAAGGTAAAAGCAACTTTAATTTTTTAATATCAGCAACATCAACATTGATTGGTTTCAAAGACTTAAGTTTACGAAATCATAGCGTCAACAAATCCTAAACAGAATATTTTTCATTAATGGAGGACCTTCATGAGGCTGTTCCGATAGCGTCTCTAGATGGTGTATTCGTACTATCAGTCATAGAGTAACCAGTTAGTGCAAGATTTTATGTGCAGCAGCACCTTATTATCACTTGGTTTATATCTATTTATTATTTTAAAATAAATACATTGTTTTGACTGCAGGAAAATTAATTCCAAAGTGACAGAAAAGTTTTTATTCTTTCAAAGACAAATAAAGAATTGTTAAATGGGATCAAACAAATATATGAAAAGTTAAACCATTATATTTTTAAACATAAATTGTCCTTAATTAAAGAGCTTACACCGTATATCATTACTATTTAAGTTTAAGTTTCAATGCCCAAAGAACAAATGTGGTTATATTCTTTTTGAATTTTAACTGTTTGTAGAAGAAAAAACATCATAAAAGTAAAATATTATTGATAATCAGTATACTTAACAACTTATAAGAAATAAAAAATGCTTTCTTATATTTATTGTCAACAAATTTCTTATTAATGCTTAATTTATGGGATGTTTATTATTGATCTAAGGAGTTTAAATGATAAGTTTAAATTTAAATGTGGGTAGTCTCCTTTTAATGGGGAAAATAGTAAAATTAAAATTTAATAAAAACAAAAAAATAAAGTCACCAATCTTGAAAAACGATAAAGAAACTTGTGAGATGGAAGAAAACTTAAACGAGGTAGTCTATTGAGGAATGGATGAAGTCCTTTGAAGATGTTGTTGATAGTAGAAATAAACTTAGTCTATTGAGGATGTAGATGAAGTCTTGTGAAGATGATGCTGATAGTAGAAACGATAATCTTGAAGGAAGTGTTGGTTTTAAAATACAATTGAAATTTTGAAGAAGGTGATCCACGAGTAGGCTGAACAAAATACAGTGTATCTGATGTTTAACATTTTATTCTTGTAAATATTTTTAGAGAAATACACATTATAAAGATAAGAGATTCTTATTAATCACGAATATTTAACAAACTTATCAAATACGTGAATGCTGAATAAAGCCAAATACGCTCATATGATATGCACTTTACTTACATGATTAACAGCATTGATGTTCCTGCCTATTTGTGTTACTTATAGATTTAACTATGAGATATTTGCAATTGAAAAATATTTTTAAAAGAGAAATAAAAAGTAAAATATTCTGTTAACCTTTCATATATAGCAAACTTAGCAAAAATAAAGATGCTCTATTAGAAAAAAAATTTTTCTTTAACAAATGTCTTAGAACAATGGTTAATTTCCTAAATTAAAATTTTTATTATTTATTTATTTATTAATTATTTATATTTCAATGACCATATTCCAAAGCCCAAATGTTGTCATATAATATTATTTTTAATTTTTAATTGTATAATGAAAACATTGGTTTTAAATGCAAACCTGCAAAAGAAAAATGCACTTCAGGGCTAGACTAGGACTGCTAGTACCAGTGCGCCATCTACCACTGCAGGTCCCCCATTATATGAAGAAATAATAAATTTGTATACTTGAACTTGAATTGATGTCTAGCACTTAATTGCCAACGTATTAAATTATCACATACGAGAAAAACTTTGCACTTTTCTGGATAAATAATTAAAAAAGAGGTTTTTTTAAATATTCATTGTTGGCGCAATAATTTGTGTCAATCTTTGACGATGGCGGATTTCTTTCTCTTCTTACTAGGGAACATCACGAAGTGATAATAAAATTCCGATCCGAAATTAATATAGGTAACACTTATATCCAATAAGATATCCCCAGCTAGCATGCTTACGTAATTCCAACGTAAATTCCAATACGTAATTCCAACGTTAGGTCCATACGTTAGACTTACGCAGAAATGGTACGCTGTCTGATGGTTGGTTAACCGTTAGATCTGGGTTATTTTTAACATAATCCCAACATTAATATAACGTATTTCCAACAATTTTCTAACATAATCCCAACATTAATATAACGTATTTACATCAATTTTCTAACATAACCCCAACATTAATATATTATATAGAATTCTATAGAATATATTCCCATGACTTCCTAACGTGATCCCAACATTAATATAATGCTTTCACATCATTTTCCCAATGTAATCATGTTCAAATTTGATGCACATTTATTACTTTACTAAAAGTGGACAAAATTATATTTTGTCCAGGATGGTTTTTTCCAGGGTGTACAAAATTGGACAACCCTGATCAAAACTGGTATATAGTAACTGGCATGAGAAAGCTGTATATTGCTTCTTAAGTATTAAACAGAACTGAACCGGAATACTCCTTTACAGAGATATCAACTATAATTTGTATTACAACTAGAATCAGGATAATAATTTTTATATTAAAAACATATTATTAACATTTTTATCAATATATCTTCATTCACTATAAAGACATTAATTCCTCCAGCTAAATTATTATAAAGCCTATTCTTAGTATTTAACTTTATATTGTCATTATCTATTGTCCTTATCTGAATCCCCTGCAAAATTATGAAATTGAATAATTGCAAGTACAAATGATTAAATACAAGAAAGGTTTGAAATAAACAATTTTATTTTAAACAATATTATTCCTTTGCTTGCGGCCTCCACATTTATCTGGGGCGAATCGCAGAAAATCCTTCAGAAAGGCTTCTATAACACTTAGCGTGACTTTCTCGCCAGAATATATTTTAGCAGCATCTGTAGAAAAAAAATATACATATATATAATAATTTGAAACTATACACTAAAAATTACAAAAGCATGCAAAATAATAATAATAAATCAGAATGACCAAAATTCATAGTGTCCCAAAAGTAGTGATCGTGGTGACGATGAATTAAATAAGCTATGAAAAATAATCTCTTATTAAACGAACAACTTTCATTATTATTAAATAAATAAACGTCGTTTTCTAATAATACGATCATTATTAATGACTCTGGACAAATAATAATAGTCTTATACGTATGTACAGTTCATCCTACTTGTTAAAATACAAGTAAAATTGTTATTTCTATTTGTACTCAAGCAAACACAAGGTAATATGAATTTCAGATCAAAAAAGATTGCATACCTTATATGATTATTCCGTAGGAATAAGAAAACAGCAATTTCTTAAAGAGAAATAAATATTGTTAATATGATGTGAAAATAGAATCCCACAAAATAAGTGTTAAAAAGTTACATCAACATACAAATAATTATATTGAAACATATATGTAACATTTGAGCGTCCTGAAATGTTGAAACTTAGTAATTGTTTTATTTAATTATATTCAGCCTTCTGTTGTGGCTAATGTTAAATAGGAGCCTCTTCGTGCATTTGTTATTCTGCACCTGATATTTCAACGTACGGTGTCCGGCAGTTTTCTCCCTCGTTTGACGAGTTTTATGCTTTTGTTTTCCAGATGCAAAGAGTGGATTTCTACTAAATCGGTTACGCTTTATTGTCTTTGTAATTGGATCATTTGTAATGATGCTATATATCATGGTTCAAAAGTTTGTTATAGTACCTTCTCAGCACTTACACTAGAGGCGCTGGTAATATTTTTACTCAATCAGGCACGACCACTTTCCTATAGACAGACCTAACTTTTATGGTTTTAGCAATGGTTATTTGACTGTTTCGGGAATTTCCTCTACACCCTGTAAATGAGTATTTAATGTGCCTATACAATATTAGAAAATAAACCTTGGCACATTAGTTTTTCGATATATTATTGGATATAGGTGTTACCTATATTAGTTTCGGATCGGAATTTTATTATCACTTTGTGATGTTTCCTAGTGTAGGGATTTTTAAGGAGAACATTTTTCTAGATTTTGATTTTTTTCAGAAGGTAGAAGGTGAATTATTCATTACTTGTAAAATGGTTTAGAAATTTGATAATATAAGTTCCATTGCAATTCATCTCTTCCATATAAAAGCACAGATCTCGAAGAGAAACTAAGTTCTCGAGTGTAGCGTCCGCTAATGTTTTCGGTCAATCTCTCCCTTGACATTTACACATTTCAATTTTTAATTCAAGAATTCAAGAGAGAATTTTTTCTCCACTCAAAATCAAGAGGAAAATATGGAGGAAACCTAACAAATTTACCTAAAAGTCATGTTCATAAATTATCATATCACTAATAATTTACTCACTAGTGAATGAACTCTGCGTTCATTGTTAAAGTAAAAACGCTCAGTCATAACAATGTTAGCCCATTTAGGAATAAGATATTCAAAATTGAAAGGATATTTATAAGAGAAAAGGACGAGACACAAAACACAATAAATAATAGTTATAAAATAAAAAATAATAATAAATAATAATTGACAAAATAATTAATAAATAATAAATAATATTCAAAATTGGTTTTATATTACGTTATTAATAATTAAATAGAATTTTTAAACAATCCAAGAAGGAGCTTTAGCTGTGAAACAAATACAGTTATTAATGTATTATGAACAACGAGATTAATATTATTAGAGTGGAAAATAACTGATCATCAGCGCCACCACTATGAAGCAGGGATAACTTGCATGTGTCGACCTCAACTGCTGCTTATTTAACCTCAACTGTCATGGCTGACGCTAGTTAAGTTGCTCATATTAATAATATAAGCTAAGATGAAAGAAAACTCTTTAACCACAACGAATAACAGAAAATAGAAAAATAAAGAGTTTATTAAAGAGTTTTCTTTCATTTATTATTGTAATAATTATCCACATAATATTTTTTCCTTTTAGACTAAATCTATTTCCTGCATGCAGCACCATGATAAATATGATTGTAATAAACCGAATGTTTATTTTCTTATTCTTATATTTCAAGTTTTTATCTCAACTATCAATTAGCTTCAAACATGGCGTCGTTATTTCCACTCTAATAATATTAATCTCGTTGATTATGAGCAATGGGCCTTTTCCGAATTCGTTTAAACGCATGCGCAGAAAGCAAACTGCGCCACCGTGTGTCGAATCTCATATTTTTGGTGGCAAAAACGGCCAAACGTGCTACCTGTAACGTTGTACTGGCTTTGTGCTACACTTCCGATTATTCTAATTATTCTTTTCCAAAGATCATTTCCAAAGATTTTTTCGTTCCTGAATTAATGGCATCGTGTAAATCAGTAATCGATTTTGCCGAACTGAAAGACGGATGGACTGTTGATTTATCGAAAGTTCCTTTCATAACTATCGATGACATCGATGATTATTTAATACATCAACCGCATGAAGATGGGGATTGTAGAGCTGGTTACCGTCAGCAAAAAAATGGATTGCGATTTCATAGAGAGGGCTATGTTCGCCGAATCTTGATAAATAATCGAGAAAATATATGCGTTTTAAAATGTTTTTGCTATCCATCCATGAAAACCCGTGCTTATTCTATCTTCATTGCCTTGGGAAACTCTACACAGTTGGTACTGGCTATGTATCATACAAACAAAAATTAAAAGGGACCTATTCCGTTGTTTTAGGTAATTCCAATGAATCACAGATATTTTTAAAAAAAGCTTAAGAAAAAGAAAATAATTTTGTTGTAATTGCTAAATTTATTGAAGAATTATTTCCATGTGATGAAATACATTTGTTTTTAAAGCATTTCAACTTTCCAAAATAAATTATTAGAAATGTTGTTAAAAGAAATGATCTATCCTCTTCACTTTATATATTTTAAATAATACAGAGCTTTAAATAAGGTGTATTAGGAATAATTAAATATATATTTAAAATACGTGAATAAATTTGATTTAAGGAAAAGAAAATATATAAAAATAATCATGACATGAATTGTAAATAATTACACTTAACATAAATGCTTTTAAAATATTAATAATAACAGTTGATTTATAAAAAAACTGACTTTTAATATAAAAATTTTAACAATAAATCAATTTTTGTCAAGACTAATACCCATTAAGATAATCATTCATAAAAACCTCATTTAGTGCGTCTGTTCACCATTTTAACGTGTTCACCGCTTTGCTCTAACGTATGCGTTTGCCGTCCAATATTGCTTCAGGATGGCCACCAGGATCGCTTGAGTCGAATTCGAAAAAGGCCCCTTAAGTAATTGTGCGTCGACAAAGCGATTGTCGCGTGCTCGTGCTCATGTCAACAGTGCTTAAAAGATAAACAGAAACTAAAAGTGTATTCATTCTTGAGTAATCGATTGTTATAAACATGCCATTATCTTGGTATTCTTTACAGTCACTTTTTAGCACATGAATTCGACTTGAAGGGTCCACGAAAAATACTAGCAAATTAATACAGCCGAGCTAATAATCTGAGGGGGGTTGGCCCAATCCTGCTTGTGTAGGGGTGTCCCCCATGTAACAGATTTAGTTGACATGGTGGCCAATAGTTGACAGATTTAGTTGACATGGTGGCCCCCTCAGCACCCCCCCCCCACCTGTGTACGGCCCTGAGAGTGAATACAAATATTTAACGTGGTTTTCGCCATTCGGCATATTACTAGGTAACCACAAAAGTTCTTGCCGTTTTTATGTTGCCATAAAAGAAAGTAATAGAAGAAATGCAAATGACTGTACAGTGTGGTCCAAAATCTGCCAGGGGGAGCACGAAGATTAGCCTGTATAAATACAGGGCTGTTGGGCATTCACATCAATCCCACTCGTGCAGAAGTGAAGACAAATGGAGGTCTCGAAGGAGATATGTGTTGTTTGCCTTTATAACTTCAAGGTGGGCATGTCAGCAGCAGTATCAAGTCGCCGAATGTGTCTTGAATGAACGCACCGCAAGGAATTGGTTCCGGAAATTCAGGCCGGGGAGAATTTGCCGTTTCTGATTTATCCCGTAGACTAGAACCTCGTGTGTCTGGTGGACTAGACGCCAAATAGTTCACTACGAGCTGCTATCAAATGGCCAAACCATCACTGTGGACCTGTACTCCCAGCAGTTGGAACGTGTGCAATAGGCATTGCAGCAGAATGAGCCAGCATTGGTGAATCGCAAAGGGGTACTCTTCCTTCATGACAGTGCCTGGTCACATGTGGCGCGGGTGGCCAGGGAAACCTTAGAGCGGCTTGGCTGGGAAAATTTGTGGAAAATCTTACCTTTTCCTTTCTCTGGACAACCATCTTCGTGAAAAATCCTACTTCAATGATACAGATCTGCGAAAGGCATTCACGAAATTTTTTGAGTCCAAGACCGGCAAGTTTTACAGGTAGAAAGTGCTAGATGCAAATGGGGATTACTGTTGGCAGAAAGTGCTAGATGCAAATGGGGATTACTTTGGGGACTTGCGATACTTTTTGTGTACATCATTTTGTTTTCCGGAATTAAAAACGGCAAAAACATTTATGGTTACCTAGTACATCCTCTCAAAACCAAAACCAAATTTCTTATGCTTTTAAGCATATTTGCAATCGTTTTATGGCTTGTTCTGGGGTTATATTACTTCCACATTAAAAAATCTGAATTTTACTAATATAATTACTATATACAAATTAAACTTCATAAATTCTTTTTTAATTGCAATATTTTATAATCCCTTGGTATATTTGATTTATTATTTATAAATAATTTGTTTATATAATTCAATCTCAAAACAGGGTAGTCCAGCCACACCAACTTATTCTAATTTTTGTTATGTGTCGGCGCTAGAAAAGTAGAAAGCGGAACTTAATTTTTACCAATCTGGTCAATTTTGAACTTTTAATGAAATACAACTATTCAGATCCTTTGAAGTTGCTTCTAAGCTAGTACCATCCAATAATTTATACAAATTGGCAAGCAGGCATGAACGTCGATTTCGGCATCTCTAATAAGGTTAATGTATAAAACTCCCGTTAAAGTTTCCGAAAGTAGATGCTTTTAGCATGTTGACATTTACTAATCTTGTTAACAAATTCATACCGGCGGATCTGATTATAAACCTTTAAATCAGGGAAAAAAGTATAGAGCTTAAGAATTGATGACTAATTCGCTTTCTAATTCTTTCTTATGATAATGTTTGCATATATTTTATTTAATAATTTATTGTCATTATCTTATAGTATATCTTTCATTTGTAGTAAAAAATTCTTATAATAGGCCGTCTTACACGAAATTTAAACTGATTTTTCTTACCTTCTACGTCAGTTCTGTTATTAATATTAGCGAAATTATGATCTGTTTAGTTTTTTCTCTTTCGAAGCTTCGCTTTTTTAGAGAGAACAGGATATATAGACTACATTGAATTGTATCTAGAGCAAATATCTAAAAATTAACGTTAAACCTTAAGATTAATAAATTTTCTCAACGTTTCTCTGTTGTAAATAACAATAATATAAAATCTAAAGGTATTTTTTTACAGCAATCAACTCTGACGAATTCGACTGAATATTTAGGACAATTGAATGTGGAACTCGCTGACTTACCCGTACATAGAGAAAACTTCTGAAATCTAACTTTACAACATGAACCGTAACAGTACACAAATAGTTTAATTATTTTAAAGAGAAATATCCATCACTTCAACGGATTAAAAAAAAAGCTTAAATTGATTCGATGAAAAATGTTATACGTCGTTCTAATGATATTTATGCATTAAAAAATAGAAGTAAAAAACATTTTTCAAACGAAGGGGAATGGGGCGGATCTTTCAATTTTTTATTCTAATCTAATGGATGATTCAATGTGGAAAAAAATTATTTTTTTTTTTACTTTCTTAATTTGTTCTTAAGGAAAAAAAGTTCCTAGCAAATTACATGATGTCAAATTAGCATGTTAACATACTTTTTTATATTTTTCTTTCTTTTACATGGACGCTGTTTAGTTCCAGCCAAGATTGCAACCTTCACTAAGCGTAATGTAGCTATGTGGAGATCCGACGTTGCTCTTCATTGTCTCTCTGTTGGCATTCCACCCCCAACAAGACAATGGAAATTTAGGTAATAATACTTTTAACTCTTTATAAAGTCATCTTATTAATAGAAATAATATGAAAGAAATGATAAAATCCTTAGCTTAAATTAGTTAGTTTTAAAGTATTCAATATAGAGAATTTAAATTGGTTTCAAATGTTACGTTTAAACTCAATTAATAAATCATAAACAACATTCACTTTTAATATTTCATAAAAAACTGCAACGGATATTTATAAGAGAAAAGAACGAGACACAAACTTCATGATAATTCTCTAATATTCTAATTGCCTTTGCTCTAATATTCTAATTCTTTTTGCTTTGATAAAGGATAGTCTCTATCCGAAACGTCAGCTTTTTATTTGATTTTATAGTTTTATTTTGATTTTACTTATTATTTATTAATTATTTTGTTAATTGTTAATTATTATTTTATTTTTCATTTTTATTTAATAACTATTATTTATAAAAAACTGCACAAATAAATGCAATCGATGAAGATAAATAGAATTGCAGAAAATTAAACAAACACAATATTTAGCTCTAGTAATATTTATCTACCGTAATAAAGAGATTTCATGAAGAGGCTCATTAGAGCAAACTTTGATGCGAGCACGTAAACACAAAGTTTAAGAAGAGATACAAGTAGGTTAGCCATCCAATTCATTTCCGAAAAATATGCTTCCCACTTATTATGGCAAAAAGGAATTACCGGTGCAAGAAGCACCCGAGCAGGTAAGAAGCTTCTTCAAAAGAAAAATAAGCCATCGAGAAAAATGCCAAAAACTATCTTTAGTGATTAGTATAAAACACAATGCTAGTGATTAAAACTGACATTCCACAATACATAATTTGAGAAGAGGAACGTCAATTAAATAAAATCTATGGACTTATCCACGGATTAGAACAGATAAAAACTATTCCCCATAATATGCAATTAACGGGTAATTAACAAAAGCAGGAACTTCTCATTTAACTTGTTGAATATTCTCTGCATTTCGTTGATACTGCCGGTTCCTTCGAGCGACGAAACGAGCCATAGTTCTCCTTAATTTTTTTCAGAGTTGCGCGGTTCAAAATCAACTGTGGGCAAAAAAAAAAAAAAGTTCAAACAAACACAAAGGCCATTTTCGATGAATTTTAAATAATGTTGACATTTTACAATGTTAATTAATTGACTGTGGATGCACGTGAAATAAATTCTCTGTGCAATAGATTGCAAAGCCATTAAAATTAGTGCGCAATTGTGCAGTTGTGCAGTTTAGAGGTAATAATGCCGAGGGTACTCGAATATACAACGTTTGACTCAGAATACCGGAAAAAGAAGAAAATCAGTTCACTTGATTAAGTAATCTATATATATTAGGCCTTCAGATGTGAAATCAAACATTTTTCTTTTATTTATCTAAATAGTAGTTAAATGCAAGATGTTCAACTATACGGTAAAGTATTTTAACCAAATTTCATGTAAATAAAGCAGTACCTCAATCACAAAATTAGAATACGGTCATTTACCGGTTCAAAAATTTAGAAGACATTAGCAGAAAATGTGGTTTTACAAGCACAACAAGAAAATTTTCTGGTTATCACCGTCTTTACTTAATATTGATTAGCTTCTCCGTTTGCTATGATGGCAGCTTTTAACGTGACAGGCATACTGTTCAAAAGTACAGCACATTGCTCCGCCGTCATAGCTGCCCAAACTTTTTTATAGATGCATTAAGTTCTATCTTTGTACTTGGAGCTTTGATTCGTAATTGTTTCCTCATAATTTTCCACAATAATTTTTCAATCGGATTCATATCTTTGAAATTGGCCGGCCAAGGAAGGACATGAATTTGTTTTCACGGAGATATTTCATGATACGCCATCCTGTTGGAAGATGAAATCATATGATATCGAAGCACAAATCTTCGGCCGAAGGCAGCTTAAAGGTGTTCTAGTACTTCCTGGTAAAGTTCAGAATTCACTCGTCCTTTCAGTAAGCACAGCTTACCAACATCATCTGACCATGACTGAAGTAGCAAAGTTAATAGAAAGCTTGAAATAGCTCTTCAGAAAGGTTTCACGTTCAAATCGCCTTATTCGTGGTCAGTGGGGTGAAGGTGATAGCTTTTTTCTGTCAAACTACATGGGGGCGTCGTTAAGACTTCTTCCTAATGTTTATGCATTATATTTTGGCATTTCAATGAATAAGCTATCAATATTAATGAGTAAATAAAATAAAATGCTGGAATTGGATAAAAATAAATTATTCTTCTTATGCCGTCTCCTATCGGAGGTTGGCGACCAAATTATTAATGGCGTACTAGCAATATTAATGCGGTGTTGTTCAGTTTCCTTCCGCATGTTTAGTACGGGACGAAACACAACATCCATGTCAGAGCGGGATTCGAACCCGCGAACCGAGGATCACGAAAGCACTGAAGCCTGCGCCCCAGCCCTCTCGACCACCGGGCCGGCAAAAATAAATTAAGTAAATAAAATAACTAAAATTTAAATAAAATGATAAAATAAGAAAACATTAATTAAATGATAAACAAATACAATACATAAGATAAAATAATATAAATAAAGCTAATAGCACTGGTCAACAAAAAAATTTTTTTTTGATTTTCAAGGGTGTTTCAACAATTTCAGGGTAATTTTTGTGTGCGGAAACCAAAAATGACATTGGTTTTGTTCGAATGTCCAAGAGGGAGGGAGTCAAATAACGAGTAATGTCTAATTATTCTCGTCGAAAATGCTTGCATAATCCTGATATATTCCGTTACATTTGTGGAGAGAGTTACTCCACAGAAGTTGAGAACTAACATCACAGCCTTTGTCAAAACAAGCTTTGGGCTCCACAAAAGGGGTGTATTTTTCCAATATCTCTTATACTAGATCTAGTACAGGAAAACTGGTGTCATTTTTGAACTCATCAACCCGAAGTCATAAAAATGTTGACAATGAAACTTGTTCGAACTCGACGTAGCTTACGCGCCTGCAGTGTTTTAAGCTGCGGTGGTCGTCTTCAGAACTTCATGTAACGGAGATGTCTCCAAACAGTTTTGAGCGTGATGCATGCACTTCTTCTGGGTTTGTCTTGTTTTTTGACAGGGCAATGATTACTTTCCCATAATGTAAATATAATGTTTCCAGTGTATATCAGGTCTGTAAATATAAAATCGGAATTTCCCCATAGATGGCCCTAGCTGTCAATATAGTTACCGTCAAACAGGGTCGTTGGCACCATTTTCTTATTTTGACATCTGACATCTGAAAATTTTCAACTCACAACAATACAAGTTTCATACACCAGCATAGTTTGTAATAGCATTGAACCTGTCGAATTTTTTGCCTGGAAACTACGATTTGCGAACAGCATTGATTTTCTGTTACCATTTGAAGAAAACTGCTGCAGAATCGCATCGAACGGCTGTCGAAGCTTACGGTGAGCATGCTCTTGGCAAATCACAGTGCTTTGAGTGGTTTAAAAAAATTCAAAAGTGGCGATTTTGACGTGAGAAACGATGCTCTGTGTTTGATGGATCAGAAGGGCGTGATCTATTATGAGCTGCTGAAACCTGGCGAAGCTGTTAATACTGAACGTTACTGACAACAAATGATCGACTTAAATCAAGTTTTGTGTAAAAAAACGACCAGAATATCAAAAAAGGCAACACAAAGCGATTTTTTTTCATGATAATGCACCATCACACACAGCAAAACTGGTCATGGAAACGATTGAGGCATTTAGTTGGGTAATATTTTCGCATGCGGCTTACTCACCAGACTTGGCTCCCGTCCTATTACTACTTATTGGCATCGATGGGACACGCACTTGCTGAGCAGCGCTTCACTTCTTACAAAAATATACGAAAATGGCTTGATGACTGGTTTGCCTCAAAAGAGCAACATTTTTTGGCGTGACATCCACAAAATCTCGGACAGGTGGGAAAAATGTATAGCCAGCGATGGGCAATACTTCATAATAAACGTGCATTTTCTAGACAAAAATTCCGGTTTCATATTTACATACATGGTATTTATACCATTATCTAATAATTCCTTCGTGTGTTTATTTGTATTTTCTAACCCTATGAATCAATTAAGGAAATAGTCTAAAATTTTGAACCAATGAAAATTCGTATTCTAATTATATTATTTCAGAATTTGTATTCTCCGGCCATAAAATTATTAAATGTTAAATTTAAATGTTTAATTTTTACTTTGAAACTCAATTACCGAGAATTAACTTTTAAAATCAAAATTCACTCCATTCATATTTTTTAGGGAGGGGACGGGATTTACACTCTTTAATATACTTGCAAATTTGCCATATTCTTATATTCCGAGTCAAAATTGTATATTTCTTAATATACTTCTGTAGTTTACAATTTTCATCAACGTTCCATACTGTCGACATTGTTGTTGTATTTCTAGAAATTGTCCTCGGTAATCCAACTTCAAAAAATGAGCTCTGTCAGACGCGGGGAGGGAGGAAGAGTTGACACTGCTGCGTTTGTTTTATCTGTATCAATTGATTTCAAAGGATAATAAACAGTAAGTTATCAAATAAACTTAAATCTTTCAAAGGGGATTAGTATTTGGCTCAGTCGAAAACTGTTCCTTCTCCGCTAAGTCGGTTTCCCGAGAGAGCCGAGACCATGTCGCATTAATACGGGAGCTTTTCCATTGTTCGGATAGGGAAAGCTGAAGAGTCGAGGATATCTTGTAAAAACATCGGCCTTCGCTTCTTGTCTCACGTCATTTATTAAGCTCAGATTATCCTCTATGAGGGTATAGCGTTTTCGATAAAACAATCTAATTGAAGAGCTTATTTCCAAAGTGTCTTATATCCAAGAAATACCAAAATCTAGAAATAACGTTTTTTTTATATTTAAATAAAAATTCTGAGATAGAGTTATCACTATAATGCATTTTGATTTATAACTGCATTGTCTATCTTTGCACTAATTTACCGAAATCCTACACCAATAGAAGTGTCAGACGTCATGGAGATGAGACGTTTTGGAAATAAAATAATTAAGGAGAGTGGAAGTAAGAAAAACGAAAAATACTACAATGAAATATGTAATCATAAATTTTTATTAAGATAAATGGTGTTTTACGTTTTGCTAATACAATTAAACTTATCATTTAGTCGTCATCATCAGACGAAATGTCATTTACCATGTTCACAGTTGCTGACAATAATACTTTCTGTAAAAAAGGCATTGCTGGATGATATTCGGTGACACCTAGCTTATTTAAAAATAATTTAATGTCTTTTAACATTTCCTCCTTTATTAGTTGTCCCAGTGTTTCCTATTTTGGTTCCAATGTTGCCTCTTTTTGGTACATGTTAATCCACCCAGAATAATTGGATTAACAGGCCACTTTACCGCATTTCATCTCAATGCTGTGATCTTGAAGTCCATTTTGATATTTAATATGCTCTCTGACAGAAATTTTCCAATCATAAAGAACCCAGTATTTGCCAATATCATATGGGTTCTTTTTGAGGGGATTCCTGAAGTGGGCCCCTCAAAAACAGACATGTCGTGAAATTTAAAACTTCTATTATAATTTGATAGTACCTAATGGAGTATTAAAATTCCCAAAATATTTTTGAAAAATTTCCATTTGTTAAAAAGTTATAAACAAATTCTCTTTTTTTTGGTACTTTTTGTTTAAAAAATTATATCTCAAGCAATTTTTTTCAAATCTCTTTGAAATTTTAAAGATAACAAGTAAAACGTAAATATTTCACAAAGAAATATAAAGGAATGAGAAAATAATTTTTTTTGGTAAAAAAAATAAATTTTTAATAAAAAAAAATAAATTTTTTTAATGTTCTCAATCGATTTCAACAATTTAAAAAAACACATTGAATTTGTATTTATTAACGATTTAGAATTTGAAAAAAAATTTTGGCAATCTGTTATTACGCGAATGCCATTAATTTTTGTCAAGCTATTCAATTGTATTTTAAGCAAGTGGTACGATTGAATAGCTTGACAAAAATTCCTAACCCATATACACTGAGTGGCTAGTTCATTAGGAACACCCATAACTATGTAAATCCGTTGGCATATCAGTTACTACATATCAGTTGGTCATGTGACAATCGGTTCCAATATAAAGCGACAACACACCTGTCAACTGCAAGTGGTATGACCGTCACCATGAGGAAAACAAAGGATCTCAGCGACTTCGAGCGCGGGATGATAATTTGTGCATGGCGAGGTGGACTGAGTATTTCCGAATCCGCACGTCTTCTAGGCTTTTCCCGAACAACCATTTCAAGGGTTTACCAGGACTGGTTAAAGAACCAAAAAAAACAAAACAAAAAACAAACAGCCAAAGACAAGCTGTGCTTGCAAACGACTCGTCGATCCAAGGAGTGAGCGTAAGATGGGAATGCTTGTTCGTTCGAATAGAAACGTCACGACTCGTCAACTAACCATGGAGTGCAACAGTGGACCGCAGAATAACATCTCTGAACGCACTACACGTCATACATTGGCAAGGATGAGTTACAACAGCCGACGGTCAGTCCCGGTACCTTTGATCTCCACCTAAACCGCAAAAAACGTCTGCAATTTGCCCGTGATTACCAACACTGGACCGTCGACGACTGGAAGAAGATCTGCTGGTCGGATGAATCCCGTTTCCTAGTGCATCATGCAGATAGCCGACGCAGAAATTGGAGCCAACAGCACGAAGCGATGGACCCCTCCTGTCTGGCTTCCACTGTACAGGCTGGTGGAGGCTCTGTAATGATCTGTGGAATATTTTCCTGGCATACTCTTTGTCCCCTGATACCTATAGATCAACGCCTTAATGGTCAGGGCTACCTAATCATTGTTGCCGACCACGTTAATCCTACATGGCGACTGTATTTCCCCCATCGGAAGGATATTTTCAGCAAGACAATGATCCGTGTCACAATGCTCGTATCGTCATAAAATGGTTCCAGGAGCACGATAATGAATTCAACTTACTACTCTGGCCTCCACAGTCCTCGGATTTGAACCCAATCGAACATCTTTGGGATGAGCTAGAACGAGTTATTCGAGACATGGATCCACCACCATCCAATAAGCATCAACTGGGGGCAGCTGTTGCATCCGCATGGACAAACATCACGAAACAATGCTTTCAGTGGCTAATTGAATCCATGGCACGGCGAATTGGTGCTAGGGATGGGGCAACACAGTATTAGGGGAAGGTGTTCCTAATAAACTGGCCACTCAGTGTACAGTCCCCATTTTTTAAATATCTTATGAAAATCCCTTGTCAAAAGTGTTTGCTTATTTTACGCAAACGTTTCTCCACCCGTCCAAAAACTCGATCTATCGGTAAATAAGTATGTCCCCGCAAAGGAAATATTATGTTTACAGTAAGATCAAACACAACAGATATTTTACTAAGCATTGCTACCATAATATGATTTTTGTTTTATGCACTGCATCCATCACAAAACAGATTAATTTTCTTTATTTGTGGATTCGAAATACATAACTCAATTAAAAAGTGACATATAGCACCCTGCAGACCTGGGAACTATACCTCATATCATCATTTTCTCATCATGTGTAAAAGGATACATCCTTTTTATTTGGTTTTCACTTCTTGCCGTGGCAGCGAACAATGGCCAAGTAATATTGCCAAAGCTGACGGGAGTAAAATGCCTCGCCCAAGGCAGTACAAGGCAAAGGCTGATTTTTGCATCATATCGAAAACAAAACAAACTCTATCATTGGGGGTGGCCGTGGCCTGGTTGTCTCGTCGGTTGGCTTGCCAATCGATGGAGTTCAGTAACTTCAGGTGCGGCCAGCTGCTGGCTGGGTGACGGCCAGGGCTTGAGGGCCACTGCTGGCGGGACAGCTATTTGGGGCACGGCTGTTGGAGGACTTTAGTCTGACCCATTTGCCAAGTGACCATAGCTGGTTTTCCAAGTGACCATAGACTGGTTTGTTTGTCCGCCAGCGGCTCTTCCATCATGAAACCCCCCGTGCTTCGGAGGGCACGTTAAGCCGTCGGTCCCGGCTGCTACTGTCATCTCGTAGCAGTCGATATTTACTGGGATGACGCAAAACTCCCTCGTAGGAGTAGGGATGGCGCAAAACTCTCTCCCTCTACCCTCTGTACAAGAAGAGAGAACTCTATCATTACACGATATAGATTCATTCATCAGTTAGTAAATTTTCTTTATGAAGAAGTTCTCTCAGTATTTTCTTGCGTTTCTCTTTTTTCAATCTTCAAATGTTGATTACATTCTTCACAATAGCTGCATATGTCGGTATGTGGTGTACCAAATCCAAGATTGAACTCGGTAGTGAAAACTTTGTAATAGAAGTGATAATTGCAGGCCTGGACTTCTGCATTATCTTCAAGGAATAACTTCCACATTAATCTCATTGAGAGTTGAGATGGTAAAAAGCTCTTTCTGTTTGGTGTCTGAAATAAAAAAAAACTGAGATATTTTTCTGTCAAAGAGTACGTCAGGCTTAAATAATCTCACTTATTGGCAATAAGTGTGTAATTATTTAATATTAACGATGTTGAACTTACTTTCTTTCGTCCATAGTGTCCAGAGCAGCATTTAAAGCTCAAGATGTGTTATCAGTCCGGATATTAATGCGATTTCCGCCTCTTCTTTGCCTTCTGAAAGAACCATTTTGAAAGTAGTATGCAAAAAGACGTTGAACACTCTTGGGAGTTATTCATAAAATGCATCAGAGAATAGGAAGTTTCACTGGACACGCCCACTCCAACTTTCTTTAGATAGGGTATAGC
The DNA here is from genome assembly GCA_023313115.1 of Rhysida immarginata. Classification (NCBI taxonomy): domain Eukaryota; kingdom Metazoa; phylum Arthropoda; class Chilopoda; order Scolopendromorpha; family Scolopendridae; genus Rhysida; species Rhysida immarginata. The sequence goes on along the minus strand of JAHWFO010070218.1, from coordinate 382,679 downwards.
TGTCCGTTCTAAATAACGTGTTACTTCTTCATCAAGGCTAGCCATTGTTCCAATTTCACAAGTGAACAGGGAAGAAAATTTTGACAATGACTATATAAGCCGTTAATCATCAATTGTTTCCAACAGGTAACAACGGAGCAGCCATGATTCACGCGATGTCTGCGAGTCAGTCGATTGGCCAAATGGATATAAGACATACTGAAAAAAAAACATCATGGCTTTAAAACATGGAAAGAAACATAATATTTTATTGCATGATGCATGTAAAAATATTGAAAAATAAGAATTTTGGATTTAAGCAACACCAATTAAAGATAAGGCCTGGGCGCTGAAACGTCATTACATTGTTACATCACCTCAGTAGGGAATTGTTAATCTTATTTCCACCAATAATAAGCCCTGAATTTTCCCTATTGAGGTGATGTAACAATGTAATGACGTTTCAGCGCCCAGGCCTTAGATTTAGGTGGTGTTGATTTAAGACACTTTGGAAATAAGCTCTTCAATTGGGAAACGCAATTCCATTGAATCATATGACACAAAGAAAGTTTAATGATTGTATTGCAGTTGCAGTTAATCATACTTCCATAAACCTCACAGGATCTTTGCTTGCAATTTGGTGAATGTATTTTTACTCAACAAAAAAAATAAACAAAATTAAATGCACAACATTTTATTGCGTTAAATTAAACCATTGCCTATTAAAGAGAAGGGTATAGATGGAATCTCCGACTAAGACAATAATATGACTAACTAGCTTGTGACTCGGGTTTTGATATTACGGTTCAAATTTGGGTAATATAGTTTGATCTGCTTATATAGATCCTTTTAAAAATATACCATCTTGACTCGGAAAGTCTACTAAAAGCAGATACATACACTCAGAAAATTTAAAAAGGTGTGTATCGAATTTCTTCTTCCTCGTACTTCGATATACTATGGCAATGATGAAGCTCAAAGCAGTTACTATCCAAATTATACATGCAAGAAAAATCTGCTGCCAAATTACAGCGAACATAAAACCGATTAATATAATATCCATTTTGAATATTGAATTCATTCACTAAATTTCCTATTTCGATAGAGAAACTCACGTCACTAAAGTGATCTTTCTTTGCGACTAAAAACGAAAAGTGTTCCGCACTTGCGCACGACCCACTTAAATGGCATTATGAGCTTTGAACTTTCTTTGAAGATGAAATTCAATTTTCGCTTTCGGTGGGATAAAGATGGCCGAAGCTTTTCAAATTCCCAACAGAAATAAAGAATTATAAAATCATATTTTTGACTTTTGGAAGAAAAAGGGAAGGTGAAATAAAAAAAGCATGAAGGCAAAAAAGTCGGATTTCATAGGGAGAGAAACTCCTTCATAAAGAAGTCATTTTAGTCACGTGAGTTTCTCTACTCCTATAGGAAAACAGACACTGACAGCAAAAGTGAACGAAGTAAAGTGGCATGCATTCAATATTAAGTAGTTACATCTTGGGCGATTTTGCTGCATGTGAATAATAGTAAAGAACTGGTCCAGGAGTAGCAAAAAGGTAGCGTTTTATTGGAAAGCCTACGCGTTTCGAAATATACCTCGTCTTCAAGACCGGGAACGACTAAAACAAGGCAGGACTACATTTTCCAAAACGCAGGCCCACACCGCGGAATTTATGGTATTTGTCCACCAACTAGGAGAAATACAGTCTGTGCTGATTGGTGGACTTACAAAGGTAACATATTGAGGGATAACAAATTAAAGCTCTTACAAAAGGAGTGATTCATATAGGAAACAAGATGGTTGAAAGATAATTACATATGCTGAGATTGGACAAAGGCCGTTGAGGAATGCTATCTTCTATTGGGATGATTTTGTTTACGAAATCAA
>JAHWFO010070218.1:344003-363676 GCA_023313115.1 Rhysida immarginata | reverse complement strand
AAGACCCAAGATCATGTCGGCCAGAGACCAAAGGGCTCTTCGTAAATTGGTCACTGCAAATCGTCACACATCGCTTGATGGACTGGCAAGATCGTTCATAGAGTCGACGGGAACAACTGTGAGCACCTTGACTGTTCGCAGAGAACTGCATGCAATGGGTTTTTATGGCAGAGCGGCAGCCCACAAACCTCACATCAGCACCAGCAACGCAGCGAGGAGATTGCAATGGTGCAAAGAGTGACGACATTGGACTCTGGATCAATGGCGAATGGTTGAATGAAGTGATGAGCCCCGCTACACCACCTGGCAATCGGATGGACGGGTTTGGGTAAGGCTAACGCCCGGCGAACGTTATCTGCCAAGCTGTGTTGTGCCCACGGTGAAGTTCGGCGGAGGGTCGGTGATGGTGTGGGGGTGCTTTTCATGGTATGGGTTGGGTGCAATCGTTTCTGTGGACGGACATCTAAACGCAGAGCGTTACCAAGACATTTTGGACAACGCAGCAATCCCATCTCTCTGGCAGCACTTTGGCAATGGCCCTTTTCTGTTTCAGCACGATAACGCACCTTGCCATAAAGAAAGGGCCATAGGTACATGATTTGATGAAAAGGGGGTTCGAGAACTTGACTGGCCTGCCCAGAGCCTCGAGCTGAACCCCATCGAACATCTGTTGGACGTGTTGGAATGTCGATTGCGCGCTTGCGCGGAACGCCCGAAATCCATGACCGAACTGTCCAAGATACTTACAGCAGAATGGCGAAAATTACCTGTCGAAACGTATCAAAAACTTGTGGACAATATCCCCCAGAGAGTAGAAGCTGTGATAGCAGGAAAGGGGTGGACCAACAAGATACAAAAATATGTATACTTTTGAGTGTTTCTATTAAAGTGATGGTGTCCCATGACTTTTGATAGGGTAGTGTATTTCAACTAATCCCTAGCAGTTCTTTGGCTGTGAATGTCATCAAATAGATGTTTTTTTTCGAAATATACGAAACACGTATTTTGTTTTTATACTTATTAACCCCGTGATTGTGTCTTCTCGACCCGTGAGAAAGAAGAATTCTCGTCTCCCTACTGTGACATCTTACAATTTAACATTTAAGAAATTTTAACAATTAAGAAACAGAATCATAATAAAATCTAGAAACATTCCAAGAAGGAGCTTTAACTGCGACAAAGCGATCGTCATGTGGGCTTGCCCATGTAAACAATGCTTAAAGGATAAATAGAAAATACCAGTTTATTCATTCTTGACGAGTCGATAGTTATGACATGCCATTATCTTGGTATTCTTAACGGTCACTATTTTAGCACGTACAATCGACTTGAAGGGGTCCACGAAATGTCTTAAAAGTTGATATAGCCGAGCTAAGAGCCTTCATGGTCATATTTGTGAAATCAAATTTGAAAAAGTTAATCCGTTTTTAAGTTATCGTGCAAACGGCGGACAGACGGACGGATAAACGTACAGATCAAGCGTGCATTCTTATAAGTAGCTTTTGCCTAAAGTTCTAATAAATATAACAGACTGGAATTGCTGGAATGATAACAGTTTCCAGGTCATTAACATTACTGCGACTGTTGGTGCATTCCAAGTCCCCTTCCTCAGCTACAAAGTAAAATCTGATTCAGTCAGCGGTGGATTGGTCAAGCAAACAATAACCTGGAAGTTTGCAAAGTGGCCACCTTGGAGCCCCTACCTCACACCTTGTGATTTCTTTTTATGGGGGTGTGCAAAGGACAAGGTATTCACCCTACCCCTTCCCCGTGACCTAGACGAGGTGAAAGAACGCATTACGGTAGCGATACTTGGGATTGATGGAGACATGTTAATGCGGGTTTGGGACGAATTCGACTACCGCATTGATGTATGCCGTGTCACGACAGGGGGCATATTGACCATCTTTAACTGTGTCACAATAAACTTCAAGAGTTTTTCTTTAAGAATCCGTATGTGGTGTGTCTATATTCTGAATAGCTTTGATGTAATAAATTTTTAAAAGTGTGAAGTTCTTTTGTAATCACCCTGTATATTGGCTTTATTCTTTGTAGAACAAACGGAACTGGAGACTGAACAAATTTTCCATTAAAGATGCTTAATTGTTTTCAGGATCCGAATGAAAACTCTGAATTTTATCAATGTTTACTGTTCATTGGGCCGAAATAACACTTGCGTAAAATAAAGGTCCGTAATGCGTAAAATAAATTAAAGGACAAGGAGTTACGCAGCTAATACTTAATCCGCAGAGTCACTCAAGCTGATTTTACGGATGTTTTCGGTCGCTTCCAGATCTGTAATGTTTTTACGAATTTTCAGTATGGATGGATTTTACGAACTCATTGTACGCAAGTCTGCTCTCGGCCTTCGATCTTTATGCTCTCCGCAATATGTTAATGGAGAGTTAATAGAACACTTTCGGGTTTGTCGGTACTAAAAATTTTCATCAATTTGAAATTTTTAATACATATTATGTGGATAATAGTTTATCTTTTACTTTAACTATGTATCATATTTGGATGTCAGTTGATTTTTAACAACTTCTTATTATGTCGGATATGAATTTTATTTTTGGCAGTAAAACACAATCTTGTTTTTATTTCCTTGCAGAGACAGAATGTTACCACAAAGTGAGAGACAATACATTCTTAATAATGGTTCCCTATTGATACAGAATATTCAACGGAGCGATGCTGGATGGTATTCTTGTACGGTAGAGAATCCTCTAGGAACTGACAAACTTCTTCAAGAACTTAAGGTCTTTGGTAGGAAAATTTTAACAAATAAACACTGATATTTTTAATTTTAATAATTTTTGTTCGTTATCATCATGAAATATTTTTGTTCTCTATTGTAAAATCCACGTAAGCCACTATTTGATTATTCTAAAATCATTGATTTGATATTTGAGGAGATTAAATTAGAAATTTCCTGATAGTATTTTCCAATATATCCTAATGTTAAATTCCTCCATTTTCCCAGTAAATTTGGCGCTCTTCTTAAGAATTTAACTATAACTTTGGTATATACTGTATATGCATTAATTAATATTCTGCAATACTTTAAACGAGTAAAAATCAATAATTTTTTATGTAGTTCTCGAACGGTGCTATGTTTACATGTGTTTTTGAAGGAAAAAATATTTTGCCTAAGTCCTACACATATGTCTGAAAATCTTTAGATTTGGAGATATTAATGAAAGTTTACGTTACACATCACCTCAGAAATCATAACAAATGTTCAATTTATCTCCCAGAATGGGCCAAATGGTTTCGCAGGCTTCCATGACACGTTGGTGAAGAGTCTCTGCATTCGGAATGTCGGCTGCAGAATAGTTAAACGGAACAACTTTCAGTTAACTCCCTACTACATGAGAGCAACGTTGAAGACAGACTAACCACAAATGTATACAAATGACAAATGTAAACAAGTCTCCATGTACGCCATCTAGTTGGTTACAAACTTCCGTTGATGGATTGTACCTCAAACTGGGTTGAACGAAAACGTTCAGTAATAACTCAAAATTTAAGGATTTTCGGACATATGTTTATATGGACTATGTTTCATGTTTTTTTGTGAGGAAGCTGCCCTCAAAATTTGTAAGCGTATTTTTAATACAGGATAAATGTTCAAGCAGTATATTACTGTTATCCTGGAATTAGTTCTATTGTTGTCGAAGACCCCTTATAAAACTATTCGTTTAGCAAGAGGCGTTTGTCTGTTCAAATATACAGGGTCCCTGACCTAAAATGAACCAACTTTTAAAGCACAAATCTGACAGAGTACTTTCAATGGAAGATTTATTGTACTTTTATGTGAGGGGTGTTTATGTATATTCCATTTCCAAAAAAACTGACGCCATTTTCGAATACGGAAGTCAACTTTAAAATGTGAAACGGAAATCCCTATTTATAATGGTATTTTCAGATTGTACACAACATTTGAGAATGTTTTATTCTTGGTGTTTTTTTCAATTGATCCAACCGTTTAAGAAATAGAGGCACTGAAATTGCGATGCGTTTGGATTTAAAGAAAAATCAAAAAACAGAATTTGTTTCTAAACACAATGAATTATGAAAACGCAATATTATTATTTGAACATAACATTTTTACAGTAACGCAAAACAATGGTTGTATAATAATTGATCAACCTTTGTTATAATAGATGATCAACCTTTATTTTCGTTTAAATTCATGAACAATTTTTATTTTTTGCCATTGCACTTTTCAGAGTTGACTTCCATATTCGAAAATGACGTCGGTGTTTTGTTTAATAGGCAGATACGATTAAAAGGGCTACTGTGCAAAATAGTAATTCGGGGTATAAATAAGAAATATTAAGATGAAAATGCTTCTTTAAATTTCTACTTTGAGCAATATGTTGGATTAGAATTATGTTCTCTTTCTTTTGATAAATTTCTAATGACTTTATAGCAATTAACATTAATTTATTTCAGGTTGTTAGTTTTATTTATGAATGAATAAATAAATAAAAAATAAATAAATCGGCATTTGAAAATACATGTATGAAATTTTACACACTCTTGAATTTTCTTAAATAAGTGGAGCGGAAAACTTTAAAACATAAAAGGATATTAATTTAATTAATTTAAAGAGGAAGAGGAATTGTGTACGGATACGAAGCGGAGAGTTAACGATAAATCAGCATTTTCGAGGAGTCCGGAGCACTGAGGTCGTATCTGCTCCAGAATGTATTGATGTATTTTTGAACTAATTAATTTTGCGTTATGCGTATCGTATTTTTATTGAAAGACTCTATACGTAGTGGTTCATCCATTCAAGTACATTAAGGCCTTTGGAAAAGTAGGAAACCTAACTTCCGAATAATAAATAAAGCAATTTTCACGCAAGAAAATTGACGGCATGATCTTTATAGTTGAAAGGCGTAATGCTTCGGGTCTCTATCAAAACTCGAGGATAAGAGGAAGTGCAGGCGTTGATGTTCTCAATTTCTTCTTCTGCTTCCGACAGAACAGACCCTCGCGTCAAAAGTAGAGAGAGGGGAAGTCGGGGATTGACATACGAATAACGTGCTGGGAAGGGGAAAGGGAAAAGCGCCTAAAATGCCGAAAAATCCTTTGATGAAGCCAACCGCAAGATGGAAATTTTAAGAGAACGCGCTTTAGGAATTAATTCTCAACATGAAATGAATCATTTTTAAAGACTCCGTTCTCATCGCTTAAACTCCGAGTTAAATTTATTGTTTCCTTGAGATGAATAGGCATAATAACTCGTCGTTATTGTATGGATATATTTTTGTGGCATGATAATTTTAAGACGAAGCAAATTTGAATATTTTACCTCGGAATATTTCAAGAAATAAAGAATTACTTAAAATAGTTTGCAGGAACTTTATGGTTTATTCATGTGCACTGTATTCTGCAGTATTTTATATAAAAAAGTGAGGATTAAGAGTTGAATTTAAGAATAAATTACTTTTATAAAACTGTTATATGGCTTTTAAACCTGAATTAATTGTATCTTACAAGAATATCATAGTGAATTCCAATTACACCAGAAATTTTGAGGTTTGATTCTTATAGCATGTTCGAAAGTTTAGATAAAATAAACAAAGAAAAATTCTAGTCAATAAAGGATTCACAACTGAACTATTTTTTTCTTCTAATACAAATGTTATATTAAGAACCGCTACTAACTATGGAGATATTGGTTTAGCCCCCAAGCATACAGATGATATTCAAACTGCTCTTGAATTTGTTCGCATATTTATATTCTTGCTCCGAATCCTTTCAAATATTGCCGAGAGGCATCTTCAATACGATATTGTGAATTCAGACTACGTGAGATCGGAGACCGTAGAAATGAGTGTCCACATTTGAAAAACATAATTTGCGGATTTTAACATAAACTTTGCATTATATAAAATAAGCACTATCTCCCAAATAGTTCGTTTGTGGATCTATTCCTATTCAGATTTTTTTTGCTCATTTTGGTGCGTATTATTTATCATTTATCCTCAAGTGTAATATGCTGTGATTAAATCGTCTTAATTTGAAATATACAGTAGGCTTATATAGGTCCTTCCTATTTTAGATACTTGATAGGGTCTTAAATAAGATGAAATAATATGAAATAACATATAATGTTTATCGTATGCGAATAACCATTCATACATAAAGTCACAACTTGGTGGTAAAGTTAATGAATTTTTATCCTCTGAAAATTTTGAAAAGTGTGTCGACTGGCTCTGATGGTTATTTAGTTGGATGAAAGATTCTCGTGGAATTTTTTTTTATCAAAATTGGTGAGTCTCCTTATGAGGCAGTTAACAATGATCGATAATTTTCTCGCGAATTTTCTTATGTGCTCCTAAGATCGCTTTGCACACTTGTTATCTTAACGAGAAAAATGTCTTCTTTTATCTTTCTTTTTATTTGAGATGGATGATTCGTTCATTAATTATGAGGAAATACTATAACTTAAATTGATTTTAATAACATGGCCACCGATTTTACAGCGTTTTTTGTGTGATTACTGGTACCTTTAATGAGAAACTTGATTCCTTTACTGGCGCCAACCTTGTAATACGTTGCATCATCATTATCACGAAATGCGAACGCCTTTACCTCGTATAGTGAAATTTTCGTTACCACGAAACGATTCTCTGATCTCAGACATCTACTACAATGAGTTTACTTCCTTTTCGGCAAAGCTTTTAGAATATATCATTCATTTTTGACTTTAGCGTTACAGTTCATCATCTCCATTAAAACTTTAAGATGACAGCTGTTATTCACAAACGTCATCATAAAATATGTTGTTGGTATCTTTAGAGATTCAGCATTTACTTTGTGCAGTGATGACAACAATTTAGAATTGAAATCCTCATAAACTTTATTGTGAAGTTGTCATAAATTCATTTTCTAGACTTAAAATCTCTTAATGCAATTTACAACTTCTATAAATCAGTAAGACTTTCGTAGTCGAATAAAATTAAACAGATTTTAAAAAAATCACAAATTATCTGTTTCTTCCGATGTGTCTGAAAAAACTATTAAATCTGTCGCTCTCTTTTTGAATTAGGGATTTCAAGCAGCTCTACAAAATAAAATTTTCAGTCCATATACTAAGTACAGATGTTTGGAAAATAAAAAAAACGGTCGCCCAAGGGACATTCATTAAGTAGGGGGATCATGAATTAATTATTGGATGGCTATTCTATATTTCAGAGAGCCAGTTTAGTTAAAGAGAACGTTGTCTCAACTTTAATATCATCTACTTGAGCGATGACAGTGAAAAACATTATGAGACTCAATTCCCAAGTTTCCTCTTGTTATAAAAGTTGCAAATAGGCGCAGTTATGTTAGCTTTTCATGCCATAGTGTTTGCTCTTTTAACGCACACAGTCTATCCGGGGTAGATTAATACAATCATCCAATAATTCCTTCGTGTGTTTATTTGCATTTTCTAACCCTGTGAACCAACTAAGAAAATATTCTTATTTATGAACCAATGAAAATTCGTATTCTAATTATGTGATTTCAGAATTTGCTTTCTCCAGCCATAATATTTTTAATAAATTTAAATGTTTAATTTTTGCTTTGATGTTCATATGCCGACAATTAACATTATTAAATCAAAGTTCACTCCATTCCCGTTTTTAGGGGGGACGGGACTTCACTATTTTTGCAAATTCGGCATATTCTAATATTCTGAGTCAAAGTTGTACATGCATTTTTGATTTCTTTTTCATATATTCCTCCTGCGTTTTACTAAATTTTTCAGGTTACTTTCTTAATTTTTTGTAATTTAGTATTTTTCTTTAAAACTCAACAAGAACTTTCTACGAGGTGCGTTCAAGTTGTAACATCTCCGATTTTTTTCCTCACAAACTAATCACACGAAAACTGTGAAATTGCGTCACTTCTTGACGTAATCTCTCTGCAGCTGTACAGATTTTTCACAACGGCGACGCTGTTCCATGGCCGCTGCGAACGCTTCTTTAGGAGTCTGTTTGACCACTGGAAAATCGCTGAAGTCTTTCATCGTTGAAATCAGCCAAAAGTCGCTAGGAGCCAGGTCAGGTGAGTAAGGAGCATGAGAAATCACTTTAAAGTTGCTGTCACGAAGCAACTGCAGCGTCGCGTTTTCAGTTTTTCATGCAGGTTTGTGTGCACACATCCCACGGAAATGCCAACTTTGGAGACGATGTGTTCCACACTCATTCGGCGATCCTCCTAAACAACTTTCTCCACTCTCTCGATCATGTTGTCAGACTGGTAGGTGCGAGGCCGAGATTGTCTTAGTTTGTTGTCACACAACGTTCTGCCTTCTTTGAACTGTCGCACCCACGAACGCACATTAGAGACATCCGTGATGCCATCACCACATGTTTCACTCAACTGGGATGATTTTCTATCGGTATCTCACCATGCAGATGGAGAAAGCGAATGGTTATACGCTGTTCTTGTAATGAAAAGGCTGCCATTTTAAGTATCAAAAACAGTCCTGACTCTCGCCACTGCAGCTAAAGTTCTGTTTGCCGTACAGTGCTGCCATTTCTGTCACTGATTCACAACGAGTGCGCGCGTATTATAAAACAAACCGCATGTTTCTATCTGTTTTCAGTCCTGAGAAAAAAAAATCGGAGGTGTTATAACTTGAATGCACGTCGTATTACAAATGGAAATTGCAAAATAAAGAAAAAAAAACCTTTTTAAAGTTCACAGAAATCAGCTCTCGAACGAGTATTAGTTATGGATTGGTTGGTTTTAGACAAAGGAATTTCAAGAGCCCTGTCTCTTTTACAAGTTATTATTTAAAAAATAAATAAACTACATGTATCTGACATTTTTATAATCAAAGAGAACTCTGCTCCCAGAGAGTTTGAGCCCCTTTTAAATTGATATACAGGGTGTCCAAAAAGTCTGGTAACATGGCAGATATCTCAAAGCTGCCACGTAAGCGAGATCTGATGAGTGTGGTTCATAGGTAATGGGTTGGAGGGTGGAGGAGGGAATTCATTGCCGCACTCAAATTAGACTTTGACTCCCAAATTTAAGGTCAACCATTTGCTAACTCGAAAACTATTAAAGATAGAGAAAAATTTCCGATTTCTACCCTGTAGAGCAACACCACATTAGTCTAAAAAACATTTTTAACACACCTTTCCCCTTGAAAGGTTTTGATAAAATGGAGGAGAAAGAGTCACTCAAGGTCAATCACTTAATGACCCTTCCCAACGGTGTGCTTCCCTGCAATACAAATGTGTTAGAAACCTCAGCCAACCTGTCAACCAAGCTGATTTTGAGTGGCTCTTTCTCGCCGACTTTCTCAAAATCTTTCAAGGGGAAATGTGTGATTAAAAATTGTTTTTAGATTAATGTGGTGTTTCTCTACAGGGTAGCAATTGGAAAATTTTCTCTATTTTTAATAGTTTTCGAGTTAGCAAAAGGAAGACCTTAAATTTGGGGTTCAAAGTCAAATTTGAGTGCGGCAATGAATTCTCCATCCCCTTATTATCTATAAACCACACTCTTCAGATCTCGCCTACCTGGCAGCTTTGAGATATCTGCCATGTTATCTGACTTTTTGGACACCCTGTATAAAACCCCTTTCAAACTGATATACAGTTTAACTCCCTGGGCTTAGTTGTCTTATGTCTACTTCGTAGCCACAGCAAAATCTCTTCAAACTTGAGCGTTGAGAACCGTTCTCTGTAATCAAACATCCACTAGATCTATGCCCGAATTTCCGGTAGCTAAAATTATGAACTACTTTGAGCAGAATTTAATTCTAACTGAGAAAAACTGTTTAAATATTCAACAAGAAGATCTTCTTAATGTTATTAAATTGCACAGATTTTAATATATCGTAATCTTTAAATTGTAAGGTTATTTAAAGGTAGACCTCATTGATATGATATTAACATTTCAGCGCCACCTTTGCCACCACAGTTAACCGTGAAAGAAGTTTCAACAAACGCCATTGAATTGTTTGTTACTGCTACATCCGAAGAAGGTTCACCTGTTCAAGGTGATTGTATATTTAATTTTATCTATTCTCAAATTATGTTATGGAGCAAAGTGGAAGATATTAATTTAGAAAAATTGGCCCTTAATAAAATTAAATTTGCTTCCAATTTTATTTGCCAGTTAGAAAATTCTAGTTATGGCACTTAAATTACAAAACCTTCACTCCACTCTGCGCCTTCCTCTTTTTGCATTTATTCTCAATAGCTTTAAATCTTCTCACATGAAATTTTGCTTTTCTCCCTGTATCTTTTTTTTCATTCTCAGGTGTATTGTTGAAATACAAGAGGGATTTCGGTGGATGGGAAGAAATCGACGTTCGTAACCTAGATGAGCCCGTGCTAATCTCTAATCTCCACTGCGGGACACGATATCAGTTACACGCAGCCGCCTATAATAACATTGGCATTGGGGATCTTAGCAAGTCCATCACCGTCTCCACTGAAGGCGAAGGTTAGGAGTCCTATAGTTTAAGGAACTCGGTGAATCGATAAAAATTCAATAAAAAATTCTTTTGTTTTTACATTAAACATTGTTTCCAAAAGGCAGTGAAACCCAATTATTACTTATCTGCTTGTTATGTACAATATTAACAGAAAATTTAGTTTTCATAATTGTAAACGTGTAACTTTAGAATTTAAAAATTCGAATTTAATTCATGCGCAAAATTAAAGGGAGTATATTAAATTTTTCCACTGGAGAAATTTTAATTACATACAACTTGCCTCCAAGGCAGTGAGTCTTTGCTGAAGCTCAACTGCGTCAGCAGTGAAAAACAAGACCTGGTGGAAACACTGTGTTGGTAAATAAGTCACATAGAAGTTAGAGAATGCCAATTGATGAATAAATAATCAAGGTGAATAACACATGAATTGAAAATGTATGAAATAGCTTAATAATTTTTTTATATTAACATTTGGAGGAATTGTACTCAAATAAAGAAAAAGAGAGCGGGAAAAATAAAATATTTATTTAGACATCTTTCAAACCTCTTATTTGATAGTAAGTAAAAATTTATAATTGCAATTTGGGGAGACTCGTTCTCTTCCTTTCTTCGTCTTTATTCAGCCTGTGGCCTGTTGTAATCATTTGTGGAATTCGATATATAAAGGTCACTCTTTTTAGCTTAAAGTATATGCCCAAGACGTATCGTCCTTTACAATTCATCCCAAAGACTTTCGATTGGGTTGAAATTGGGTGACTATACAGGAAATCTGCGGTGTGTTCTTCGAACCACTCGCAGACAATTATGACATAGGCACTGAAATACTGAAAGCTCCAATCGCTCTGAGGAAAGACAATGGCCTTAAAGGGATGCTTCTAGCCAGCGATGTTTAATTAATCGGTACCAGTTAGATTTTGATTATCCCTAGTTAAAGAAATTAGGCAATGCCAAGAAACTATTCGATATATTACCATGTAGTGGCTTGATGTTCTCATGCAACTGAAGACACACTCCGGCATGTCCCTCTGCAGCGAGAAATTTGAAAATGGAGTTGTAATGCCAGACAATCCTTCTTAGTTCTTGATGATATTACCCGCACAGGAGTCGTTTTTTTACTGTTCTATTTAAAATAGGAGAGAAACCCACGGGAACATCTGGCATTGTAAGTCAGCCGTGCAAGATTGCGACGAATTGTGTTATGAAATCCCCTGCCATCATTCAGCATTGTACTAGTATTGCGTTATTCACTGGTAAATAGTGGTACTTCACTTGCTTTTGTTAAAGCTAGATATCCTTCACTCACCCTCGTCATTTAGAGCCCGTGGACGTTGGTAATTACTTCTCGGTAATGTTTTTTTCCTTAATCTGGAAAAATAGTCTTAAAATATACAATCGTTTTTGTGTATAATTTTTAAGTTCAGAAAAATTGCATACAATAGTTCGAGCACTGCTTTCAAATCGCGTAACATTGGGATGTTTTTTTAGATTTGTAGTTGTTGATTTAATTTTTATATTAATCTATATATATAAAATCAAAAGTCTGTATGTTTGTGTCTGTGTAGCTTCTGGCGATCCTATTGGCTAATCGAAAAGGAATTGTTCCGATTGTTACGACAGTGTTATTGTTAAACTCAGGATGAGCAGAAAAATTTTAATTGTTGCAATATTTTTATTTATATAATAAACTTTGGATAGCAAAGAGATTTTTTTTTCTTTAAAATGTAATATCCTTTCATTGATAACATGGTTTTTACATTTGAAAAAATAAATCATGTATCTGAACATAAAATTATATGATGACTTCTCTGGTTTTTGAAATGTCAATTTTCAAATTTTAAAAAAGTATTTTCATTCAATTATTGCAACCTAATTATCTTAAACCATTACTTAGAATTTTTATTATTCAACACAGCTTTCAACAGTGGCTTAAAGAATAAAGGCAAATAGCGATTAGATAAATTAGAGATAAATACCATACTGTTTACCCCTTTTTGGATAGGTTTGTCCAATATTTTGTGAAGTGACCAAACCTAATAACTTTAATGTTACCATAATAACACTTTAGTTCTGAACTTTGTCAATAGATGGTACTGCCTTAACTTTAAAACCACAATATCAAAAATAAACTGTGTTTAAAACGCGCTTTAGGTCGTGTCTGACGAACTTCACTTTAGCGTTATTATTTGACGTGCCGGACACGTCTGATCTAGGCCTTAAGGGATTACCTGTCGTATAATTATTGATGTTTATCTTCTGTGTTTTACGGGTTTGGGTTTGTTTAATTGGCGATGCTATTGTTGTTTGGTATCGTATTGATATTAATACGTTTTGGCTTTTTAACGGACTTCGATTTGCTTTGAAATTCGGATTTTATTTTTTGCTTTGTGAATAGGTACTGACGTTTGGTTTTATTCAAATTTTGTAAGATTGGAGATAAATAGCATCAGAAACGCCCGGAGGTACTTCCTGGTTCACTTTCCGTCCTTCATGCACGGGAATGATTTTGTTTGTTGTGTGCCTGAATGGCCCGTGGATCCTGTTTTTGACAACTGTGTCGTGTAGATTTTTGTCACTGTTGACATCAGGAATTTCTGCAGTAATAATATCGTCAATTTGGTTGGGAGGCAATTTTTCTTTTAGCCACAGTAAAAGATGTACGCAAAAGCCACTGAGTCTCGCCAATATTTGACATTTCGTGAGCAGATCTACCAACTTCCGAACTTTATTTTCAAAAACTCGAGCATAGGATAGAAGGATAGAATGAGCATAAAATTATGATGCAAGGACAAAACATTCGTTTTATGCTATTGAATATAAAATGAGTATAGCAGACGATAAGGATAGGGAAGTGTGTATCGAGGAGGCAAAGGAGAAACACGTGTCTGCCTTGAGCCCTCCAACAAATGTCCAGACGACTGACAAAAGTTTGTTTATTTGTTTGTGTGTTTGGAAAGGAAATAGAAAGAGAAAGAACGAGTATTGGTCAGGAAACTCTACAGCTAAATGACAAATGGGCATCGGGAACATCTGAACAACGGGAGCTTCGTCTAGAGCAGGAGGGTATAAGAACTTCTACGTCAGGGGCAAGGGAAATTTCGAAGTAAAGATGAGATCTAAAGTATCCAGTGATATTTCCCGATGGTGAAAATGGATATTTTAATCTGAGGCAGGTCAACCCAACAAGAGTATAAGTAAAGTCCCGGGCGACGCCGGGTTTTCAGCTAGTTCCTTATAAATTACGTAATAAATTGGTCTCAAAATTCTGCATAGATCTATAATTATGCTGTTTCGATTTAAAAATGATAAGTTAATTAGTATATTTTCTTCCATACTGATTTCTTTTGGAAGCCAAAAAAATATCGATAACTTGGAAATACAATTTTTAAACGCTCTTACGGGAATACTTTAAGATATGTTCCTCTTGTGGGCTGTGGCCTTGTAGGCTTTCACTGAGCACACAACTTCTGTGAAGTTAAGCAACTTCAGGCACGGCTAGTCACTGGATTGACGACCATCAGTGACACACGATGTTTATCCCCCTCCCGCCCGGCTGCTGCGACCATCATACAGCAGTCATTAATCCAGGTTCATCCAGGGTCGCAACTCGTCGGCCTCTAGACACACATGCCCTGGGTGGACGTATTGGATTACATTAAATAAAAAAAATAAAAAATATTGACCGAATGAAAACGCAGCAATATTGTAGTTACTTCTTATAGGCCGTGTATTTTATATAACAATACGATTGAAATTCGATTTCTTAAGTTGTGTTTAAAATTTTTTCAGATAGTTTATATTTGCTGTCATTGTAGTCTATAGCTAGCTAATTGCTCGGCACTTTCAGTTAATTTTTATTCAACGAAACGAAGCGCAAAAACGGCAAGCGACCTCTCATTGTAAACATTCTAATGGAAAATTTAATTATTTTTAATGAGGAGCAGTCATAATTTGACAGGTTACAATCGGAGTACTAAAATAGAATTATCGTTATTTTGCTAAAGAATTATAAGCCATGGGTAATTCCGTCAATTTCGAGTATGCCATTTATTTAAAACAAGCGAGAATTTTTTACTTTATAATTAATTTCACTCTGATTTCACTTTGGTTTTTAATAGTACCGAGAAAGTGTCCATTGGGAACAGAAACCGCTAAATACGAGACCACCGCTCGTAATAATGGTGGTCGCTCATGCAATGCCGAAATTTATGCATATGAATTGTATAAAATAACTGATTCGAAGAATAACTGATACTATTTAAGAATATGAAGAATATGAAGAGCTTTATTATAAATTATATCTGAATATTTTTAAATCAAACTTAGCTAACTAAGAGATCAACCAGCAAAAGCATTGAAACCACAAATCCACAATACATTATACATCCACAGTTTCTTGGCTCTTTTTCAATTGTAACTAAGAGATCTGCATTTTCATATAATTGGGCCAGAGCCCGTTGGATATCAATCTCGTGTGACATAGCTTGGTCTTTTAAACACACTGGAGGATATTGCAAGTTAGCCAACTAAGAAAGTCCACGGAGTGATAATAAAATTCCGAACCGAAACTTATGCAGGTAACTCTTAAATAAATCGATTATAAAACATTATGCTACGGTTCACATTCAATTATTATCGATTATGCCACGGTTCATATTCAATGATTTCATTGGCACATACATACGAGGTGTGATCAAAAAAGTCCCGCGACTGGTTCATTTAAAGAGAAACTACTTTATTTGAGTACATTTACACAGTGTCCACTTCAAAATAGTATCCTTGCGAAGCCATACAACGAGTCCAGCGTTCCTGCCACTTCAGGAATGTGTCCTGGAAGTTTTTTTGCTGAAACGAGTCAAACACCTGCGATTTGCAATGGCTCTGCCCCATCGTATCAAATCGGCTACTTTTTAACTGGATCTTCATTTTCGGAATGAAGGCAAAGTTTGCAGAAGCCAAATCTGGCGATTAGGATGGGCGCGGAAGCAAAAACATGTTGTATGAGGAGAGCTCGGTGAGCGAGTGCGTTGTCGTGGGGGAGCATCGAGTTTTTTTTTTCACGCCACAGATCTAGTCGCTTTCACTGAACGTTCTCCCTCAG
The DNA here is from genome assembly GCA_023313115.1 of Rhysida immarginata. Classification (NCBI taxonomy): domain Eukaryota; kingdom Metazoa; phylum Arthropoda; class Chilopoda; order Scolopendromorpha; family Scolopendridae; genus Rhysida; species Rhysida immarginata. Next base: position 348,119 of record JAHWFO010070218.1, on the reverse strand, counting down.
ATTGCTCGTTGCTCGAATTTGCCCGTTCTCCATGTGTCCATGAAAATTTACTGTCTATGATAAAATTGCAGACGACTCACACACGTAATCACATTAGTAGTATTTTCTTAGTACCCAATGGACATGAAACAAAATCTTTTGAAAAGCTGATTTATGAATATTTTAGGGCTATAATTTACTGTATTTGTGGACTTGTGATGCCACTTGTTGGCGAGGTACGCAACCAGTCCCGGAATTTTTTGATCGCACCTCGTACATACAGACTGTCCCAAATTGATGAAACGTTATAGCTCAGCAACGAAATGAGATAGAAATATAAGGTTTGTTGTGTATGATCCAGACGGCGCTGGAAAAGCATAGGAACACGTTCATTGTTGTTCATTTGTTTATAAACCAAAATGGCGGTGAGACTTTCATTCGATGAACGTAAGTCGTTACAGAAGTGTTATTGGAAAGAGGAGAATGTTATTGAGGTTCAACGACGTTCGAGGGTTGAATTTGGTACGCCACCCCGAACAAAACTCTGAGACAAGTTTGAAGCCGAAGGAACGGTGAAAGATGTGTTAAAAGGTCGGTGCCGAAGAAAGACAAGTTCCACTGATAACGAGAGTGTTGATGCCATCATGGAAGTTTTTGCACGATCCCAAAAGAAGTCAGTGAGGCAAACTCACAAACACTGACGGAATTAAGAGTCCAGATTGAACATTCCATCAATGATATTCCATTAGCTACAATCCAGTCGGTATGTCGCTCTATTCGATGTCGGTGTTGGGAGTGAACTGTTGCAGAAGGTGGACAGCAAAACTAAAATACAACAAACCTTATTTTTCTATCTCATTTCGTTGCTGAGTTATAACATTTCAAAGCGGGTGTACATCAATTTGATACGCCCTGTATACATAGAGGCGAGAAATAACCAATTATGAAATAAGACGGAAATTTTACACTTTATTGATATACTTTATGTTAATATGTTTAAATTGTCTTTTTCGTTCTTTTATGTATTAAAAACTTGTGTTTAAAATGTAAAAAAATATCTATTTCCATTGGCTATTTGCAATAATTGGGTTTGAAACAGAGTATTGAGAAAATTCTCAAAACAGCAAATAATTTTAGTAACAAAAGGTACTAGAGCCATAAGGTATGTAATGATGGGGGGCATTTAATGATAGTTTTGTTTAATTTTATTCAATCTTCAATTATGGCAAGTATTCAATCTTCAATCGAAGCAATTTCGTGTGTTCGCTGTTTTACACGTGATTATTGCAACGTACGTACATTTTATACATGGATTATTTTCCTTCGCTTTACAAATTATATGCTCTTATTTCCTTTATGCAAAGAATGGATTTCCGTTAAATCGCTGATACTCTACAGCTTTGTAAATGGAATTTTTTTTGTATCTTTCATGGCTCAAAGTTGGCATTCGTAGCTTCCCAGCGCTGACATGAGGGGCGCCGGGAATACTTTTATTCAATCGGGCTCGGGAAATTTCCTATAGGTGGACCTGACTTTTATGACTAGCGCGACTTTTCTTCTAAAGTTATTCGACTATTTCGGGAATTACTGTACACGAGATGTGATCAAAAAATACATGCCCGGCCCAAAATATCACGACACCCCTATGTTCGTGATGTTCGTGTGGTCTCACCCTGTAAGATGCACGTATGCATATTAAAGACACGACTCATCAGGTGGTACAGCAGTGACAACACCAATCAGTATGCCAAAGGTCCGAGAATTATCCGACTTGAGAGAGGAATGATTGTGGTGCCGCATTAGCGGGAAGTCACTTCGCAAAATCAGCGCTTTGACTGGGCATCTTCGCTCCACTGTGCACGATGTTGTGCACAAATACGAACAGATAGGTGCAACAATGACAGCAAAACATTCCTGGCGACCTCCACTCCCATCGCCGAGAGACAAACGTGCTCTGTCTCGGGTGGTGGTGAGGCAACGCAAAGATAACCTGCGGGACATCACTGCTGCCTTTATAGGGGACCCAGATGCCTACTCACCATCCGCAGCCCGTGGCCTATCAGTGCGCAAAGTGCAATGACCTCCATGAGATTGGCTTCTGTGGGACAGCCGGAAAGAGGAAGCCATTCGTCTCGAGATGAATGCTATTCGTTGTCTACGGTGGTGTAAATAGCGTCGTCAGTGGACTAGTGATCATTGGGCAAAGGTCATGCGGAGCGATGAAAGCTGCTTCATCCTCCAACGATCTGACGGTCGTGCGTGGGTCTGGAGGCGGTCAAACGAGAAATACGATCCAAAGTATCTCGTACCCACATTGAAGGACTTTGGCGGTGGAATCAAAGTGTGGGTCACGTTACGTACAGCAGGCGTAGGACTTATCACCCCGTGTCGACATACGACTGAATGCCCCACGGTACCAAGAGATGTTGGAAATGCTCCTTCCTGTAGCGATGGTGGAGTTCTATGGCACCTCATCGGACTGCTTCTTCCAGCAAAACAATGCCCCATATCACGTTCAACACAGGCATGGTCGCTCGTGCGGACATCCGGTTATTTCCCTGGCTTGCGCAGATTCCAGATTTGAACCCAATCGAAGCATGGGATGGGCTGGAGCGCCGTGCACGGATGCACATGCCCCCGGTCAAGAATCGTAATCAGTTGCTGGACCGTTTGACGATCGAATGGTACCGTATCACACCAGCCGAGTATAAACAACTTGTTGACAGCCTTCTTCGTCGTATTGCAGCGGTAATTGCAGCAAAGGGTGGCCCAACGCTTTACTGACGATAGTATTTTCATAGAAGGCACATGGAGCGGGGTGTCCGGATACTTTTGGCAAGGCAGTGTATATATCACTTGAGCGTACATTGGTAATAAACTCTTTCAAAGTAGTCTACCTTGCTACGAATCACTTCTCCCAACGTTCTTTCTACTTTCTGAGGCAGTCGTAGAAATCTTCTTTCTGAAGTGACTTTACTTGTGGTGACGTGCACTCTGGAAGTCCTCAATTGTGTCAAAACGTTTTCCTTTCATGTTCATTTTTATTTTGGAGAAAAGCCAGAAGTTGCAAAGAGGCAGATCAGGAGAATAGAGAGGCTGGGGACACTTGGTAATGTTTTTTGTTTGACAAACACTGCCGAACCATTAGCGATGTGCGGCAGTGGAGAATGAAACCGTTCGCCCATTTTTCGTGTCGTTTTCTTCGAACATTGTCAATCGCCTATCTGATCGAATCATTTAATTTTTCGACGCTCACTTCGGTTTTTTGATTTTGATGGGCGTCCTGATCTCTCTTCATCTTCACAACCGTTCCTGAATTGGTCAAACCACTTGTAAACAGCCCATAGGTTCACTGCTGAACCATAAACTGCCGTCAACATTGAGTTTGAAGCAAAATTTCATGTTGACTCGTTGCTCGTGATCCATGATTATGACAGCACTACGAGACAAACCTTGACTCTTCTGTAGCTCACAGCGGACTGAATGCACCGAACAAGTTGAAACATCCCACGCACACTTTATGTGCTGTATTTCCCTCTTATCTCCGCTAGATGGCTGTCGGGAGCAATATTCACCGTATTTTTGATCACCATCTCGTATGAGTGTATTTAATATGCCTATGTAACCTTTGAACATGAACCTGGGACGAATATTATTTTGAACCGTGAGCTTGCCGGACAAGTCTCTCAAGATATGCCATAGTATAAATTATCTAATGTCGAAAAAGAGCATTTAAAAATTTTACAAAATAAAAAAGATGTAACATTGAAAAATACTTTTGTTTAGTATTTGATAAAAAATTTCAAAGTTAGCAATAGGCTACTTACTAAAAAAAACCCAACTAGTTAACAATCACTTACTCTATTGCATCCACTAAAATTGCTGTTTCTGTAAGTAAATGTATTGCACGAAAACAATCAAAGCAATTTCCATATCAAATTACGGTTAAATTAATCAGCTTTAACAGTCGAAAAGTGCTTGCATCTATCGATTATAATTTTATTTTGGTAACATATTTTTCTCTATGTTAACGTGCGACTTGTGGTTTTTCAATAAATTTTATAAGTAATAGTTATTAAATAAAAATGAGAAATAAATAATAATTAACAAAATAATTAATAAATAATAAATAAAATC
>JAHWFO010070218.1:268404-324003 GCA_023313115.1 Rhysida immarginata | reverse complement strand
TTCACGCAATTCCCGGAGATTCGATGGAGGTATAGGCGAGGAGCGAACGGTCATTTTCAGCTCATCCCAAAGACTTTCAATGTTGTTGAGATCTGGGGACTGAGCCGGCCACTGCATCAAGGAGAAACTCACTGTCATGTTCCTGGAATCAATCCATAGTGATTCTGTCTCTCCGTGCTGGTGTATTATCCTGCTGGTGCACGTAATGGCTATCCGCGTGCGGATAAACAGTGAACATGAAGGGGTGATTTTGATCTGTGACAATATTTATGTAAACTTTAGGGTTCAAATCACCGTCTACAGATATTAGAGGACAGATTTCGTTAAAAAAATACATTCCCCACAAAATTACTCTGCCTCCACTACCTTGCAAAGTTCGCACCAGACTTGATGTTTTCGCCATATTCTAAGCCTTCCATTCAACATGATGCAGCAGGAACCTGGATTCGTCTGACCAGGCAATCTTTTTCCAATCCTTGTGCTGCTGTGCCCACAGGAGGTACGCTTTCTTATTCTTCTCTGATAGCACTAGTACCCAAGATGGTTTTCGGCTTTGGTTACCATTCGAGCCAAGGTGCGACACGGTTTTCCGTTTTGATATTGTTTTCTGGCTATCTGAGTTGTAATGAACAGTAATTTGTGCGATTGTTGCCTTTCTGTTTTCGCCCATATGTCTTGATGTACTCCTCTGGCGTCTTTCATCAACAAAGGTTTTCCGTCCACAGGAGTCACGATGACTACATGTTTTTTATTCCTTGACCTACTTTCGATAAACCCTTGAAACTATGGGACGTGAAAAGTTCAGGAGAGTCGCCGTTTCTGAAATGCTCATTCCAGCTCGTCTTGCAACTACCACCATGCCACTCTGGAAGTTGGTCAGATCACTGGTTTTCCTATTATTTCACGCTTAAGTGTCAATTATCTTTTGACAAGAAGAGGGTGCAGACGGTTTTAAAAATGAAGTTCTTGCGAATAAAGTTTACTTTTTTTGGGAGCATATTTATCCAATATTGAGTAACAAATTTTTTGAAGCAGCACATAAAAGTTTAAAAAAAAATGTAATGCTTTTAAATCTTTCATTTGAATTGCTTTCGTAAGTAGGCCATGTTTGTTTACTAAAGGAAAGCATACCGTTGCTGCAGCGGGTCACAATCCCTGCCTTTCCATCATCATTCACACGAAAATGATGTCCCTTCTTTATAACCTCTTTCCTTTGAGGAACCGGAGTGTTAAAGGGGAATGAAGAAGGACTTTTATATCAGCGACGATGACATACGATGTTTTGAATTCTTGTGTGAATTCAAGTCTCCTGGAAATAGAACCATAAAACTTAGTTGCGGTGGAGTGATATAAATATAGCATTAGTGGCAAATTGCCAGCTTCAACTGTTATCTGATATCCTCCTCTCTTAAAAAATGCTGGCACCCAAGATGTTGTATTTAATCACAAACATTTCTAATATGAAAGTTTTCATGGAATTATTGTTAATTTCATGTATATTTTCTTGTAACGTATTGGTAATTTTTATTTTTTGGTAAAAATCTAAATTTCTATTATAACTTTTTGATTAATTAAATTACTTAACAGTTTTGTTTACATTCTCGTTTAGTTCCGAAAGTTCCTCCTCAGGAGAACGTCCTCAAAATCAATGGCACCTGGCTAACGATCCGACTGGCTGGCTGGCCTGACGGTGGCTGTCCCGTGCGTCATTTTGTCATCCAGTATCGCACGAGACAACAGAGGGACTTCGTGCTCGTCTCGAACAACGTCCCTCAAAGGCAAGAGGCCTTCTACATTCCAGACCTGCGACCTGGGATTATTTACCATTTACACATTACCGCTCATAACGATGCAGGTTCCACCGTGGCAGAGTACGAGTTCATCACGAGCGACGGAAGAGTGGCAGGTACAATTCCTCTCTGAATAGTATTATTAAATTGCGTGGAGGGATCTATCAGATAAGGAGGGAGCATTTGTTGCGACTTAAAGACGACCTATGCATACGTTTCCACTCTTCCTTATTAATTTTATAGGAGTGTGTTCAAAGAATTCTAGTTTTTAAATAATTTATGAAAGAATCGTATATATAAACAGAGACATCTGCTCCTTTTTGGAATCAAGTATTTATATTAAAGTTTCCAATTACTATAACAAATATTAATTTGAAGAATTCATTATTAATATCCAATCGTATAAAAGAGCCTTCAACATTTAAGTAGAATTGCCTACACGGCATAATAAATATTTTTCATCGCCTCAATTTGTTTACAAAGGATCTAATTTTTGATAAAAGAGAATGCGAAGCGAACCAGGAATGAAAGAGGAAAGCATTTCTTCTTATTATTATTTAATTCTGACCCCCCCCCCCCCCCAAGACCCAAAAGGGTTTTATTTCTCTCAATTTATTTCTCAATTTCTTGCCGTTCACGTTATTTAATAGTGAAGATCTGGAAAATCAGCTTTAGAGATCTTATTTCTTTTGTTAAGAAGAATAACAAGAAAAAATAGAAGAAGAAGAAGCTATACAATGACAGCGCCAATATCTGTATTTTTTTTAAAAATAAAACCAAAAACAACAAATGCTCTCCTCAAATGAACAGATGATGGAATTGTAAAATAATATTTAATTGAAAAAATGTCTAATTATGAGATAATTATATGGATAAATGTAGACGAGTGAAACAAAAGCCTTCCCCTCACCTTTTAAGAGATTTGGGCATTTTAGAAAAATAATTGCAGTTTGAAGATATAATTTGATAAGTGTTCCTTCTAATGATCATAAGGGCATTCTTATCAAATAAACCCTACATGAGAGTTTTTAATTTCTCACGTTTTTATTTCTCATTCGTAATTCCAATTAGGCAATTTTAGCTCATTTCATTTCATGAAGAATACAGAAAGGTTTTTGAAATAGACCCACTAACTAGACATTTGTGATGTTTAGCAATAGGCCCTACCCGATGTTACTAATTGAATTCTACATTTTCGTCTGTCCGCATTTTTTTAAGGCGCGGGACATACACATACCGGCTAATGAATTAGAAACCTTCGTTCAATATGGCATTGACACTCCTTTGGCTGCAATTACAGAACATACGCGGTTTGGCATGGACTCAACAAGGTATTGCAATGCAGGTAAGGTAATCGCAGACCTTGCATTCGTCAGAGAGACCTTCAGGTCCTGCAGAGTAGACGGAAGCGGATGCCTTCGACGAATGTCTCTTTCCAACATGTCCCAAACATTCTCGAACGGATTCAAATCCGGACTTTGCGCTGGCCACGGCAACTCGGTGTCATGTTCAGAAAACCACTCCTGAACAATTCTTGCTCGATGGACAGTAGCATTGTCGACCACGAAGAACCCGTCACCATTTGGGTACAAATGCACCATTGCAGGATGGACTTGATCTGCAACAATGTTCAGGTAGTCTTTGGCTTTCGCCCGACTGTCAAGGAATATCAGAGGAACCTTGCCATACCAACAAAACATGGCTCATACCATGACACCTCCTCCTGTAGCTTGAACTGTGTTCACAACACAAGAGGGGTCCGTCGCTTTATGGGGCTGCTGCCAAATTCTCTGCCAGCCATCGGTGCAAAACAATGTGTAACGTGACTCGTCCGACCACGTCACCTTTTTCCAGTCGTCTACTGTCCAGTCACACCGTTCTTTACACCACTGCAGGCGAACTTTAAGGTTTGTTGCTGAAACCAGGGGCTTCCTCACTGGCATGCGACTTCCCATCCCTATTCGTTTCAACTCTCGGCGCATTGTTCTGGAGGAGACGGGTTGCGATCATCCTTCATTGAAGTCTGCCGTCAGTTGCTCCACAGTAGACCTTCGGTTTTGCCGAACAATCCGTCTCAGACGACGTCGGTCCCTGTCTGTGTTGATTGTTTTTGATCCACAATTCTGCCGTTTCGACAACTCTTGTGGATTTCGTTTCCACGAATTGAACACCTTAGAGACCTGACCTTTTGAGATACCGGTCAGTTGTACTGTCCTGAAAATCGTAGCTCCAGCTAGACGGGCTCCCACAATAACTCCTTTTTGGAACTCAGACAGGTCTGCTGTTTTCCCCATTTTGCTCAACTTGAGCAGCTGCAGCTTGTTCCTACCCTACCTGCAGCTTGGAATGAGCATGTACCTCACATGATTGCATTTATTTGCATATCACAATCGTTTCTGACCTGTGACCCCGCTTTACATATCAGTACAGTAATTCATCACGGGTTTCTAATTCATTGGCCAGTGTGTGTATGATATTTGAAATGAATGCGTCTTTCATCACTGATGACGAATATCGCATCCAAATTTCTGTGGGATCAATAAATAGTTCCAGAGATATCGGCCGAAAATAAAATTTCGGAAAGTTGCTATAACTCAAAAACGGTGAGTCACAGCAAAATGGAATCAAAACAGGTAAATAATTAAATATAAACTGGAGATGACCTGGAAAATTTCTACGACCTGGATTAGAACCAGGAACCTCCACTGTCATGATCGACGCCTCTACCAGTTGGGCTATCGCAGACACTCGCACAGCCATGCTGTCACAAAGTGTCTTAAGGACAACCAAGTTGTCAAGTTTGAAAGCCCAATGGGAGGCGGGAACCTGGTTCACAGATCGAGAATTCTTCGGGAACGAACTTCGCGCAGACCCGTCGCATCTACAGTTCCTCAACCAAGATCGCCTGAGCGAACCCGAAAGAAATGTTCATTTCTGAAGCCACTTCATTGATGGTTATCCTCCGATCTGTACGCACCAAATCCAGCAGTGTTGCGACGTTTTTAGGTTGCCTGCAGGTTGTTGGTCTTCCTGACCGTGGCTCATCTTCGAGACTGTCCTGGTTCGCCTTAAACCAGTTGAACCAATCAAACACAGCCGATTTCTTAAGGGCACTACTGTATCCCCGTACGCCTGCTTCAGTGCTTGCAGTGTCTCCGTAGCACTTTTTTTCCAAGTTTGAACATGAACTTGATGTTTGCTTTCTGCTCAGACTGTGGCATCGCGCCAACGTGTGTTACACTCTCTTACAAGCACACGCTACAGCTCCCGAATGACAGTCCGAACACGTTGCAACCACACGAGTGCGCGCTTAGGATGTAGAGGGCGCTGATTACAGAGCGGCGTTTTCCAGACTTACGGCGGTCACCGGCCAGATTAGAATTCCGGGAACTTATTGATAGTTTATTGGTTTTTTAGAATTTTTGGCGTCTACAGCTAAGGTCATTTTGCGCCTTTTACACGAGTTATATCTGTACGCAGCTCGGGATAAACACAAACGTCCATACACATGACGGGATTCGAATACTTTTTGATGGTCTCTTGCATAGTCTGGAGTGGGGTGTACACATCGTTAAAGGTCGCAATATTTCAAAAAATCTTTCTTTATTCCCCATGAAATGAACAGAGCTAAAATTTCCTAATTAGAATTATGGGCCTATCTCCAATAATAAATCCATTAGAAATTTTAAAAAAAAACAAAAAACAAAAAACCCCAGAAGAAACCATATACGGGTTATTTAAGAAGAATGCCCTTAGGATCACAGAAGGTACACAATGAAGTTATATCATCAGACTGCAGTTATTTTCTAAAATAACCAAATCGCTTCAAAAAGGTAGCGGTGAAGACTTTTTACACCACTTTGTATTTCATTTTTGTTTGCACTAACACAGTTTTCACGAAAAACTTTCGGGCTTTCATAAATAAAGTTTAATTTCTGTTTTCCAGGAAGTACTAAACAAGAACAGGAAGCTGAATTTGTTCCCTTCTATATGGATATTAGTATCGCTGTTCCTCTCTTTTCTTCAGTGACGGCACTTTTCATAATGGCTATCGCTTTCGGCTTTTTCTTTAAAAGGAGAAAACCATCTCGTTCCTCAAATAATGGTGAGAATATTATAAACCAATTCACACTATTTTATATACAAATAACTACAATAGGCTATTTTCAAGAATTTGTTTCACAATAGGTTTCGGAGAATAGAGAAGCTTATTCAGCAATCATTTAGAGTGTTATTTCTTCTTATGGCCGTATTCACCATCTCTGGTTAAAAGCGTAAGTTGAGCAACCTAGAGTTAAACTTTAACATCGAGTTAAAATTGAAACCCTATTCACCTTCGTCCTTTAGCCTTAAGGCGGCAACTCGAAGGTTAACTCAGGTTTCTTTTGTAAGGACGTTTGTGATTGGTCCCTGTAGTCACTGATTTTAAATTTTGACGCCATCTATGGATGAACAGAAATAAGCATCTGCAGTCATATAGCCTGCGATATCGTTGTAGGCTACGGCTTGTTATTCCATTGAAGGCTATGGCTTGAACAAGCCTTCTTCCATTGCTGTAGGCTATGAACAAGCGATACCGCATGATGAACGCTTGTTCATCGTTCTATCTCTTTTTCAAAATTAATGAATGTTGTTCGGCTAACTCGATTTTTTCCAACATGGACAGGTTGTCTATGTCATTGTATAAATCCTGATCGTAGACGTCCGGGTTAGTAAAAATACAGGAGAGTTCGTACGATTTGAAGCGAGCAAAAAAAAAAAAAAAAGGCGGTTTTGCAGAGCGAAAGTGCGGGTTAAGTTCTCGGGTTAAATTTAAGGGCCACCAGAACGACGTAACAATGTTTTATCTTTTCCATATTCAGGCCTGGTAGTTTTTAGAAGGCCGTAGTTAGATGCTGGTGAATGTCATTTCTCGTCCCAACTCTAACCTTAACCCTAACTCTTATTAATCCGACGTGGTGAATAGGCCGTTAGGCAGTTTAAAATGCTTATCTTTATGAATGTAAATTAAATTAACTTCTCTCATTGTATATTTATAAACAATGACTTCATGTACAATGCAAATAAGCATCAATTAAAAATATTCTCTTTAATAATAGTTATGAAATTTGCTTTATAATAAAATGAGGCTAAATCAATATATAAGTCGCAAAATGGCATAGAAATGAAAGTTGAAATAGTTACCTGATGAACTTTGGTTTATTTTTAAAGGAAATCTCTATAAACATTTAGGCACTCGTCCTCGCTTTCACGAGTCCCTCAAAGCCAGCAGCGAAGAAGGTTTGTGGTTGGTTTTGTAGCCAGCTGGTAACCTCCCGACAGACTTCCTCCATATCCTGGAAAAATTCACCACCCAGGTGATTCTTCAGTGGTGCCAAATCCGGATGGTAAGAACAACTGAAGAACTCCACTGGATAAACATATGTTACCGTAAACAGATAGCATTTCTTTGTACAGTTGCTCAGCAAATTTGTCTGCGCCGACAGAAATTGAATTACGGCCCGTTGTTCATCACGGGTACAATCAGCTTACACACGGCCAATGACGGGTACCCAAATGACACTCGAATGACTCACCGCCACACGAAAACGTGACTACTAGCGCCGTAAAGGATCATTTCAACGACCGATATTCATAGCACAATTTCACATTGCAGCAATTTGAAAATTCTGTGTGCGGCAGAAATAACTCCCGAATTTCAAATGTAAATAACTAAGCAATGATAGAAGCTATTCAAAATTTAATTTCACAGTTTGAAAGAACAATGTTTAGCGTCTCATAGACTACGCTGTCAGTTAGTTTTGAAAACAATATCGTCCAATAGCGCTTGATCTCCTTACGAGGTGATATTCAAAGGCCAGCATGTTCTGCCCATCTCGCATCTTACGATTTCTTTTTTTGGGCTCAAGTATAAAACCGAACGAGAAGAACTGAAAGCTGCCATTTGCCAACTGCGGCAATAGCACCGGAAATGACCGGATAATGCAGAACTTAAGAGAGAGGCTTCAGAAATGCATAGAAAATGAAGGTAGGCATTTCGAGCATATTGTTTTCAAAAGTAACTGATAATGTAATGACATAAATGGTAAATATTGTTCTTTCAAACTGTGAAATAATATTTTGAATTTCTTCTATCATTGCTCTGTTATATGCATATGAAATCTAGGAGTTTTCTCTGGTGCAGCCTGCATTTCATTTTGTGACTTACATATTGAATTACCCTCTTATCAAATATTTGAATGACGTCTTTAAAATCAAAGCGAATGCTATAATTTTTCCTATACAATCCACATTTTAAATACCGGGTGGGCAAGAAATAACGTGAGGTGTTCAGAGCTCGCTGGCGGGAATTCTATTAGGCCAAATGCATTACATTTTGGTGTATATACTTAGTGGAACATGCAGTTTAGATTTCTGCAAAAAAAATAGTACCAAAAGTCGCCATAGGGGGCGCTTATTTCAAGAAAACAATGAATACCTAATTGTCAAATGAACAAATACCGTACAAACCAACTTTAGTAACAACAATAAACAATGTTTTATTTTTATTTACAAATGCGTTTCAATATGACCACCAGTGTGCTGTTCAGATAGCTGCATGCGGTAAACGACATTTTCTACGGCAGCTCGCAGCATATCTGCATTAATTAGTCTGATATGTAACCTTATTTGATCCTTTAAGGTTGAGAGGTCAGGAACATGTGCTTGATACACAAGGCTTTTCAAATATCCCCATAACCAAAAATCACAAGGGTTGAGATCAGGCGACCTGGGTGGCCATACCATGCCATGGGAAATGCACGACTAATTATTATGTTTTCTGAAAAACGTTCTCGCAAGATCTGCTGCACCTGACGTCCCATGTGCGGTGGCGCACCATCCTGCATAAAAATGGTAGAATCCAGACAACCCTTTTCCTGCAATATTGGTATCACAAAATTCTCAAGCATATCGGCATACCTGGCAGAATTGACGGAACAAGTCACCGGTCCACGGGGACGGATTTCTTCAAAAAAGTACGGGCCGATGATGAAAGAAGCAGTAAAGCCGCACCATACTATTAGTTTCGGTGAATGCATAGAAGTTGGCAGACACACTTGTGGATTTGATGCAGCCCAAATACGGCAGTTGTGGGTATTGATATCACCATTCAAATATAAATGTGCCTCATCACTCCATAAAATTTGCCATGGCCATGCATCATCCACTTTCATACGTGCTAAAAATCTCAACGAAAAGTCAGTTCGGGTACGTTCATCTCCACGAAGCAATTGTTGAACAGGTGTGAGTTTATAGGGATAAAATGTCAGTATCTTATGCAATATTTTCCTCACCATCGAATATGGGATATCTGTTTGGCGTGCTATTGCGTGTATACTGCTGGTACCCTGCACAGTAGTCATCTCCTGTTCCACAACAGCAGTTGCAACTTCTTCAATGTGTTGCTGCCTGATTCGTTTGCGTCCCCGGCCTGGTTGCACTCCTAGAGTTCCGGTAGATTCAAATCGTTCAATCATTTTCCGTAAGTTAGTTATGCTCATCGGTCCTCTTCGTAACGTTTTCAATCGCCGGAATTCACGAAGGGCAGCACTTGCATTGTCGCTCTTCTGATAAAACAACTTGAATAATAACGCCCGGTCAGGCAGAGTAAGCGTCATCGTCAGGCCATTCGTTCGTGAATGATGGGAAATCCTCAGCCTTGCCTTTTATTGTCATGATTGCTCAACACGGAACGTGCTTATGCAAATGTATTCACTGTTTTCTTGAAATAAGCGCCCCCTATGGCGACTTTTGATACTTTTTTTATTTTTGCAGAAATCGAAACTGCATGTTCCACTAAGTATATACACCAAAATGTACTGCATTTGGCCTAATAGAATTCCCGCTAGCGAGCTCTGAACACCTCACGTTATTTCTTGCCCACCCGGTACATATACGTACAAGTAGCACCATCATTTCATAAAAACCGTGGACATTTTGTACTAATAACATTGGTTAACGAAAGAAATATTTTTAACTTTTTCCTCTTATAATTTTGCTGTTTTGGGCTTATTCTAATGCGCTGATATCGAATACGACATTCGTTTTTTTAAGAGCTCTTGTTTTGAATATTTTTAAATCTGGCCGGTAAAAGGCTTGGTACAAAAAATATTATCAATTTGCCCTTGGTAAATCGAGATCGCATTATATTGCCACCACTATATATTAAACTCGGCATTATGAAACAGTTTGTAAAGGCCCTTGGCAAAAACGGTGAATGTTTTGATTCTGTTTCACGCAAGTTTCCTGGATTAAGCACAGAAAAATTGAAAGCAGGTATTTTTGATGGACCACAAATTAGACAAGTTGTAAAAGACCCAAGCTTTGTGAACTCAATGAATGAACTCGAGTCAGAAGCTTGGAAATCGTTTGTTTTTGTGATTAAAAAATTTCTCGGAAACATTTCTAAGTCGGGCAACTATTCTGAGTTAGTTGAGTTTATGCTGTCTAATTTGAAGGTTCCGGGCTGCAACATGAATATCTTGCTTCATTATTTGCACTCTCATTTAGATCGATTCCCAGAAAATCTTCGCAATTTCAATGAAGAGCGGGGTGAAAGATTTCAGCAAGATATACGTACAGTGGAAAAGCGTTTTCAAGGAAGATGGGACGTCTATATCATGCCGATCACTGTTGGAGTTTACAAAAAAGATCAACCTGAAGCCATTCATTCAAGAAAATCGTATAAAAAGACATTTCATATCATTTAATAACAAAGAAACTAGAAAACAATATGGCATCTTTGGAGAAAATTTCGTATAAATAAAAATTAAGCTAATACAATTAAACTAATATTTTCTTCGTAATAAGTGCTTCAGATATCCTTATAATACATTTTAAATTTCAGAAAAAAAATTCAGTGTTGATCAGTGTAACCTATAACTTCGTCGACACGCGCTGTAATTTATTCCTTCAGTTCCAGCGCTATCACCATTACTTTGATGACACCATTCGAACCCTGTTTTCGGAATTGCCATCCCTGGACCATTGGTATGCGCATCATCATCCTACCTTTGCGTTCACATTTATTATGGATTCTCAATTCCTTTTCATATTTTTTGTTGCATAGATTTTGAGAAAGAATCGAAATATGTAGGCTCTTCAGAATTGGAAGCTATGATAAAATTAGCCATTAGTACTTTAACACGACGTAACATTCTTCTCTTGGCACAAACTTTTAGTAATTGAACAGTATATTATAGACAAAAGTAGCTGTTCGAAAAGTGCATTCTAAAGTACATTGGATGCAGCGCCAATATTAGATATCCTTACTCAGTCTATCGCGTATGTTTTATAGAGTATACCTTTTTAAATGTTACTTTAAATAAGAAAAAAGATAGCCCTTATCGTATTGCTACCAAAATAGCCAGTAATTTATTTTATTGATCTTCTTGCTATTGACTAATAGAATTATCAAGCATACGGACACGATTTCAATTGTTCAATTTTATAAAATGAAACTCCATTAAGTGAATTGCTATTTTATCGTAACATAAATATTGGGAAAATTTTCCAAAAGTTTCAAAAACTGAACACAGTTTTGATTTTCTATTTTTACTTGATTTTTGAAGCAATCAGCAAAAAGGAGAATGCTTATCTAGATTGCAAAATGGTAGAACTTCAAAAGAAACATCGCCAAGAAGCCAACTTATCTAACCCTCAAACCGAAGCTGCTTTCATTACACCGTACAAGAAAGAAAACGAGATATTTCAATCATCGGAAGATCTCAGCAATCAATACACAGAGAAAAGTAAGTACAGTTTTCTTTTGAATACAAAGTAAATCTTAATTTAATTGAAAAAAATCAAGATTTAATGTTAAATACTGTTTGCGATTTCTTAGAAAAAGGAACAGTCATTTATTGAAAATTTATTTTTAATCATCTTCTCGATATAGGTATCTGTTTTTTTTATTAAGGGGTATTGATAGTTTTTTAAAATACATTTTATAAATATTTATTTAAAAGTAGCAGTATCTCATACCAAACATTGACACCAAAATTATAAGAAAAATTAAGATCTTTCATTTTATATGTAACAGTAAATAATTTTAAACAATTAACTCTTCTTACGTATGAAAATATTGCGAAGATCATACTGAAAATCTTGACCAACCATTATTTACAGATCAAAATTTAATAATATAAGGAATCCAATTATATCATTTTAATCTACCAACTTTAGTCTACGTGATGAGGTATTGTGACGGCAACACCGTCTATCACGTGATCACGCGCACGATATACAATATGGCTGGCAAAGATGCTTCATTTCATCAAATTTCTTGTTAAAGAGGAAATTCTCGATGCTGAAATTCACCAAGACTTCAGCGTGCATACTGAGACGTGTTTATAAGCGCTCACAGGGTTAAGATGGTAATATGAGCCTCCAAGATGTGCCTCGTAACGGTCGCCCTCGAACTGCCTCCACTGAATGCAACAAGGAATGGGTCGACACCATCATTAAAGAAGACAGACATGTCACAGTGTCTGAAATTTCAGAAAAAATATGGAAAGGAGTTCTACCGCAAGGGAATTTTCGAGCTTGCAAACGATGCGTAAAATGTGTAGAGAATTGGACATTATGTTGAGAAGTGAAGAAATGTTTGTAGATTAAGCTGATATAGTTATCTTTTCTGTGTCAGTAAATTCTGGTTTGGATTTTTTTTTGTGAAAATGACAGAATGATTTTCTGTTTAGATTATACGAAGAACAAGGTAAATATTCTCTATAAAATGTCTTTGTGATTGCATGTTGTACGAAAATGCCACCGTGAATAAGACTCCAGACACCCTTGCGCTGTTAAAGCGGCTGTTGCGTCATACGATCTTTAATCGCGCTAATTTGAGAATGTGCATATGGTTACTTGGTAATTCCGATTCAGGTGAAATAATTAGAAGGTAATTACATTTTATATTATTTTACTTGATATCAAGCTGCAGTCAATGATACTGGCTTGTTTCAGATAGCCTAAAAATACTTGTCATTGATTCATCGCCAGATGAAGAAATTTTATGATGATGTTAAGACTGCAGCGATGGTGTTTTCATTCTGTATGATAAGTGCTTGAATTTTCAGAATGACTGCATGGATAAATAGCATAGAAATAAAAGTAAACTATTGTTCTGACAAATAGTTAGTTTTTAAGTCAAAAACAGTTTATATGCCGGCCTACGTTTAATATAAAGTGAATACACTCGCACGTTTAATATTCAAATTAATTTTCAAGATTTCTTGACAAATAGAAAGGGAAAGAATAGTTCCGCAACCTGAACTCCAACCAGGGACCATGCCTATCAATGGCACTGCTCAAACCAAGATATGAACCCCATGCTATTACAAGATACCCAATTGGATTTCCATGAAGCTACCAAGCAGCTCAATCGGCAGAGCAGGCGCCGACTCGCAAATCGGGAATCATCCTTACATTTAAATCATCAAATAAATTGATGAAATTTAACTCAAACAGCAGTTTAATTCTTCCTTCCCTTTTCTATTTGTTATTGTGATATATCGGAAGAACTTTCTTCAGTTAAATTATTATCTTCCCGACTTGCGAGTCGGAGCCTGCTCTGCCAAGAGCTGCTTGATTCCTTCATGAAAATCCAATTGGATATCTTGTAACAGCATGGTGGATCATACCCGCGGTAGCTCAACTGATAAGAGCAGTGCCAGCGATAGGCATGGCGAGTCCTGGTCGCGGACTTTTTCCTTCCCTTTTCTATATGTTATTGTGATATGTTGAAGAAGTTTCTTCAGTTAATTTCTTATCTTTTGTTCAAGATTTCTTGGTAATGTTTTGTTTCACTTTATAATTTGCATTCATTTGCTGATGTAGAAAACTTTTAAGGGAAAACAACTTGCATTTACTTGTCCGTTTATTGCCAGAGTGGAAGAATTCTGACTGCAAATTAAGCATGAAACCAGATAGAAATCGAGGAGAGAGGAATGTAGTGAAAGAGGAAAAAGGGCTGAAACAATCAAATCTAAGGATTCCTAGTAAGAAAGTTTTAGTTCTAGTTTCACGCCGAGGGAGATGACTTAATTCGTGGAAATGTGTCTTCATTCTTTTTAAACGATTTTTCATCCACAGTTTCTAATGATCCTTCTTATTAGTAGATTCTAGTTCCTGGTAAGATATCAATCAACAAGCTGTTTACATCAACCTTAAGGAAAATTTTAAACAATTATAGTGTGCTTTGACCAAGAAAGAAAAGCTAGGTTTATCCAATTCCGTGCACATACCCATTTTTGATTTCATTAGACAGACTATAGTATGTTTTTGTGCGCTATAACTCTCTTCTTTAGCCATTAACATACTCACTGATTATATAAATTAATTCTATGTTATACAGGGTGGGCCATAAATAAGAAGGATCTTGACAGCTTATAACTTTTGAACGGACCAAATTATATTAAATCCGTAAAGTGGTGGCAGCAAGACGGGGCCCCACCTCATTATGCTTTCGATGTCCGCGCATCTCTGAATGCAACTTTCCCTGAAAGGTAGATTAGGCGCCGTGGCCCCGTCGTGTGGCCGGTCTGGTCCCCAGATCTGATGCCCCTCGAATTTTTTCTTGTGGAGCTATCCCAAAGAGAAAGTCTATACCCACCCCATTGACGGCATCGAGGAACTGAAGGAACTGATAACCCGAGAATTTAACTTGATTCCTATGGAGTACTGTCGCAAGGCGTGTGAAAATGGTGGCTTTGCGCCTCCAAGCAGTAATCGATCTCGATGGAGCACAAATTGATATTGCACTGGAAAACCGCGCATACAGAAATATTTTTCTATCCTTTAATGATGCATACCACCTCACAGATTAACTAAAATGTCTTATACAGAGGAGTTATTGGCTGCCAAACACCTGAACTTATTTATGGGCCACCCTGTAAATAAATGTCATAAATTCATTTCAGACAATAATTTCGAGATGCATAATATGATATAAAAATGTAAAAATCATCGAAGCCACATATAGTTTCTTAAACTAGGTTGCCTTTTCACTCATTCTATTGGCCATTTTGTATATTTTTCCTATTCTCATATACTCACATGCTAAAAGTCATGGGATAGTACCTAATAATGTATGGGACCTCCTCTAACCCGGCGAAGTGCCACATTGCGACGTGGCATTGATTCCACAAGTCGGAGGAAGACGTCTGAAGACATTACTACCCCTTCCGACTGGAGAGCTTCCAACTATTGCCCATTACGCAGCCACTACCGGCTTGCACAGTGCATGCTTGACAACTTGGGTCCATGGTCTTCATGGGATCTGCGCCACACACGAGCCCTACCATCAGCTCGTATCAGCTGGAATCGAGACTCATCAGATCAGGTCACACATTTCCAGTTATCAAATATCCAGTCGATGTGTTCATGGGCCCAGAAGAGACGTTGTTGACGATGTCTTGTCGTTAGCAAGGGCACCCTCGTGGGTCTTCTGCTTCCATATCCCATGGACACCAGATTTCGTTGCACAGTTCGCTTCGATACAGCTCTGGTATCATCCTGGTTAAAATCTAATGTCACCTGGCGTAATGTCAGATGCCTGTTAGCGGTGACCATCCTACTCAGATGCCGTTGGTCCCGTTCATTGAGAAGGTGTGGTCACCACTGCGTTGTCCATGATGGGAGGTAATGCCGTCAAGTGATACTTTCGATAGAGTCTTGAAACTGTGGACCATGGGATGTTGAATTCTTGAGCCACCTCCGATATTGAATGACCCATACGTTGTGCTCCACATACCAGGCCACGTTCGAACTCGGATAGCTCTCGTCGTGTGGCCATTATCACACTGAACACTTCACCACATACTCATGACAGTGTATCTAAACCTACTGACACTGATTTGCATATTTATACTGTTTGCACATGATACTGCTGCCACTTGAAAAATAGTCCACTGCTATCCCACGACTTTTGGCATGTAAGTGTATGTTCGTAGCTAATATTTCAGATATTATGATTTCTCTCAAATTTCCAAGTAAAAGTGAAAACTTTCTATAACTGACTGGTAAATACCTTTATAAGTGTTATTTTTTGTTGTTTCAACCTCAAAATTTTTTGAAACTTGTCGGTTTCCCTCCAATAGACTTACTCGATGTCATATCCCCTTTACTGTAATGCGCTAGAAAACAGAGTGATGATGAAAGATAGTCCAGACTGTGAAACAGAGAATGTCCCCAAAGAACAGCGAATAACTGTAACAAATCGATATGTTATGCCCAGAAGAAATCACATTCTAGCAAAAGACGTCTAACATCACATTCTAGCAAACGCAACGATTTTATCTGTATGTGAAGCATGATCTCATGATTAAGCACAATGTCGGCAATAGTGATGATACAATGTGCAAATAAGCTATAGTAAAAACTCATCTAGAACAAGGGTTGCCAAGTTATGAAAAAATGATGAAAAAGCAGTCCAACACTATAGCGAACACCACGCTTTCGAGCCATTTTCTACAGATGGTAATGGCTTCGCTGAACCGAAAATGACATATTCACGTGACACTTCCTCTAGAAATTTTTCGGAAAAATGAATTGATATTGATAACCAATACCAATCTATTGTAATTTAAAGTTTCCATGCACGATCCTCATTTCCAAATTAAGCATGACATACATACCTTATTGAATGAAATAAAAATCTACAATCAAAATTAACCAAGTAACAATCTACACCAAACAAGACTTCCAGCAATATTAATTTTAAGATACAATTGTTTCCTTAGTTAATTCTTAAAAATTTAACAATTTTCTATTGAGCAAGGAGAAAGAAATGCTAGACATCCTTTTAAGTTGACATAAATAACGAGAACAACAATAAGGAGGAAAGATAACTCATCTCCTTTAATTTTCAAGCACAACATTACGCATCATATAGCTCAGTCAAACAAGGGAATTCTTTTGTAAAGTGCGCAAAACACTGGACAGGAAATCCTTGACATGTTTGAACCGGAAAGCAACGAAATAGACATTTGCTCCCTTTGTGTACATTTATTTTGCGAGAGATTGCAAGAGATGCTATATATATTATTTTTTCTCCTTCTCTCGAGAAATTTTCTCTTTCAAAGCAACGCATACAAAAGTTTGTTGAAGCTCAGCTGGATATACATGAAATCTGTCGACGCATTATTAATCACACACAAAAGAGGAACAGACTCGGCTCTTTCCCTCGATTCTGAAAAAAAATGAGAAAGAAAAAGAAAAGTTTTTCTCATCTTGGTATGAATGGAAAGCAACAGTAGATTTATTATCTATCACAATGATTCAATTTTCTTGACGCTTGGATTTTCTTCTAGTAAAAAATTTAATGAAAAAAAATTAATAAATAGACCTGATGCAATTTATAAGTTTGATAGCACTATTTTTTTTAAACTTATGAATAAGGAAACAATTTGCAAACTAAATTATGCTTAATGCAATTGGTTTGATATTTTAGGGAAATTCTCTAAAATAGTAAAAATTTAGTTTCTTCAAAAATTTCATTAAAATTCTTCATTCGCATAGTTTTATGCTAGTTCCCATACTAGTTTTATTGTTATAGCGACATTAGTTTCAGTCTGCTTTGATGCTACTACCACAAGTCGACTTGCTGGTGGAAACGCATATGAAGGCAGGGCAAAACCTTTGAAATTGCCACATGACATGTTCATACTTACAGTAAATTTCCTTTCTCCATTTAGTTTTAAGCATTAGGGTTGATGATGCTTCAGGAAATCGTCATATGTTTTATTGCAAATTAACGTTGATAAATAAGAAGTATTACACTAAATTCTTTGCTACACGCGGATAATAAGAATGCATATGTACTTGAAAAGAAAATTATAAGTATAATTTCTCTCATTGAAATCTAGAGAAGTGTCTTATACACTAAGTATAATTTTTAAGTGAAGCACATGCTATAGCGCGAATTTTGGGATTTGCCCTGATACGGGTTTAGGTGATATCATTACAAAACTTTGGACTGAAATTAATTTATAAATCTTTAAAGATCTACTTCGAGAAAGGAACTCCGCCCCTTTATTTCCCATACATAAAGTCTCGAGTATACCCGGCAATTTTTTTATGTGAAAAATCTTTTTCCAAAAAATCATTGACCATGGGATTAAAGTTGTGCTACAAAATAGACGCCGATTAATAGAAAGACAGATAGATGTATTACAGGAGTAACATTTCTACCAATAAGTAGTGTGATTCATGGTTTTTCAAGCTGAAAACATATTTGCCTCAAGATTTGTCTCTAAATTTGAAACACATTAAGTTGGAGAAGAAAAAAGCCGAGGCCGAGGACTCGAAAGCGCAAAGAGGACCCATATCTTACATAAAAACGCATGGTAGTATATAGAACAGACAGAATCGAGTGATAATGTAAAGCATAGAGCAACATAAGAGCTGTACGAGACATCGTACTCATTCTGAAGAGTCCCCACGTCAATCGATGGCGAAGTCATATGCACATAGAAAAGAAAAAACTATCGGCCAAAAAAAAAAAAAAAGAGATCTCCTACACCATTTCATTGAGACAATGGAACGAGATTTTCGAAAAAACTTGGCGCGCAAATTGAACATTCCTTCTGTAGTAGTAGTGAGGTAACTTTCAGGTGTGTCCAGTGTAAAGGATACCCTATGAGATGTAGACGTATAACTGACCATTTCAACGCATTCTTATCATCGATTTCATGTAGAGATACATGTTGTTCTGTACAGCCTATGAACAAATGAGTTAAAGTTTGCGATCTATGAATCTTGCGATGAGTTTGAGTTATTCCTTCTTGATTATATCGCCAATTAATTTAAAGTTAGAGGGAGGCAAAGTTATGTTATAGTTTTCATGATTTAGCTGGAATCATTAGTTATTATCGACAAAGCTACATATGCTTTTGGATATTTGTATCGTTTGACGTGAGAAAGCAAATGAGTTCTTTAAGGATTTCGATTAACTTCTCAACAATATCTGCGACTACACAGGATGATTAATAAGAATTATAAAAATTATTATTTAACGTTTAAATTTCCCTGCATATGAATGAAAATCCTGTAACTACGAAAATCCCGTATATGAAACGCCGGGCACGAAAGTTATGCCGCATTCTCGATGTTTAAGTTTGCTTTTCTTTCATGCTTATTGTCCACGCAATGGAAATAAATGTCCATTCGACATTTTTGAATGTCCACTTATTTGTTTTTCGTAAAAAAGTTATAAGCTATTCTAAAACCAGGTACAAAGAGTCTGGTATTTGGTTACATGAAGTATCCTTTTATGAATAAATAAAATGCTCTAACTTTTGAATAATCATGCTTTTCTTTTGAGTTTTTTTTAATCAAGAGATCAAATGAGCTCAAGTTTAGGATATATAGAAAAATAATATTAGGCTACTAAATTCAAGAAGCAACTCAACATTCAATAGTCAAAACATTGAAATTAGTAATTAATAATATCTACTATTATGTAACAGTGAAACTTACATAGACGAGTTTTCTCTGAACTAAAATAAACATAATACTATTCTACTATAAAAAATTAAAAATTAACAAATCAAAATAATTAAAATTTAATTCTTGTAGAAGGCTACTTTGGGTTTGTATTATTTTATTTAACAGCAGAAATCACTAACTTACTAATTAATATTATTATGAGCTAACATTTGCTACCATTGGCATTGTACCCATTCTTCACTCCAGCGTTCGCTTTTTTTTTTTTGCTATCATCACAGAAGATGCAGTTAACATCCATGCTTCCAGATATTATGTTCAGGTTAGGGGCATCTTCCGATTCGGAATTATCTATAATTTTCTCCTTTTCTTCTTCTTCCCGACTGCTGGTCGTAGGTGTAGTTGCTCTCTGAGCTCTGGTACGACCGCTTCTCCGTCTAATACTGCCTCTATCATGGACAGCACGGCCTCTACTACGAAGTCCACGGCCTCTGTTACGAATACGACCAAATAAAATGATGAAACCAAACTGTCGATTCAAATTCTGTGGGCCGTATTATGAACGACAAAGGGGGCCGAATTAAAAAAAAAAAAGCACTAGGTTAGGAAAAAAGCTAACGTGAGTTAACCTTCAATATGTTAAAGACGGAACATTATCCGTTAAATACTGTATATTACAACCACAGTCTCTTTTGCACCTTTCTGTAGTAATTAAAAAAAACATTCGACAAGAAAAGCTTTTGTCCCTATCGTGCTTTGATCCTACTGCTTTACCGACAGATGTGTCAACAGGAACCGATATCTATACCCTATATATTGCAACTAGTTATCGCTTTATTGTATACTCTACTCCTTTCCTAGATGGCATTAATAATTGATTTATTAGGCTTGAAGGCCAATTTAACAGCAGGAGGCTACATTCCCACCTTTTTCTCTATAGTAGATGTTACTTAATAAACTAATTATGAAAGTATCTTAAACTGACGGGTTTCATTAAGAATATTGTGAAAACTGCAAAACATCAGTCAAGCCTACTCAGTAAAATTGTTTTTTTCTTTCTTTTTTATGGGGACTTTTGTAATCCTCTAAAGTTAACTAGAAAATTACACTTTGAAACTTATCATTTATATATTATGTAAATATATATGATACAAGTAAACATGAATCATCTTGTCATAGGCAAATTACTAAATATGAATGTTTATCGTGGCTAAGTGCACACAATACCTCACTTGGGTCATCTTAAGGCTTGACAATAAATGACCCCTTATACTAAATAAGACCTTAGATGGACAATTACCCTTCATGATAAGGAAAGGACTTATTTTCATATACATTTTGGTCAGCATAGTAATAGATCCCCTGACGTCGCTATATTTAATCAGTGAGTGCATCAGCACTTTCGAGTAAGAGTTGAAATTTATACACTTTCGAGTTCATGTTTAAATTAGTGAATTCTAAATATCCGCTCAAACGAACACGGTAAAATATTACGGACATGATCTTTAAATAATTTTGGGGTGCTAATTTCCATGATATAAGCGATCACTTAATGAAGTAAGGCATAAAAAATTAATGTCCTTTCCTAAATACAATAGAAATTTAGTTTTCTAGAAATTTTAGAAATTTCTTAAAAAACTAGTGATAAAATTAAACTTTTAAACTTAGTTTAATAATTTAGTTTTTCTTGATAAACATATGCAAGATATTATTCTATGTATACACTATTGCCAAAATCATTTAGGTTTATATTTGTGGAAAGATATGTGTATAAAAATAAGCATTAAGATTTGGCGCATTAATACCCATAGTTGAAAAAAAACAAAAACTTTCTGTTATATGAAAACTTCATTGACAAATTTCATTGCCAATTGACAAATTTCATTGTTATATTTGCATTCAGCGTGTGAAACGCATTAAGAAATGGCACATTTCATTTCTAAAACTGAAAGATATTGAAAATTTGTAGAACAGTTTAATACTACTTCGTGAACTTTGCGATATTTAGATAAAATCATTGTTTCTTTTTTTACTTTTTCAATTGTTCTTAATATTTTTTATTATTCATTCTCTTCTTATATGAATTATTAGTTATTTTATTGGGCAGAGTTTTTGTGCTTAGATTCTGAAACCCATATAGGTAAATATTGTTTTATTGCTACCGTGGCTGTGTTAATATCATATTTTCTTGGTTGTTTCGAATTCATGTTCCTTTAGGAGACAGGGATGATTTGCCACATTTTAGATTGATAAATCGATAAAACTTGCATATTAACAATAACTCCGTCTTATTCACAGCTGTTTTTAAATAAAACATCTTACAGCTGTCTTCATTTGTAAATGAAAATGATTTGAAAAGGATAAAAAAAAAAAGCTAAAACTTTTGAAATCGATAGTGCATACAATTCTCATGGAATGGAATCTTTAAAAATCGATTGTAGCTTCCTTCTTTTAACCTCAGTAGCAAACATCACATAAAATGGCCAATCTGGAATATAAATTACTTCCTCGATAGTAAATAATAATTAAAATTCCCAACTTTGAAGGCAGAACGCAATAAAATTTTTAAAGATTGCAAAGATTAACACTTTTACTCGTGTGCTTTAATTTCTATTATTAGAATGAGGAGAAAATTTTTGACTCATTTTAGAAGATAATGTTAGTTTTTGTTTTGCAATTTCATCTAATTTGCAAACTCAGGACTCTTTCAATAAACGCTGATCTGCTCAGGGCAATAAAAAGGCACTATAAATATTTGCACAATAGAAATTAACTCCAGGTTTGGTTTATCATTCTTTACTTTCTGCTCATAAACCACAAGTTCCATTTGCGAGTTGGTCTTTACATGTTTATGTTTCGAGTTTACAACTCAGGGGTCCATTAACGTTTGCACGGATTTATTAAGAACTGGAAATAACAATTCTCGAGGTAGTTCTTGTTTTTCCTTCTTGATGTATTGTAACCTATATTTTACATCCGATCATTTCTTTCTTTTTTTTTTTTTACCTCAAAAACATCAAAATTCCTTTAGCTCATTCTCTGTAACATTTATGGTTTTTTAAGGCATTAAACCCCGCGTAGGAAACGGAGCTTGGAAATTGAGTCGTTAAGCTCAAATATCAGTCTTAAAGCTGAGATAACGCCAACGTTTTAATACCCGAAATCCGCATTGCTTAAAATTAAAAATTAATCGCATCTATCTCAAAACATAACTTGAAATCGATAATAAGGAAGCACATATTATTAAAGAATTGTTATAATATTTTATAATTGGATTATCTATATGTGTTTGTGTGCTTTATTATAAGCGGAAAAGAGGATAATACCAGTTATTAACCATATCTAAAATAAGTTCGTAAAAATTATACATCATTAACTTTTTGTACAGGAAAAGTCAAATTTTTAAACACATGGATGGATTTGGAGTTAAAAGAAAATGTACCGCCGTAAACTATCATCCTAAGAATGATTACTTTTCGCTTAGGAAAAAGTGAGTACAATTTAAATTAAAAGTATTCTCCGTCAATGTCTATGCACTTTAGCCATCGTTCAGGCAGCTTTGTATTCTCACAGCAAACCATTCTTTGGGACTATTCGGCAGCCGCCTGACGTTCCTAGTTGGAATAGAATTTTTTTGCGGATCTCTTTTTTTTGCATCAAACAAAGCATAGTCAGTAGGCGCAAGAATGGAGAATATGCAGCATGAGGTAGCACGATGTACCTTAGAGCCTCCAGAGTGGCATTTGTGAGACGGTTGATATGTGTGACATTTGTGACATAATGCGTCGATGGACGCATGCTGGTTTTTGTTTGGCTTGCTTCGCGCGCAATTGTCACCCGCCCGCTGCTTTTGACTTTTTCATCACAGACCTTGTCCGCATACATTCTCGTATGACTGAGCAACTTTCTTCCTGTGAAATCCAGCAATCTGGAAGCGATAGGCGGCACTGTTATCATTATTATTATTATTATTATTATTATTATTATTATTATTATTATTATAAATGTTTCGGCATTACGTTTCGAGGATTGGCCGTATCAGTTGTTGTGTCCCACAGAGATCTCCGCTGTCGCCCGTTTTGTTTAACATTTTCATTGCAGACTTTCGCTGACCAGGTGGCCGGCGTAGGCTTTCTAGTTCTCGAGTCCACCTGGTCGTGGGTTCGAACCGCGCCGTGGGCATGGATGCTTGTGTTTGTCCCTCGCTGCGTAGATATAACTTGTGTAAAAGGCGCAAAATGACCTTAGTAGTCGATGCCAAAAATTCTAATAATAAACCAAACCAAATCATTGCAGACTTCCATTCACGGATAATACTTAATCGATGCAGACTACTGTTATAAGTGGACGATCTTAAGCTGCATTTCAGTTTTCTGTCGGTGGCTCAAACCTGGATCGTCGGTCTTTAATCCTTGATCTGGGCATACACTTTCACAAGGGTCTCTCCTTTAATCTTCATATGGAATATCTTATCTGAGAAACGTATCGTATAATTGGCATTCTTAAAAGAGTGTCAAATTTTTTACTAACTGTTCCACTTTTATTCTATTCCTCAAAACTATAGTCATGCCCAAAATTTTATATGCGATTTTGGTAATCCTGGGGTTACTCAAAATTTTAATTTTTTTTAGCTAAAAAGGTTATCTATTTTTTAAAATTTATTTGTAACAAATTCAACGATATCTTTGGACGATCTAGCTAATTTTTTAATATTTATATATCCATAAAATTCTTATTAATATTATCAAATGATTTTTTTTTGTAATGGACTTCTTTGGGCATCTGGCATCCTTGAATTTATAGGGATTCGTTTCTCCAGACATTACAGGGACGCTAATATTTATTTTCATAATTATGTATTTTCAAGGATTCGTTGGCGTTCTCATATTTCTGATATTGCTCCAGTATATAAATTAGTTCAAATTTTTAATGGTGATATTTATAATAATAGCTGCGACATTTTTAACGAACCTTGTCTTCAAATGTTTAATTAGTCTTGTGATTTTGTCCATACATTAAACCCGTCCGTTGGGGGTCATCCGCTTTTGCGGGGATTGATGATACAAATTATTATTATCATCTTCATAATTGTTGTTGTCGTTCTTAAATGATCCTTCCGTAGAGAAGGGGAAGTCAATAAATAAGTTATAAATGGATGTAGGAATGAAACTACTTTTATTTATCTCCCTGTACATTGAGGCACTTGTCCCATCGTTTCACAAGCCCCCCAAAACCAGCAGCATAAAATTCTTTGGTTTGCTGTCTGAACCAGGCGGTGATTTCCTGAAAGAGATGTTTAATAGGGATGAACAAAAGAAAGTTGCTTGGAACAAGGACAGAGCTATACGGAGAGATACTGAGACTGCTGGAGGACTTCCTGTTGAACTTTCGCAGCATCTCAACATTATCTTTCGGGTATCTTTTTTTCTAATGAAGAAATCACGAAAATAATGAGAAATCGTATCTGTTTAGTCAATGATGAAATGACCCTAATGGGACATGGTTATGAGAGTCTTAAAAATCTCAATAGGATAAATAAGAAGATGGAGTCCAGGGTGAGTAGGCATAGATGGTTGCAGACACCAGTGAAGGTATTTAAGGAAAAGGCCGTGCGTAGTCTTTGTGTAGAATATTTTCAGCCTAACAATAAACTAGCTATAAGCTTATCTGGCTTTAAAGTTGAAGATAATATTGATAAATTACGCTCAAGAAGATTTACACAAGCCACACCAACCAATATACCAATATACCAAGTGCAGAACACAAAAGCTTCAAAACTAAAAGTGCTACTTTTCGGGAACTACGGATGGAGCGAGAGGGGAGGGGTGCCAGTTATTTCCAGGAACGTCAGATGAGAACTAATTATTTTATAAAGTTGTAGTATTTAAATATTCCTTCCATCCGAAGACTTATTACTTTCAACATTTGCCAATTCTCCTTCTTATTTCAACTTGTCGGTAATAAAGAACGATACATCTAACGCGAGTAATGTTTATTCTTAACTGCGTCATATGTATTGTCTATCGATAGTGTAAATAAAAAATATTATATCGACTGAGTGAACTAATTTTCGATGAAATATACAACTATAATGGCCAGAATAATTTTTACTAGTAATTTTATTAAGATATTATAGCTTATAATACCATATGTGGGTCTCTAGATCCTCACTACTACAAAAAAGGTCTGAATCGTAGTTAACTGCAAGTCGCCCACACATCTCCGGCCTTATCGTCGTCATCAAACGTGTTCCCCATCTCATGTTTCTCCAACTTTCTAAATAAATTATAAACGCTTGGTGTAGAATGATCCACTAAAATTTACAATTTGATGTTTTGCAAGAGCAAACCTGTAATGCGAACTGTGTGCAATTTCTCGTTATCTTACAGCAGGAAGACTCCTTCTGTCCACTTGCAGGCGGTTTTTAATTAATTATTTTGATTAGGCGATGAATATTTTCTGCATTTTAGTATTTTACACAGGGAAGCGTGTAAAGAACCGACACTGCCTTTTGAATATGCGCTGCACTTGATGTAGTTTTTTGGCTAGCTTTAGAATCTAAAATTTAAATACCACTGGTGAGACGGATTCTAAGTTATATGTCAGAATAGCCAATATAGCATCAAATGTATTTCCTCTTCCCATTCTATAAGTTTTTGTTTTCTTTGTTTTGTTAATTTCAATCGTTTATAGTATTATTTATGTTATACGTTTTAAATTAAAGTACCGGGTGGGCAAGAAATAACGTGAGGTGTTGAGAGCTCGCTAGCGGGAATTCTATTAGGCCAAATGCAGTACATTTAGGTGTATATACTTAGTGGAACATGCAGTTTCGATTTCTGCAAAAAAAAAATAAAAAATAGTACCAAAAGTCGCCATAGGGAGCGCTTATTTCAAGAAAACAATGAATACCTAATTGTCAAATGAACAAATACCGTACAAACCAACTTTAGTAAAAACAATAAACAATTTTTTATTTTTAATTACAAATGTGTTTCAATATGACCACCAGTGTGCTGTTCCAATAGCTGCATGCGGTACACGACATTTTCTACGGCAGCTCGCAGCATATCTGCATTAATTAGTCTGATATGTAACGTTATTTGATCCTTTAAGGTCAGGAACATGAGCTTGATACACAAGGAATTTCAAATATCCCCATAACCAAAAATCACAAGGGTTGAGATCAGGCGACCTGGGTGGCCATACCATGGGAAATGCACGACTAATTATTCTGTTGTCTGAAAAACGTTCTCGCAAGATCTGCTGCACCTGACGTCCGATGTGCGGTGGCGCACCATCCTGCATTAAAATGGTAGAATCCAGACAACCCTTTTCCTGCAATCGTGGTATCACAAAATTCTCAAGCATATCGGCATACCTGGCAGAATTGACGGAACAAGTCACTGGTCCACGGGGACGGTTTTCTTCAAAAAAGTACGGGCCGATGATGAAAGAAGCAGTAAAGCCGCACCATACTGTTAGTTTCGGTGAATGCATAGCAGTTGGCAGACACACTTGTGGATTTGATGCAGCCCAAATACGGCAGTTGTGGGTATTGATATCACCATTCAAATAAAAATGTGCATCATCACTCCATAAAATTTGCCATGGCCATGCATCCTCCACTTCCATACGTGCTAAAATTCTCAACGAAAAGTCAGTTCGGGTACGTTCATCTCCAGGAAGCAATTGAACAGGTGTGAGTTTATAGGGATAAAATGTCAATATCTTATGCAATATTTTCCTCAACGTCGAATATGGGATATCTGTTTGGCGTGCCATTGCGTGTGCGCTGCTGCTACCTTGCACAACTGCTACCCTGTTCCACAACAGCAGTTGCAACTTCTTCAACGTGTTGCTGCCTGATTCGTTTGCGTCCCCGGCCTGGTTGCACTCCTAGAGTTCCGGTTGATTCAAATCGTTCAATCATTTTCCGTAAGTTAGTTATGCTCATCGGTCCTCTTCGTAACGTTTTCAATCGCCGGAATTCACGAAGGGCAGCACTTGCATTGTCGCTCTTCTGATAAAACAACTTGACTAATAACGCCCGGTCAGGCAGAGTAAGCGTCATCGTCAGGCCATTCGTTCGTGAATGATGGGAAATCCTCAGCCTTGCCTTTTATTATCATGATTGCTCAACACGGAACGTGCTTATGCAAATGTATTCACTGTTTTCTTGAAATAAGTGCTCCCTATGGCGACTTTTGGTACTATTTTTTTTTTTTTTTGCAGAAATCGAAACTGCATGTTCCACTACGTATATACACGAAAATGTACTGCATTTGGCCTAATAGAATTCCCGCTAGCGAGCTCTGAACACCTCACGTTATTTCTTGCCCACCCGGTAAATATACTAACCAACTGTAATGGAACGGGCAATACAAAAAATGGGATAAGTGATATTTTAATTTATTTAATACTTTGTTGGACCTCCATATGCTGAAGTTACATCAGACAATCTTTTGGACATACTTTCTAAAAGTTCCGATAAACAACTCGCTGGGTCCATTGGATCCATTCTTGCTGCAAGAACCTAGCGATGTCACCAGAGAATTTCGGATGTGGATCCTCAGCCCTCACTCAATGCCCCATAAATGTTCGAATGAGTTAAGGCAGTGGCTTAGCGAGAGTAAATGACGCCGGTGGCATGACATTCAATTTTTTGTTTGTTGGAACTCCTTTTGATGGCCTGGGATGGTTTCTTGCGGTTTTAATGAATCTCTCGCTTCAACACCCGTCGGTCGGGTTCAATGAATTTTGTTGATTGCCCGAAGTGGGGCGTACGTGTTCGGTGCCTGTAGTATTCTTTTTTTTTTCACCATATCACCAACAATGGAACATGGCTGCGAAAATTTTCTCGAAATTTCACGAATAGACATGCCCGCAGTGCATCACTCGGCTATCGCTCTTCTGTCAAAGTCACTTTTCGTTTTGCCATTTTCCATATACACCAAAACTATAAAATCACATCAGCTGTTGATGCGCGAGTATGGGTTCCTACGCGCAACTCAGATTTCATATAAATGAGGTGTCCGTTCCATTATTGTAGGGTTGAGCATAATATTTTTTTCACAACTGCTTTTAAAACTTATATTTATGAAATATCATAATATATGTTATTATTTATAGGATTTCATCACATATGAAATTAATCAGACACATTACTAACTCTAATAATAAAATTTTATAGGGGGTGTTAGCAGATGAAAAAATTTTTTGACTGATATATTTATTCTTTTCTCTATTTTAAACATAGATTACATTCATGATGTGTGTCCGTATGCCACTTTTCGTTTGCCAGAGGAAAAACGAAACGGTGAGGGTCACGTACTCCCCATGGCCACCTTCACAGATGTTAACTCTTTCAAACGGTATCCGTCCAGGAGCAAAGTTATTACTGTAGGTTTACGATTTTTATTTATGGCATTCCAAATATATTGAATGGGGAAAATTAACTTCCTTGCGTCAAATTTGCCTTTAATTTATTAAGAAAAGTTTTAGCAAAAAATATTAATAAATTAATGAAAATTTATCAAACAACAGTAAAACCTCTTTAATGCGAAAATTCGGATAATTATAATCAAGACAAGATTAAGAATTTAGCCTACTCTTTCAAATTTAATCATTTTTCCATGAGGAAAAACAATAGAATTCGACGAAATGCACGCTTAAGAACTCCGAATTAAGATATCATTCCGCTTGGGTGATTACTTTGAAGTGATCCACCCAAGTATCTACAAATTAATTAAAATTACTAAATAGAATAAATACCTTAAGAGTATAGACGGAAAGACTTATCAATAGGAGACACATGAAGAAACCGCTTTTCCGCAAAGGTTTTAATATACTTGAATGTACATTTTGGGCCACTATGGAGTCATCTTTCAGCACGAATAAATGTTAATACAAGCACAATAACTATTTTAAGCACATGTATTTAGAACAACAACCAATAGGAATTAATGCAAAATGAACAAGAACTAATTGGACAAGATCTCCAAAAGATTCGGTGTCAAAATTACTTACAGGAGTACACACACCCTTAGAAGACTTCTGGCGCTTACAAAGACAAAATCCAGCATAAATCCAGTTCGGGGATTCATTTATGAACTGAAACGTGGTTCGGGTCCTTATATTTTCATCGGCCTCGCGTTGCAGAATCTCTACGCGGATAAAAGAGCATTTCCACAAACCACGATGTTCAGGATTTGCGCAGCACTTAATCAAGACAGGCCAAGCTGTAATTATTAACATTTACATGATTTTTACCAGGTCAGTGGATTATAGGTATTTACATTTCCTGGGATCACTAAAGAATGCCAGAAGAACGACCGATGAACCCCCTCACTAAGCCCCATGGATCTCTCTGATTGGATGAGCTTCGTCAGTGTTATCAAATAGTGATATTATTTTGTATTTTTACCATTGGTTGTTCCTAATATATTAGTAGTTTGTATTTTAGTTGTTGTAATATATTATTAGCTGTAAGATAGTCGCTTAGCGCCCGTAATGTACATTCAAATATGTCTCATTGTGGAAAGCGTTTGTTCATGTCTTCTATTAAAATTATGTGAAGGATGCTTTGTGTATCAAACTCCTCTCGGAGACTTGGATGAGTTGAAAACCCGAATTCATTACGTTTGTACAAATATTTCTCGAACAATATTTATTACTGTGAACGAAAACGAGGTGTTATGATTTAACTTATGTATCGTTCAGATGGTAACCAAATTGAACAGTTTCTGTAATCTTTTTGTGAAATAAAGAAATAAGTTACCTAAAAATGGTGATTTAGGGGTGAACATGATGCGTCCTACAAGTTTTCAGTTGCCAGTTTTGTTGTATCTTACACTGTTAAAAAGTTACGTTGTGCTTTGATCCCTTAAAGAGGTCAAGGTTAAAATATGACGTGACCATCAGATTGCGCATCCTCACTTTCCTACTGTATGTATTAACAGACAGTTGACAATTTAATAGTTGTATAGATATTTATTTGGCTGGATCACTACAAAGTAAACACCCTGTATTTACAGATGACGAACAACACCCATGAAAGTTGTATTGCATTTTTTATTTTTTGCATTAATTCGAACTTTCGTTAATCCGAATAGGACGCAATCCCATCTGCTTTGGAATAATGAGGTTTTACTGTACATTATTTTGAATTAAGAAATGTATCAAAAAGTTTTTGAAATCAATTATGCCCATACTCCAGAGTGTGAACTTTTTTCCTAGCATAGAGCTGACAGGAATTTAGGTGAACAAGACCAATCTGTAAATGAATATCTTCAGAGAGAAGACGCAAGGACTGATGGTAAAATTGGCAATTGAGAAATAATCCTATTAATCTTATTAAATTTTATGTATTATTGTGTTGGATACTAACATATACAACATATACGACGGGAAATAAGAAAGTAAAGTAAATTTGCCAAAACCCACATTATGAATTCAATTCAAAGAGTTATCTAATTTTGGTATATGCGTTTCAGCAACCACGTAGCCATATCTCAGCAGGCATGGCACGAATACATAGTCCAACAGATTAAATACGAATTTAACTGTCTGGTCTTTGACGAGGATAAGTATCTTCTCACTTAACAAGGTGTAACGTACCTAAAAGGATGCGGTAGGGTGTAAAATAATGCGGCAGAGCTACGCAATTGAAAGTTTAAATAAAGTTTGTTTAATGAATAATTATAATTATTTACATAATAACATTTGTTAGAGCGCACATACTGGGCGCCAAATATAGATGCAAATAATTAACAAAAGTGTGTTAACAAAAAAAAATTATCTAGCAATTAATATAAAACAATTAATTACAAAATATTGTAATAGCGCGAACCACAATCGAGTAAAGTTTTTACTGCTATTCTTTTCCGAATAAGCTATCCTGTAGCTGATGTGAACTAAATATCCTTTGGGAACTGGCCAGCAACGGAGAAACCGTCGCGCAACCCTTTTGGTGGGAGGATTGCTAGAACTCGAATAAATGGGAAGTTGTCGGTGATAAGTGACGCAATTCGTGTACCTGAGGGAACCAAACAAAAACAGGTAAGTATGAATACAGACAAAACAATATAAACAAACTATGTATATCGCCTACAATTACGCGCTGTACTCCCAATGCTGAAATTTGCTTACTGTAGCAGCTAACTGACCGAGCCTCGCAACGCGCTACGCTCTGCACACCGGTGGTAGGCGCGCTTACGTTACTACAACCCTGAGGGGGCAGATCGACTGGATATGCCTTCCAAGCCGGCTCCAACTCCTTCTTCAAATTGCCTCCAGAATATGGAAGCAATACCGTCGAATTCTTCTGCTCGAGCAAACCCAGTTTATGTTCCACCCGCTCGTTCTGTTCGACGCTTGCAACGTCGCCCGTCTCCTTCGACGTCGTAGGCCGTCCTTCGTCGTTGCTTGCTTTATCCAACGCTTTTTCCTGAGCGCTAACTTCAGAGCTCGCGAGGCCTGACAAAGTGGAAAAGTAGAACTTCCGTTCCACCTTTATTCGCCCACTTTGACAAGTTCGAATCGAAATTCCCGCGGTCAATGTCACGTGTCCTCAGCTGACCTTCCCCTTGTGGTTCCCGGGGGGAAAGCACTTCACGTTTCCCGCGGAACACACGACAGCGAGGTTTACTCGTGGCTTCGTTGAAATCAGAATTATCTAAAAGCCTAACCTGCTGTCCGTGTGACCACTTTGAAGTTCCCCTTGACTCCGGGTCCCTAGGAAGATAGCTTGGACACGACCGCTTTTCAATCCCTTCCGTCTTCATTCCTCGCCAAACTCGTTCTCCCTTTCTCTCTCTCTCTTTCTTTCCAAATCTCCTCTTTCTCTCGTCACCCGTTTCTATTGGCTCCTTCCCCGTCTTCTTTCTAACGACAGCAACTGCGCCAATCTCCTGCCTTCTCTCTCTAGCTTCTCTAATCTCTTTATTAATAACACACGACGCTTCCTTCTCCTGACTTCTATTATTAATAACGCCCGACGCTCCCTTCTCCTGACTTCTCCTATCTTTTATCGTCTGCTTATTCCTCCTATCTTTCGCCTGCCTATTTCCATCTTCACGAACTGGGATTTGGACACAATTAACATTGCCCTCCTCCAAATTCTGTGACACAAGGGAACCATCCGATCTGTATATCAGTTTCACACTAAATTGAAATGTGTTCCTAAGCTACTACTGATGCTATCATACGAAGACTCCATAGCCACACAAAGTCTGACTGTGCGCTCAAATTTTTCGTTTTCTCGGTTTATTTTGAATATCGCAATTTCTTATTTGCAAGCGTCAAAAGTAGCTTTAGATGAGTAACATATTTCAATTTGGTACGAAACTATGAGGTAAGGTGTGGATGGTTCCATTGTTAGTAAATTTTAAATTAGAATTCATTCTCAAGCATTCAGCAAATATAAATCGTTGATCGAACGCAACAATCTTTTATATAAATGGTATGCAATGACAGATATTTGACCGCAGTTGAATTGTTAATTCTACCATTTTAAATAAGCCATAAGCTCTTTCCATCTAATATTAAAGGGCAAATGAGACCAAATCGGAAGTTGATTTCATATAGTTTTGAATACTTTCCTGATAGTAAATATCAGTTTTATTCTTTTTTTTTACTTTCATTTTGAATAAAGAAATCATAATTTAAAGGCCATTTCCGGTAATATAAATTCATTTTGAAATTTGTCAAAACCTCCCGCAATAGCGTTGCTGATGAGATATGGTAACCGAGGCCGACGAGATTCACAGGCCGTGGCACGATTCACAAGTCACAGGCCATACATTGTTGCATCATGATTAGTCGACCAAATTTATGGCTTATTATTGGTAGAAATAGGATTAAGAATGGTCGACTAATGATGATGTAATTAGTATGACGTTTCCGTTATCAGGCCTTATGTCTAGATGGTGTTGCACAGGCCCGACGAGATTTACAGGGCCTATTAATGTCGTCGGCCTCGGCTTAGCAAAGATGACGTCACGCACAGCTAACGTTTTTGAATGGAGGGGCTCCCCCATTTCGCTTGTTTGTTGCCTCTTTCTTAAAAAATTGTAACTTTTTTTAAAAACTTGCTGTCTTTTTGTTATGTTACTTTCTTTCTGATTATTTATTATCTCGATAGCGATATTTTTGGTGTCATTTGCCCTTTAGTTGTACGTCTTGACCACAAGTACCACAATCAATCTCGTAGATTCTTGTTTTGAAGACAGGAATATTTCTTTTGGGTTGTCCAATAAATTCTTGTGGTTTTTAAAGGCAGACTTCAAACCATGTCTGGGACCACTAATTAGCGAGCTACGAAATTTAACGGAAATAAACCCTTGTTTAAAGATGGGTAGCAGTCGAGTTATATCCTTAGGACAATACCCTGAATCATATCATCGCAATTATTGCACCTTAATTCCAATTTAAAATTACCTAGATATTAAGAGCTCTGTCAACCATAAAGGTCGACAAACTTGATGCCCATTATAATAATCTTTAGCTCCGAGAATGGCATTTCTCCATTATTTTTTCCTGTATATATGAGGTTTATGGCATGATAATATGATCCGCTTGGAAAATTTGTCCCGATGGAAATTTCCAAAAATTTTAACTGTATTTTTAATCTTAGCTAAATGCCTAGAATATAGAAATTGGTTGTATTTATTTCAAAAATCAGCTACCATTTATAGGTTGTCAAAATCTCTATCCAAGAATTCAAAGAGCACTTTGTAAGATCAATCTTCAAGAGATCTGGTTCAAAACCAGCACGGACTGTGTTAGTTTACTTCGATGTGGTGGGCTTCTTTTCCGTTGATCCCCACCGAGCCTGCCTTAACCCATTAACGGCCAATGTCCCATTTTTGGGACGCAAGTTTATGCATGAATAAACTATAAAAAAATTAAAAATAGACTTATTATTTTTTCCCTAGAGGTTACAAAGTAAGTCGTTTTAATAATAGAAAATAAAAAGTGTATATATTTTTAAAAGTTTTTGACGTTAGGTGGAGCCAACTCTGCCTCATTTTCGTTAAACAGACAGGAAGTTGAGTAGATGCATGTAGCACCACGTTTTGAAAGAAGTAGTTTGGTATTGTTAACGAATTGTGTTTCTTAGTCATCATATAAAAGGAATAAAAGCTAAAAGTGTCACTAAAATTTGATACGTAAGTATTATACAGTCTTTATTTTTGTGTCCCATTTATGGGACATTGGCCTAGATTCACGAAAATAACCTAATCAGCCAAATTGATGAAAATAATCGTCGTTGTCGCTTTCTCTGTCTTATATTTATCTATAAATATCATGAATTTATGATTTCAGAGATATACTTTTCGTTATGTTACGACGTCCTTTATTGACAGCTGCTGATGTGGAAAGAGAGCTAAGAATCTTGTGTGAAGAAGACTCGATTGAAGATGTTGAAGTAGCAATTATCCCTCCAGCTCCTGATGAGGTGACAGATGAAGAAGATATCAATGAGGAAGAAATCCCAGATGAAAGTGGATTACTAGATGTTGCAGGTTCCCTAGAGATAATTGGTTACAAAAACAACCAGTCAGATGAAATAACTGAACCCTCTACATCAAAACGCAAAAAAAATGACCCACTGTTCTTACCCAAATGGAAGAAATGTGAACCAGCCTACAGAAAAGAAATGACAGTGCCATCTGAAAACAGACATGACATGCTTGAATGCTTACGAGGGAAGAATGTTGTAGAGGTCTTTGAAGAATTTTTTACAGAGGATTTGCTAAACTTTATTATAGAACAGAGTTTGATCTATGCCAAGCAGAAAAATAATCTGAATTTTACTCTTGACCTGAATGAACTGAAAATATTTTTGGGGATTCTTCTCCTTAGTGGATACCATAAACTTCCCCAGCAAAACATGTATTGGGAGCAGTCTTCAGACGCTGGTTTACCTATTGTGTATAATGCCATGTCAAGGAATAAATTCAAAGAAATAAAAAAGTACCTTCATTTGAATGATAATACAAAGATTGATAAAAATGATAAAATGTATAAATTGAGACAATACCTAAATACACTGTCCAACAACTTTCAAAAATTTGGAGTATTCGATTCTCATTTATCTATTGATGAAATGATGATAAGATATTATGGAATGCATTCAGCTAAAATGTACATGAGAGGGAAACCAATAAAATTCGGATATAAGGTTTGGTGTCTTTGTAGCGTCAGTGGCTACTTGTATAATTTTTTACCCTATCTTGGTAAAGAAAATCAGGCCAACAATGAGCCACTTGGGATGAGGGTAATACAGAACCTGACGTCAATCATTCCTAAAGAAGAAGCAATAAATCATGAGATATTTTTTGATAATTTTTTTACAAACATTGAAGTACTGCAAGTCCTAGGAGAAAATAATCTAAAAGCAACTGGTACAATTCGAGAAAATCGAACAAAAAATGTCCTCTTATTCCATCAAAAATAATGGAAAAAACTACCGAGAGAGGGTTTATAGACTATAGGTTTGATCAGAACAGCAAAATATTGGTTACAAAATGGCATGATAATACACCTGTTTCTGTTGCCGCAAATTACAGTACAGTTTTTCCAACTGGTAATGCTATACGTTATTCACAAAAGCTCAAAAAAGATATTACAGTACCAATTCCCAAAGTTGTGTCTGAATATAACAAATCAATGGGTGGTGTTGACATGCTGGACAAGCAGGTGTCTTTATACAGAACAAGAATACGTGGGAAAAAGTGGTACTTTCCAATATTTACACAAATGCTTGACATTGCCATTGTGAATACTTGGAGAATCTATAACCTTGTGAATGAAAATGATACACTAACACTGCTAGAAACCAGGAGGAGAAGTGTTTTAGCTTATATTTCCAAGCAGTCTACATCAAACCGTAAGCGCCCTGGCCCTCAAAGAAGTAGGCTTTTGAAAGGAAGAGTAAGTGAAGAAATCAGGTTTGATCAAGGAAATCATTTGGTAAAACCTATACTCACGCAGAGACGCTGTGCTCATTGTGGGAAAAAAACAAAAAGAATCTGTGGCAGATGTGATGTACCACTTCACGATGCATGTTTTGAGGAATTTCATAGAAAATAATATATATAAGATGGTAATAATTGTTTTATTTTTTTGTTTACAGCATAAATGTTCAAGGTATTTTTAATTTGTATTCATATATTTGACAAAAATAAAATAATCCCATTTCATATATTTTCTTTTATTAATTTGGAATTTCACGGAGTTGCGGCCAATGTCCTAAAAATGGGACGGTAGTTTTGGGGCGGAAACCCTGCGAGAATTTTCATGTAATTCACATAACGATCATCTCAGGACTGTAGAGGATATGAACAAGTGTCATATCTCAAAAAAACGCAGTAGCTGAATTATGGCCAGTAATGGGTTAACTTTCCTTGAAAAAAAATTTCAGGACAATGGAGTGTTGATAAAAATAAGATTAGCTTAGAGGAAATGTTATTTTTATCAGTTTTAAGTACCAACAACAATTTCTTCTAGGTTAGATAAATGTTTTACAAAACAAACCTCGGTATTCCCATGAAAAGTTCAAAAACACTGTTCAGTCACATTACTAAGTAGCGGAAGAATGAAGCTACTTATTGGTTTTACATCTGTCTGTCCCCTTCTCATTTTCTACATTTTTGACGCACAGGGTTGAAATTAGTAATGTAACTTACCATAGCCATATTTACTTCACCATTTTCTTTATTTTGATTGGCCTATTGGGGTCGGAGTTACCGGGGTGGGGGTGAGAGGGGATCTTCTGGTTCATATGGTATACGAGGTATGTACAAAAAATATCGGACCTTTGGCCGGGAAAACTAAAGTTATTCACCTGTAGGATTTAAACATTAATCCCATTCAAAGTACTCTCCTTGGGATTGAACACACTTCTCCCACCGCTCCCGCCATTGTTGGAAGCATCTTTGGAAGGCCTGTTTGGGAATGGCGGACAGCTCCACCGGTCGTTGTCTGCATAATGTCTTCACGTGACTGAAATCGGGTTAATTTCAGCGGCGTTTTGAGCTTGAGGAACAGCCAAAAGTCGCATGGAGCCATGTCAGGGGAGTAAGGAGGTGACGGACCAAAGGAGTGCTATGTTTGGCTAGGAACTTCTGAATCAGATGCGATGAATGGACGGGTGTGATATCGTGATGGGGCGAACAAGTTCCTGTAGCCCAAAGGTCGGGTCGTTTCCGTCGTGCAGCATCACGAAGGCAACGAAGGACCGTCAGATAGTACTCTTTGTTCATGGTTTAGCCTTTCGAGAAAATTGAAAAACCGACAGGCGTGTACTATACACACTCACTCTTAAGGCTGTTTCACATTACCACTTTTGCGAACGAAAATCGGACGACAAATTATAGGCCGAATTTCGGACGGCAGAAATCTCGTTGGCACACGACAACCGTCTACGAATCAGGCGTCCGAAATTCGCAGGTTGCTTTCACATTGACAGCGCTGTCGGCATGCGCAAATAAATGCGCAAAGAAAACAAACATGTATGCCATGTCTGTCGGGTATCGTGATTATCGATCATCATCATCATTAATTTTAAGAAAGAAACGTTTATTGTTTGCAAGGCGGTGCATTCTGCTACGCAGGCAAAAAATATTAACATTTTTAAAAGCATACTGTTGTTCAGCGAAATAATATGGAGCTATTTTAGTTAACTTCATTAATTTAATTAATCTCAACATTTACAATTAGACATTTTATAAACATAACTCATTTTCAGTATCTCTTTTATAACTGCAAACATTCCATCCGAGAAAAACCTGAACAATGATAGATAGACGACAATATGCTTCTTCCTCGAGCATACGTAAATAATAGCTTTAAACGTCATTTTTGATTGGCTCTCGCATATGGTGGATTCGGTCCGATGCGAAAAATATCTAATCGAACTGGACGCATGCTTTTCGCATCGTATGCACTAGGCAACCGACAGTCGGTCGTTTCGCATGTAATGTGAAAGCTACATCGGGCTGCGAAAATGCCGTCCGATATTTTTTCGTCCGATTTTCGTTCGCAAAGGTGGTAATGTGAAACGGCCTTTAAATGTCGGGCAGGATCTCACGAGCTCTGCGTACGTGATCAACTGCACGCATGCGGATGAAGGTCACCTACACCTCGTCGACAGAGGAGAAAACCCGCAGTTCATTCGTTTAGGCAGGAAAAATGAAGGTCCGATACTTTTTGTAAGGAAGTGAAACTAGGTATGGAGATTGCTGTAGGTCCCATTACTATGGCGTTTACTATGACGTGTAGACCCAATTATCCCAGTGGGGTCGGAATTTTGAGGGTAGCAGTCGCGTGATCTTTAGAACTATTAATGTTTTCAAATGCTACCATACTTCATGTGACATGTCATTCGTTTGGAAACACGCAAAGATATTTTGAAAGAAGTTTTAGAAACTCTTTTTCATTTTCTAAACACTAAGTTCGAGATAAATTAATTAAAAAATCTGAATAAAAGAGGTAAAAAGTAGTGAACTCAGTGTTTTCGATACTTTCCCATACCCTCATACTGAAAAATTGAGTCCACACAGATCACGAGATCCTTGCGAGAGGTTCATTCGTCGGATGTAGTGGTCGAAGTAAACCCATAGATTTTTTGATTGGATGCAGATCTGAAGAGTGTGGTGGCTAGAGTATTCGTCGTGCTCTCTGAACAACGCATGGACAATTCTGCCGCGTTATTTTACAGATATGTATCTCACCCCAAGGGAAGACGGCTATACATTATCGCAAAGACCGAAACGTAGACATTTCTGTTCACATCGCCTACCACAAATATTGGCAGACTCTAATCATGCCACGAAAACATTCCTCAGGCTGTAACTCCATTCCCCAATCAGCTTCTCTTCTACCCAGAATGTGGGTGTTTGATCTCTGATATGATACATAATATGCCACCGTCCAATCACATAGTAAAGCAAAAATTGTGACTCATCGGAGAAGACTACTTGCTACCCTTGGCCAAAGTCCAGTCTCGGTAGTATCACGCCAACTCATGGTACTTTTGCGAAGATCGAGCGTCGACATGGTGCTAGTACGACATTTCTGCATGTTGACAACTGAAATTGACAACTGAAATGAACCAACACCACCTCTACTCAACGCCTGAGCGCGAAAATTTCATACATTGTTACATCATCATGCGGAGTCATAATTTAGGGCTTATTATTGGTAGAAATACGATTAAACATGACTCCGTATGATGATGTAACTATGTATCCAAAACGACAGTCCAGTGCAACGAAATCCACTCCATAAAAGGTTGCACTGGACTGTCATTTTGGAGACATTTTAGTTGTCAATTTTTCAGCAGCAGTGCGGCGATTGGTTCTGATCAACCGTTTCAGTCGACTTTTGCTTTTCGCTGTTTTCCGAAATGTTATCACTCTTACCCCAGTAGCCGATAATCATACCATTTTCCAGGATCTGTTAAGTTGCTTGCGTTCAGAGTGACATTCACTGTTAATGTGTCTGTATGCGCCAAACATCAAAACCTCATAGACACGGACTGGCCAGATTATTATGACCACCAGACGTTTGTAAGCAAATTAGCTATGATTTCGCGCTGAAGTTTCTCGACGGCAGGCTATTATAAATAGGGAAGCAGGTTGTTTACCATGACAGTAGAAGTGATTTCTTTTTGAAGATATGGGTAAACGTCGCGATTTAAGAGTCTTTGAACGTGAGATGATTGTTGGCGCTCGGAACCATGGAGCGAGATCAGCAAAACAGCTGAATACGTTAAATGTTCAAGAACAGCTGGTTGTTAAAGTGTTTAAAGACTAGACTGTCAGCCGGAAAACTGGGTCTGAACGTGTGAGTTGTGATCATCAGCGACTATCAGTGTTCAGGCAGAACGGAGAGTGGAAAGGCTGACAACAGAAGGGCAACAGTGCATCAAATTATTGCAGATCTTAATCACGGATCCTCTCAATTGATCTCTGAACGCACTGT
This sequence comes from Rhysida immarginata, assembly GCA_023313115.1. Lineage (NCBI taxonomy): Eukaryota > Metazoa > Arthropoda > Chilopoda > Scolopendromorpha > Scolopendridae > Rhysida > Rhysida immarginata. The sequence continues at coordinate 283,738 of JAHWFO010070218.1, read as the reverse complement.
TCGCCCCACAATGCATCAAATGAGATTTGGAAACCGAAGGCCTCTTTGAACACCTTGGCTGTTTGCAATTGCCAAGATAAAACATTTCCAATTCGCACGGGAACACAAAGATTCTACAGTCGAGCATTGAATAAAAATCATGCCGTCCGATGAATCACGTTTCCAGTTGCATCATGCAGATGGCACAGTGAGAATTTGGCGGAAACAGCATGAAAGCATGAACCCCACATGCATGCGTACAAATCCTTCAAGCTGGCAGGGGTAGTGTTACGGAGAGGAGCATGTTTTCCTGGCAGATCGTGATTTGTGTCCTGTAATTCGTGTGGAACAACTTCTGAACAGCACAACGTTCTGAACAACTTCTGAACAGCACAAAGTATCGTCGCTGATCAATTTATCCTATCATGTTGATGGCGTATCCCAATGTAAGTGGCTTCTTCCAGCAAGACAATGAACCATGCCACGGTACTCGTATTATGCAGGAGTTGTTTCAAGAATTTGTGGGAAACTTTACCTTGCTTAGATGGTCCCCATAATCACCAGATCTTAATCCAATTGAGCATTTGTGGGACGAAGTTGAAAGAGCTTTCAGGCAGATAGTTCCACAACCATCAAATCTCACACAACTGGCCAGTGCTATTCATCAGGCATGGTGTTAGATTCCTCGCATCACCTTTCAACATCTCGTGGATTCAATACCAAGAAGAATCGCCGCAGTATTGAAGGCAAAAGGTGTCCCAACGAAATACTGATGTGGTGGTCATAATAATCTGGCCTGTCCGTTTAGTGGTTGTGCAATACCTTCACACAAGCGCCTTATAGTACAGAGTGAGTTTTTTAAAAGTGGCCCCGTGAAAAACGTGTAAAAATGAGCATGAAAAGAGATAACAATAATCAAAGATCAGTGCAAAAACCTAGAGTAGGTGCTGGAAATGTCCTCCATTGACCTCGAGGCACGTCTGAAGGCATGTCCACGTGTTCCTGAACGCACGAGCAAGGGTTTCCTTTGGAATGGCCTGAATGGCTGCCGGGACGTTTTGTTGAAGGTCGGCGACTGTGCGCGGATTGTTCTGGTAGACCACACCTTTCAGTGCACCCCAGAGGAAGAAATCGCAGATCGATAGGTCTGGCAACCGTGATGGCTAGGGCTGTTCTGTTCCTCGACTGACTGATCACATATTCGGGTGGGAACACTTCCGAGCAAGTGTTGCGTGTGCAGAATGGGCTGTTGCGCCATCTTGCTGAAAGGAAGCATTGGCACGCTCGTCATCATAAGTTGTGCGGCAAACACGTTGAACATGTTGTGCACATAACGGTCACTATTCACAGTTTCATTGAAGAACACAGTGATGATGCGGCCGGCGGAGACAGCACACCACACTCTAATTTTTTGTGAATGCAATGGAGACTCCCTGAACACATCCGGATTGACGGAAGACCAGTGGCGCATGTTCTGTGAGCTGACATAACCGGACAGTTGGAACCACGCTTCATCTGAGATGAACACATAACCATCCTCCAGCACCTCCGGAGCATTGGTGCTCAGGAACCATTCACAAAACTGAACCCTGACCGGGTTGTCCACATCATGCAACTGATGCACAGTGGTCATTTTGAAGAAGTGTAAGTGTAAATCCTCTTTCATGATCTTCATGGCACTTGACTGAGACAAATCCGGTTCCTGAGACAGCCGCTATGATGAGGTTTTGGAACTGCCGCTGTGATGACGTTCTCAGCAGCAGCAATGTTTTCTGTCGTACGGACCGTCATTTTGGGCACTTTCTTTGCATTCAATACTGATCCCATTGTATGTTATTTCGCAATTAAGTTTTCCATTACACTCTTAGCAGGAGGTTTTGCAGGCACAGCACAACTTGAAACTTAATTTTAAACTCATCTACACACTGTTTCCATGACCCATGCGGTGCATAGTGCTCTACCACAAAATTGTGCTGTTGCAGAGATAACACCAATTTTCGTCACTTCGTACAAACGACTACCATGCGCACTAATGTCACTCTCTCAACCGCGCAATATCACATGAATGACAAGTCATTTGAAAACTTACTGCGCAGTATTTCGCGCCGGGCCACTTTTAAAAACTCACCCTGTAGTATTGTACATCTGCTTCGGGGGGGGCGCGCGCCGTATAAGAATTATATGATTCGACACAGTAGTTAGAAAACTAATTGATGACAACTTTTCTCCAGCATTGTTCCTGAGTGATTATCGTTTTTCCTTTTCTTAATTTAAGAAATCAGAAAACTTATGGATTATCACGTTTTTTAAGTAACAGTTGTAAAACTAGGGTATTAAATTGAGAAATGACATTGTATATATCTTGGCAATATGTGTTGTAATTGAAAAATAAACTCGCTTTACTTTCTTATTTTTCCTCGTGGACTATAAAAGTAAATATCTCAAGTGATGTCACAAAGTAAGTCTTTATATGTTTCTTCGTTCCAGGTGCCTTAACTTTTTTACAACCATATTCTTCACGCGACGATATCACAATACTGAAAGCTGCCAATCTGTGGGAAGAGGAACAATTGAGGTCTCTCTTACGTGACAGATACGAACAGGAAATACCGTACTCACCCGTCAATTACTTATCAGAATCCCCGACTGCATTTCTACAACAAACACAAGGTAATCTATAAATGCGATCGATATGTGAGCCTTAAATATTTACTGTACTGCCTCTTTCTCTCTTACTTCCGAGGCGGCGAGTTCAAAGCAATTCCTAAATTGAAGACGTGCTCTTTCACGCAATATACGAGATCCCTTAAGATGTTGCCGGTTGCGGAAGTCACAGTTCGATAGTTAAAAGAACGTCTAACGAATAATGGATCAATCTCCAGACATCAAATATTTTTTGTCCAGGACGTATCTGGAAAATTTTGATGATTGGATTTCCTTCTTCCATGAATATGGAGTTAGCATATTTGCATGGGAAATACGAGCAATGGGTTATTTAAGCTAGATTTTCTTTAAATTAAATAGTTGAATCTTCTTTTTTTCTAATGCAGAATTCTACATAGTTGAAACAGGAATTTTCGCTGTTAGAGAGACGGATTTAAAGACAGCATTGTAGCATTACGGGATTAAAATAATAATAAGAATCAGTATAGCATGGTGAATATTACCTACCGTCTTTAGTATTTTCATACCATAAGAACCCACAAAATGAAGATATCTCCAGCTAATGAGTAAACAAATGTAAATGTGCATACTCATACGAAATACGAATAAAAATTATGGAAAATATTTTTTATTTTTTTGCTGAACTAGATTTCCATAATCAGTGACGGCTTTAATATAAAATAGTAATTTCTCGCAAACGAATCTTTTGAGGATCTCGTTTCGTGCCTAATTTAATTTGTACTATTCATTCCGAAGTTTTTGGCCACCACTTTTGAAAGACTGCATTATCGAGTTAACGAAAGAAAAAAAAAATACGCGTGTACATTTTAAGTGCGTAGAACTCGGGATCGAAATCTCAACTCATTCCTGTCAGAGGTTATTTTCTTTCTCTTTCAATTCCATTACTTGTCCAAATAAACGACATCCCAAGTGAATTTGTTATCTTTCTTCAAGCACTCTCAAGATGAAGAAACACACTGTTCAACTTAATACTTTTTTTTTTTTAGAAAAAAAGTTTTTCTTAAATTCTTTATAAAGGGAAAATTTCTAATATTTTCATAAAGTTTAAATTTAAATTTCAGTGCATACTATGCGAACGATATATTTTCAAATATTTTTCTAAATTTTGCGTTCAGTTTTATATTTAGCTTTTATCTTATTCATTTTCATCTTCATAGAAATAAAACTGATAAAGATGTCATCTAAGGTGCATCCCAAAATGATAGCCTTATACCTATTCATGAGCTGGAACACTTAGAAATGAGACCAAGTGAACTGTTGATAACGTGAATATATTTACATGGATATCAGTGACAATACACACAAAGTTTTAATTAGTTATCTTATATTGAATATATCAGAGAGAAAAATAAAATCTTGCAATATTCCAAGAACTCCTTGGAAGAAGTAAAATTAAATTCGAGAATTTAAAGTCTAACTAAATTAGCTAATAAACAACGGAAATTCATTAAAATTGTATATTTTATTAGTCAATGCGGTACAATAATTGACTGATTGAGTTATTGAGCCTCGACAAAGCAATTATCACGTCATGTCAACAATGCTTAAAAGATAAACAAAAAATAACAGTGTATTCATTCTGGACGAATCGCTTGTTATATGGCATGCCATTATCTTGGTAATCGTTCCAGTCGGTGTTGGTGTTGAAACACGGCACGGGGGGAATAAAGAAACGCGAAAAACGAATGCAGCTCGAGAATCAGATCTCAGAGACGCAAACTTCCATTTCGTTTCTCCTCTTGGAGGCCATGTTCTCGATCATTGAAAATGACATACAGACAGGTAATCTAGATCTAATCTGCTGTTCACTTGCACCCTAAAACTTTTTCCTACCGTCGTACTTTAAAATGGTAATTATATAACACGAAATAATATGGTTTTGAAGGCATTTTCAAATCGAAACGGACCGGAAGTACCGCCATTTTCGCACGTAAATTTGAATGAAACTGCTCACTATTCCAAGAATAAGTAGCTATCCGACCTCTCGAGGACCGTATAATTTTACCCAGATATCTGTGGTTTATTGTTGTGTTTATCTGAGGATTTATCCTATTTGAGGATGGTAGAACCGGCCCTATCTGACCTCCCTATACTTATTCTATCTAACGATTTATCCGAGGTTGGTAGAACCGGCCCTTAATAAATATTTAAACAAAGACTTATGATACTTTATTACTCTTAAATAATATTATTATACGGAAAAAACCTGGAATGGTTATAAGGAAATTGAAGAAAACCAACGAAACTGTGGATAATGCTGGAATAAATGAAGGGATGTACAGACCACTAATCCATAAAATATTTGGTAGATTAGTGATCTCTATAATTACATCATCATAATTCGACCATTGTTAAGCGTATTTCTACGAATAATAAGCCCTAAATTTGGTGATGTCTTATGATGTTGTAACAATGTATGACGTTTCAGTTGTCAGGCTTTCTTTCTATTAAGTGTTGTCTCTACATCCCTCCATTTATTCTACTGGAATCGTTGTTTATCTTTAATGTCGAGAAAAAAAGAGTAATCTACAAATAAAATAGATAACTCTTCACAAGAGAGCTCATCACAACTCAAAAACAAATGATGAGTGCACACTGAATATGATGTAATACAGCCAGTTTCAAAAGTTTGGGATAATATAAATTCATTAATTAAAACTTCATATTTGCAATATTTCGAATAAGGAAAATTACCATATGATGGATCACTGCATTTTTCATCAATGGAGGGATAATTAATTGATAATTTGATTACGTTTCCAGTGATGCGTCATAGAATTTATGTTACAGATAAGCAAAAGCATCTTAGAAAAATGGGTAAAATCCCACAATTGTCAAAAAGAGAACGAGAATTAAGTAGAAAAAAACTTGACGCAAGTTGAAAGAGCAAAACAATTGCGAAGGAGACAAATACAGTTAGCAGAATTTTAAAATGATAGAGGAAAGATCAAATTGTGAAGGTGAGAAATCGAAGTTGTCCACCAAAGTCAACCAATGATCATGTGAAACAATTCCTGAGATTTCGTATCACTTATCATTTGCATTTCACAATTCCTGAGATTTCATATCACTTATCGGTATCCCTAAATAAAAAAAATTTCACGCAATATTTAAATGCAATGAATATTCAATCTCATGTAGCCATAAAAAATCTGTTGTGGGCACCACGGGACTCCCTTGTACGAAGCTTTATTGAATGCATTTTTGGGGAAATTTTTTTCATTATTATTCTTGAGACACGTATTTCCGTCTCTCTCTTTGTTGTCTAAAAACTCCAATTGTTGAAACAAATTTTGACCGCCGTTTTTGAGTACTTCAACTATGACTTAACAAACTGCTCCACGCAAACCAAACTCCATAGACATGAAAAGAAATCCGTGGTGGACACCACAAATACACAAGTTTGGCCGAGCCGATTGCAATCAAAAGGGGAGGTGCACAACTAGATGTTATAACAGTTCATAATAAAAACAATTCAACCTTCTACGGCTAACCGTTTTTGAGAAATCCGGGATAACACACACATGTAGGTACGGACAAACGTCACGCCAAAACACGAAACTTTCGTTTCGAAACAAGATTTTCATTGAATTTTGAAAACCGAAATTTTTCGCGATTACAAGGAAGTAAAAAACACCCACTCAGAAGAAAAAACGTTTTCACTGGGTAAAACATTTAGAGAATTTGACCCTCAAAATGTTGTCATAGGTCATCTTTATTGATGAATCCATGTTTTGTCCCAATTTCAACAAAAGTAATCGTATGTGGAGATATATGAAAGATGCTGTTAGGCCTTCAACTGTCAACCGAGAAGTAAAACGCTCTTTAAAGCTGATGGTATGGAGATGTTTTAATTGTCAAGGTGGTGCTGGTGGACTGTATTTTGTGAAGAGTCGAATCAATACCAAAGTTTATATTGAAATGATTTAATCATTTCTCATTCCAAGCATTGAGAAGCTTGATCATCCTGTTCATCTGATGATGTTACCCAGCAACAAGATTGTGCACAAGATCATACATTCAAAAAATCAATGGTATATTTCTGGAAAGAGGAATAAGTCTCTTCGAATCGCCAGGAACCCGAATCCAATCGAAAATGTATAGGCAGTTATGAAGAAGAGTATCCAGAGGCAGTGCCCAAGAAACAAAATTGATTTCATTGAATGCATCAAATATGTTTGGAAAAATATTACTTAGGAACTTTCCTCTAATTATACTTAGAGCATACCGAAAAGAATTGAAGCTGCTATTAAAACAAAAGGGGTGACTATATAAAGAGGTAAAATCAATTGTCCCAAACATTTGATGCAAGTGTTTTCAAGAGATTAATTTCAAAGTTTTATTTCCATGAATGTAATGCATAATTTGTTCTGATATTTTCTGAAGAGATAAGTATAGTGAATCTGAATAAAATTCCTTAGCTATATTGGTCAAGATAGTTGCGTGAATTTTCATAATTTGCTTAGAATGTATTTGATTGGGATACCCCAAACTTTTGAAACGGACTGTATTGTAATTTGGTCTGAAATGGTAATGTTAATTAAAGGTTTATTATAGTAGTTGTTTTTATATTTGCAGTTCCCGATCTTTTGAACCACGGCATTGAATCTAGCTCTTCGAATGATTCTTTGAATGAGAAGACTTTAGATTACGATCTAGAGTTATTGAAAACATGTCCGGAGAATAATAGAAACGCTTCCAGACGGTAATTTTGCCCAAATTAATTGTATATAAATTATACACTGTCTCCTATTAAAATTGATGAAACTATTCCATTTAATTGTAACCATGTCTTTTATTCTTCTTCCAGATATGCACAGTCTTCCAGATGTAATGTTTTGAGATAAACTCGAATTAGAATTCTAAGAAAACCTCTCCATTTGTTGAAAGAATAAAATATATTTATTCACATGTTGAAGTGTATGTTCTACTAAGAACTCCACTTGTCAAGTTATTTATTCCAGAAACAGGATTGATGGCTAACAGTGTAACCATTGCCAGTGTAACCAAGGAAGGAAACGGATATGGCTTTATCTTCATGAAGAAAGTGTTCGACTCGAGAGGAACGAAATCAATTCAACGGCATTGTTTATTTTCTGATCTATGTGTGTAAATATCTTATGTGTGTGTGTTATGAACCACAGTTAACAAACTTTCCATGGGCACAACAAAAGAATTTTTTTCAATAAAGAAAAGTGTTTTTTTGTTTTTTGAAAAACTACCCACAGTCCCCTCCCGTTTGGTGCCTTTTAAAACACCTTTGAAATGTGACGTTTTTGAACAGGGTAAAGAAAAACAAAACCGTATTTTTTACAAAATTGTTTCTCCATCATCTAACTGGATTTGAACATTATTGCTGTTGTTTCATCTCCTGTTGTCAAGCTTACCTGAAATGAGAAAGGAATATAGAAGGGAATTTCTTTTTTAACCGAGCATTCGTTATTTCCGTTTTAGGAAAAAACATCAGAAATAATGGTTCAATAAGAAATTTGAAACACACAGATGTTTTGTTGAATCTTAAGAAGGTTAACCTCAGTTTGAAAACTATTAATGCTGATTTCTTCACGTGGACCGAGATTTTTGTTCTTTTAATTTTAACGTGTAGTAACTCGTTTGAAGACCAAACTAAATTGAACAGTATTATATCTTCTGGAATTTTTTACTACTTAAAAATGAAATTCATTGTATTTTTCACGTTCTTCTGGAAAGTTTTTTGTCATTTCATTAACTTTTAATTTTGAGTGTATAAAAATGTTTGAGTTTTCTTTTATTTTATTACATTTCTTTCCTTGTGATGTATATTTAGACAATAGAAATCTTTCTTTGGATTTCATTTTTAAAATACTAAACCAGGTTTAAATATAAAAAATTGCATTTGATTTTATGTTCTTATAAATAAATTGAAATATTGTTGAATCAACAGCCCAATTATTTCTGTTGGTTTTGGAATAACTGTTATAAAATTTAATAAACATCAAAGTATTATATATTCTTTGATTGGCGAGTTCTCATTAGCAAATTTTTATTTGAGATTATTTTAACGCAGAGTCAAATGAAAATTCCGGCTTTTCACGTTGCAAATTGATATATACAGTAGACCTCTGATATTACGTAACTGCAATGGGCCCGGAATTTTTTACGTAATAGCCGAGTTTCGTATTAACCAAGAAGAAAAAAAATGGAAACATGTACGCCTTTTTTTTGCTGTTAAATTACAATATTTCATTATACACTATTTGCAGTAGCCTATTGTAGTACAGAGTAATATATTTTAATCAGTTGATGAATGAAAATACAGAGGTTGTTAGGGATCTATGGAAACAATTAGCATATTTAAATGTGGCGCGAGCATATATTTCAATGGAGCTATCACGTGGAGTATTGTTAAGGCAGGTATTAATATAACTAGTATTCGAACAGCGAGTCAAAAGCATTGAATTATGCCACCGAAAATTGACAGGTATTGGGAGAACTACATAAGAACCCTTTCCGACGTCAAATTCAGCTATTCCGAAATTATGAAAGCATGCAAGAAGTGAGGCTTCGTAGTTTTTAAGAAACGGATATCAAGTGTACTAAATAACTTTGGGCAAAACCAGAAGCGGCGCCATTCCTGAGAGTAAAAAAGCAGGCCAATCCGAAACCATCCACTAGCTGCAATCCTGGCGTCGTCCGGAAAGTTTGGGCTCTCGTAACCGGATGTAACGCACCAACATATAAGGCCACTGCACAGTAGGTAGGGACATTTGTGTACACAGTAAACTCAATTATCAAACGTGATTTACAACTGGAGAAGCGACACAAGAGCCACGTTCATAAGTTGTTGCCGCGCCATGTTCAAGAGCGACGGGCCAAATCGACACCAAACCTAAAGAGAAAGAGTGAGCGCGAAAACGTCATACATTGTTACATCATCATCAGAAGGGCAAATTTAGAGCTTATTATTGGTGGAAATCAACGCCACCTAAAATACAAAGCCTACCGACTGAAATGTCATATATTGTTACCTCATTCATAAGAAGGCCAAATTTAGAGTTTATTATTGTTTAAAATATTGTTAATGGTATTTCTACCAATAATAAGCTCCAAATTTGGCCTTCTTACGAGGCCAACGAGAGACAGGCCAGGGCACTCAAAAGTCACCTGATCATCGGGGTCCGGGCAACAATCCATCCTTCATTGTTTCCAACAAACGAAAAATTACTGATTGTTAAAATCCAAGATGGGGGCAATGAAGGATGAATTGTTGCCCAGACCCCGATGATCATGGGACTTTTGAGTACCCTGGCCTGTTTCTCGTTTGCCTCGCCTTCTTATGAATGACGTTACAATGTATGACATTTCAGTCGGCAGGCTTTGTGTTTTAGGTGGCGTAGTGGAAATACGATTACCAATGCCCTACTGAGGTGATGTAACAATATATGACGTTTCAGCGCCCAGGCCTTTATTCAACACCACCTAGAAAGAAAGCCAAACAACTGAAACGTCATATACTGTTACATCGTAAGTGGACCAAACTTAGGGCTTATTATTGGTAGAAATACGATTAACAATGGTCGAAATATGATGATGTAACAATGCATGACGTTTCAGTTGTTTGACTTTATTTCTAGGAAGTGTTGGCCAAGTGCCGTATTGCTTAACAGGTCCCGTTATTTTTGAACATGAACGATACCTGACGGATGAAAAGTGGAAATATTTGGTCAGACCAGATGAGGCATATGTTTATTTAAGCGACTGCAACAAGAGCCGAGCTATGTTTTTACCGCCAAAGAGGAACAACACCTAAAAAGAAAGCCTGTTACACTAAAAATTAATATATTGTTACATCATCAAAAAAAGGTATTGTTAATCGTATTTCTACTAATAATAAGCCCTAAATTATGACTTCTTATGGTCATGTAACACTTTCAAAAGGTTACTGGATCGTGGCAGGATACAGCTACAACGGCAAATTAACTTTATGCAGAGTTAAGTCAAAGAACAAAGTCAATGCCATGTACTATCAGACTAACCTTCTAACCCCCATATTTACCCGTGACATCCCCGGTTTTTAAGGTACACTGGTAAACAAGGTATAGGTACACCAAGACAAGGCGTCGAGTTATACCGTCGCGTCAACAAGCCTGATCCTGGAACGTATGTGGAACGTATGTAATGGAACAAGATACCGAAATCCGCTCCATTCCATTCAGCGACATACCAGTCAAGTCACTGGACACATCGCTCATTGATGTTTGTGGCTTTGGCTTACTTAAATGGGCCCAGCGATGCTTGGCTACTAGATTGAACACAATTGATGGTGGCGAAAGGGGGTTTCCACCTTTCTTGGCCCTCTGTAACTTGTTACCACAGATCCCTAACACCCTCTGTATTCTAAAATTGACGTCTGTTTTTTACGAGGTTTAGTGATTTTCCTATTAATAAAGTCGTTAATTTGAAATACATGTACAAATTAAATTCTTCATCGGTAACTTCACTTTCACTGAGAAATAAAGTTTTTAATTTGCTGGAAAGATCGTTTAACTCTTTCGACGAAAAGAGCTTCTTGCTCCTGTTAGCCTACCTCGTCATCAATCCCCTCGGACCCGCCATCTTGGTTTTCGCGGATCTGTTCTATAATGGATTCATCCGTTAATGACTCCGCCGTTATTAAATCGCTATCAACGTCAACGAAGTCTTTAAAATTAATTCCCTCTGTGTTACTATGTTCGCACTGAGCATTTAATCTAACATTCTAGATTTCAAACAGAAGTGCAAACAGTGAGTGAACAATCAATATCTAGATTAAAAAGTTAAAAGTATATGATCTCAATCCAGTTCTGTAAACTATACTCTGTGCAAAAAAAAGAAAAAAACTTGGCGTGGTGCCAGTTTTTTCTTTTATTGCATAGAATATAGATGAACTGGCTATCCAGATTAATTTCTTTCCCAGCATGCCACCACTTCCTGTTCGCACTTCGAACCCAATGGCCTTTTGACGTCCAGGATTGTTGTTTATGACCATCTGATTTCTTATTTAGTTCATGTTTGCATAGTAGGCATGACCAACAACATCAATTCCTCCATTTTGTTAAATTACATGGATCGAGTAATTGATGATAACTGGAATTTAAGATAATTCTATTGTGCTCTTCTGGAGACTGGGCAGAGATAACAAATATCCAGATAAACAAAAACTAGATTTACTGAATCTGGATTTTGACAATCTAGATATTGCGGTGCGAACATAGTATAGGGCTCGTGATTGTGGATGATCTCCCACTCTTCGAATCTTAAAAAGGCGTTTTTTAGCTGATTGTCGGATGAATTTTACGCATATTTTTTCGGAATGTCCGAGTTTGCAAATAAAAACCGTTCGTAGTCATTCGCGGTCGGGTCATGAAAAATTTCGTATTAAGCAAGTTTTCGTATTAACCGAGTTTATAATATCCGAGTTCTACTGTAGAAGGTTATGGCGGGATTTTTTTTAATCTTACAATGGCTAGAGATATAAAAAAAAAATTTCTTTAATAAAAGTCAGGTTTTAACAATAATTTTATTAAAATCTTTTGACAATTTACGAAGGTCATTCAATAACTAATGCAACAAATTTTATTTCTCATATTCTTTGGCTACAAAAACTTTTTTTTCTATAAAAATCTCCATTCAAATTTATTGCCCTACGCCACCAAGATATGAGAACGCGTATGCCTACAGGGTACTACAATTTTGGTCTATGTTACAACTTGTTTAATTATTTTGCAAAAAAAAACAAAAAAAAAAAACACACAGATGCTGCACCCAACGACTCACAACGCTTCTGTCGACTGCCAATCTCCGTAGATATTGCGTAAGCGCTTGTAAATATTTGTTACCGTTTCCTTTTTTTCTAATTAACGGAAGGAGCTGAAACCACACACTTTAAGTGCGAGATGTTGTCAAAAGTGAGCCAAGTCAAACTGCTGTCAAGGAAAGTATACATGTTTAGGGAAAGCGGGGCAAAGTATATCTCGTCAAGACTCGTGTTTCAACAATAAACGGCGCAACGACCATTGGTTGTTTGAACAGTAGGCCACTACTGTGACGTTAACTACAGAGCAAATGGCGGTGGCTTCTAATGGATGTTCAGCGCAACCCTCCCAATTACAGTTCGCAACAGTGTATTAGGTTCACATCTTTATATTCGTGTTTTGTTTCGAAACATTCTACAAACACTTCAAATTAGTTACGGTGGAATTAAGTAAAACAAAATATATGTACCAGGTTTGTAAATATGAAACCGGAATTTGCACATAAATGGTCCTAGCTGCCAATGTAGTTAACGTCAAACCACGTCGTTGGCGCCATTTTCTTATTCTGACATCTGACAAAGATTTTCAACTCGCAACAATACAAATTGCACACAACAGCATAGTCTTTAATAGTAGTGAATATGTCGACTTTTGTGCTTGGAAACTACAATTTGCGGATAGCATTGATTTTCTGTTGCCATTTGAAGAAAACTGCTGCAGAATCGCATCGAATGCTTGTCGAAGCTTACGGTGAGCATGCTCTTGGTAAATCACAGTGCTCTGAGTGGTTTAAAAAATTAAAAAGTGGGGATTTTGACATGAGAAACGATGCTCTGTGTTTGGTGGGATCAGAAGGGTCTCATCTATTATGAGCTGCTGAAATTTGGCGAATAATACTGCACGCTTCCGACAATAAATGATCGACTTGAATCAAGCTTTGCGTGAAAAACGACCAGAATATCAAACAAGAATGATTTTACCGCCAAAGCGGATAAAGGGAGTACATTTTCTATTTATAGCATCGTACATGGATATATAGAATTAACCAACATTTTAAAACACTTGAGAGTAAATAAATAAATAAGAAAACTAAATTGTAAATTACTATTTAAATAGGCTAACGTATAGAGAGAATTTAAAAGAATAAACTTGAAGAATGAAAGGTAAATGGAGAGTGAAGTTATTCCTCATACACTTAACAAAATAAAAGTTCTTTAATTTGTAAGAATTCTCACATAATGTTAAACGAAGTGAGCCTCAATTGCTGAAGCGTTATGTGTAAGCATCTATTAGATTTTCATATTAAATTACAAAAGTCTTATTGAAGCAAGCGATTAACTACTATTAAATTAATTAGTAATGAGTTTTAGATACCATTAAGCCTAAGAGTACTATACTCTTGATTCAAATAAGCTATGGATAACAAAAGATCTAATAACGCGTAAGGAGTTGGTTGATATATTACACGCCATATCTTAGCATTAAAAGTTCTATAAATTCTGTATTGTACCATTGGGGCACGTGCTACAAAACCAATTGCCACTATCACTATTTACTCGTGATAGTCACTCATGGCACGTTGTTACGAGTCGTTTGATATATTACATGCCATATCTTAGCATTGAAAGTTCCAAGGTTACCATATGGTACCATAGGGCACCATTAGGGCACGTGCTACTAAACCAATAACTATTATCATTATTTACACGTGATATTCACTCATGGCACGTTATTACGAGACGTTTGATCTATTACATGCCATATCTTAGCATTGAAATTACCAATTGTACCATATGGTTCCATAGGGCACCATTAGGGCACGTGCTACTAAACCAAAAACAATTATCATTATTTTCTCATGATATTCACACATTACATGTTGTTACGAGTCGTTTGATATATTGCATGCCATATCTTAGCATTGAAAGTTTCAATGGTTTCATAGGGCACCATTAGGGCACATGCTACTAAACCAATACCAATTATCATTATTTTCTCATGATATTCACTCATTACATGTTGTTACGAGTCTTTTGATATATTACATGCCATGTGTTAGAATTGAAACTTCCAATGGTACCATATCATGCCATGGGGCACCATTAGGGCACGTGCTACTAACATGTTAACCATTATCATTCTTTTCTCGTGATAGTCACTCATGGCACGTTGTTACGAGTCGTTTGATATTATACATGCCATATCTTAGCATTGAAAGTTCCAAGGTTACCATATGGTATCATAGGGCAACATTAGGGCACGTGCTACTAAACCAATAACCATTATCATTATTTTCTCGTGATATTCAGTCATGACACCTTGTTACGAGTCGTTTGATATATTACATGCCATATCTTAGCATTGAAAGTTTCAATGGTATCATAGGGCACCATTAGGGCAGGTGCTACTAAACCAATGACAATTATCATTATTTTCTCATGATATTCACTCATTACATGTTGTTACGAGTCGTTTGATATATTACATGCCATATCTTAGCATTGAAAGTTGCAATGGTTTCATAGGGCACCATTAGGGCACGTGCTACTAAACTGTTAACCATTATCATTATTTTCTCGTGATAGTCACTCATGGCACGTTGTTACGAGTCGTTTGATATATTACATGCCATATCTTAGCATTGAAATTACCAATGGTACCATATGGTTTCATAGGGCACCATTAGGGCACGTGCAAGTAAACCAATAACCATTATCATTATTTTCTCGTGATATTCACTCATGGCACCTTGTTACGAGGCGTTTGATATATTACATGCCACATCTTAGCATTGAAAGTTCCAATGGTTTCATAGGGCACCATTAGGGCACGTGCTACTAAACCAATAATAATTATCATTATTTTCTCATGATATTCACTCATTACATGTTGTTACG
>JAHWFO010070218.1:188960-268394 GCA_023313115.1 Rhysida immarginata | reverse complement strand
CATTGAAAGTTCCAAGGTTACCATATGGTATCATAGGGCACCATTAGGGCACGTGCTACTAAACTGTTAACTATGATCATTATTTTCTCGTCATATTCACTCATGGCACGTTATTACGAGTGGTTTGATATATTACATGCCATATCCTAGCATGTAAGTTCCAATGGTACCACTTGGTACCATTAAAACACGTACTATTAAACAATTCAGACATCACTATATACCGTTATATTCATTCATGAGACATCCTTGCACGTACACGTGCCATTAGACCGATACTTGCTATCACTAGTTACTCTTTTATATTCGTTCATGATATGTTGTGACAATTTGTTTGATATATTACATGCCATATCTTGTTATAGGAAATGTTTAAGAGGGTATCATAATGGTACCATTAAAGAACGTGCTATTAGAGCACGTACTTATTCCTGCTATTTCACGTTCGTACTTCTACGTACTCTGTCCCATTTTAATGGATTGGTGAAAACAGACTGTGAAAAAGTTAATTCGTTTTCAAGTTATCGTAATAAATGCTAAGCTCCCTAGGAATAAAAAAATTCTCTTGAATTAGGGACCGAACTGCCCTTTTAATAATCGTCAAACACGTGCATCCTGCACGCACACCATCTCATTAATGTTTAGAGCACGCGCAGAACCGAACCCATGTTCTCAACACGCGTTTTAGCGAATGCGAGGATAATTCGTTTCTTCCAGCATTTCAAGACATGATTGAATGAATTGTGAGATTGCAATACATGCAATTCAATACATGCAACGCAATGAATTGTGGGATTGTCTACAGACGGACGGACGGACGGACGGACAGCTGGACAAACCGATCACATAAGCACATTTCTATATATAGAAAATGTGCTAAAAAGGCAACACAAATTGATTTTGCTTCATAATAACGCATCATCAGACACAACAGAACTGGTCAAGGAGACGATTGAGGCGTTTAGTTGAGAAATACTTTCGCATGCGTCTTCCTCATCAGACTTGGGTCCGTCCGATTACTACACGGAGAGAAATTTTTTGTTGCGACAACCTTATCTATGGTCACTGTAACAATATTTTATGGTTAATCCTGTCCCATAAAATATTTATTGTTGTGTGGACAAAACTGTTTTGATAGTGTGTTTTGATCAGAGAACAATTCTTTTTATTAATCTCATTCAATAAATATTGTTGTCAGAACAATAGTCTTTTGTTACCACACTAATACACTACTGCTAGAGCAACGATTTTTCCTTGCATGGATAATGGATATTGATGACACATCAATAGTTTTCTGCTCCTACAGCAATAGAGCTATGGGCTCTTTGCCAGTTTATATTTTCAAGATACCCTATTAAAATTAGTCTATATGTTCTGTTTTTTGATATATATACAGGGTATGTAAGTAATATCAAGTTCATTTCATGAATTAATAGTTGTAATATAAATAAATAATTCTATTTCTTTTTTTGTGCACACCATTGATTTCAAAAAAAAGGCTGTCGGAGCCAGAGCTGGTGATAATGCTCCAACATACACCCTTCAGATGGGTCAGTAATCAGGACGCACAAGAGCCTATGCCTTGAGAAACAAGCAGCTCTTAACAGGTTGCATTATGCCTAGAGAAAAGTAAATTTAATAGCAAATACCTTCAGCAAACCTCCTTTCAGCAAACCCATGAATCATATAGCTAAAATTAACTAAAGAGGATAAAAACGGAAATTCTCGAGCGCTTTTCGCGACATCTAGTGAGTGAAATTTATAACTGTAGTCTGCCAGTAAATGTGAAATCAGATTTATGGAAAGAATTATAATAATTTTCATACACCTTCAACAATCCCACCTTTATTGTTTCCAATAAACGAAAAACACTGATTATTAACATCCAAGATGGAGACAATGAAATAGTTAGGTGACTTTTCCGCTTCCAGACCTTGTTATCTCGTTGACCTCGTCGACAGAGCGAGTGACGTAATTTCTCGACCAATCAACAAGTAGATTATGATCAGCAACTTCCGATATTGCTGCATGGGCATCCGTATATTGATCACAGAACAATATATGAAATAGTCATCTTCCGATATTGGTGCTGCATCAATATTTAGTTGACGCTACATAAAAAAACTACATATTAATAGTGAATTGTAATGGTTACAATTTGATAGTGTAGTAAGATCAAAGTTTATTCATGATGCATCAAATTGTATTTTTGTTTCAACAATCAAGCACTCATCAACTCACTTATTGTTGCTACATCCAAAGCATTTCTCTCCGTGCAGCGATAGGCAATACTTCGAATAAAATATTTTTTATCATTTTTATATAATAAACGTGTATTTTCTATACAAAAATTAAGGTTTCATATTTACCTACTGGTACAGCATTTCACAAACTACTGGTTTCAGCTGTATCAATAATATTGGTCAAAAATAATAAAAAAAAAAACAAATTTCTATATGTGAAACGGATTTAGGTTCAATGTTTAAAAAATGCAAACAACTTTAGTACTGTGTTGATCCACCCTTCTGTTTTAGCGAGAAGACGGAAATGCATAGAAATGATGACATTTTGTACAACACCCTTCAATGGCTTGTCGCAAGTCTTCACAATTCAAAAATTGTCGCCCATTTTTATAAATTTGTGGATTATGATAACCCCAAATGTTCTCTGTTGAGTTTAGATCTGGAGAACAGGGAAGATGAGGACTATGAATTCGAATATTTTTCTCTGCAAACCACGTCTTTGACTTATCCTATGTGTATCGTGGCGTTGTCTTGCTGAAATGGCCATCCTCTGCCTGCTGTTTTCACATCTTTACGAGTAAATTGCTTGAAAGCATTGCCACATAATCGTTTAATTGGCCTCGAGGTTGAACATTGCAATTTCAATGAGTTTTCCTTGTAACCGATTGCTGCCCATATCATGACGCTTCTTCCGCAGTACTGCCTGCTCTTTTCGACGAACTTTTCTTTTCTCATGCCAGTAACAGTGAAGCTCATTGAGCCCGTTAAGATTAGTTTTTATTTCATCGGAGAATATCCAATTCGAAGTATGTAGTTTTCAACATACTTGAGTCGAACATCTCTCTGAGCAGTTGTTAGTCGGGTTTCATTGAAGCTTTGGTGTAATGTAGGTGGGGAATCACGCAATATACGTGGAATGGTTCTTACATGTTCATTGAGTCCTGCGTCAGCTTTAATTTGGTTGGCAGACAATTCTGAGTTCGATGCCATTCTGCAGATGGGACTTTTGTCAAAAACCTTCTTACAGTGGATCAATATTCTGCAGGCCAAGATCGCCCAACTCATTGATTCCATGCCCAACCGGGTTACAGCTCTGCAGAAAGCAAAGGCGCGGCAACTAAGTTCTGATGTGCATGTATTAGAAATACGTTAGCAAATATATTTTGCGCAATAAATAAATGACCGAAGAGCAGGGTGCCTATTTACTTCTTCGGTGTCGCTGTAGAAAAAAAGACAAGTTACTAAGACAATGAAAAAACTCCACTGGCTCCTAAATCAATATCAAAAAAGTTCTTTGGCGTCATCTGCAGCGAGGAGCACGTAAATCTGTCTACGGAAGAGTGGTTCCCGATGATGTACAAACCAAGAGTGGGCATATGAGGCATGCACTTCTTATGAAGGGATCGCGCAAATAGCCCGAGTTGTGGAAGAAAAGATTGGTAGATCCACCACGACAATGCGTTGTGAAGTTATTTCTGGCAAAAAAACAATATAGCAACTGTCTTCCACCTACCTGCTCTCCTGACCAAGCCCCTTGCGACTTCTACTTCTTCCCTAAAATGAAAGGATGACGT
Source organism: Rhysida immarginata (assembly GCA_023313115.1). Taxonomy (NCBI): domain Eukaryota; kingdom Metazoa; phylum Arthropoda; class Chilopoda; order Scolopendromorpha; family Scolopendridae; genus Rhysida; species Rhysida immarginata. The sequence continues at coordinate 264,577 of JAHWFO010070218.1, read as the reverse complement.
TTTGACTCCACTGAAGTTACCCAAGTGGAATCGCAACTGGTCTTGAACACTCTACAGCCTTCGGACTTCCAGGAATGCTTCCAAAAATCGGAAAATTCCTGGGTTCGTTGCATACGTGCTGAAGGTGACAACTTTGAAGGTGACAGCGGAAATTAGGGTATAAGATACGATTTCTGCTTTTTACAAGAAAATTCTCGGAAATTTAGGGTAGCATCTCGTATTCTAAGAAAGTGAAAACTTCTAGTCTGCAAATCTTAGATTGCTGAGGAAGATTTCTAATGCTATCCGCTATTTCCTTTCTCGTGAGTCTTTGTAGAGTAGAGATTCGTATTTTTTTAATAACTCGTTTAATTCCACAGATTTTCTTATATTTTGTTTTATAATAGATGATTAAAAATTAACATCTAAACAATATTATACAGTTTAAGCAATTGTCTGATAATTTATTATTAATAAATAAGGTGCAAGTTGATGTCACGCATGCTGCTCACATGACCTGTAGCAGACAACTCGGTGAAAACAAACCGCTCGTGAATATAGGTTGAGTGCAGGAGGTATAAAATAATCCATGGCACAATCAATTAAAATGCCAAAAAATTGTGTGGCATTAAACTGTAAAAATCACTACTTAAAGGAACATCCCAACCTTGATTTCTTGGTATCTAAAAGTTTCCACGAAACAAAACAAGAAGAAACTTGTAGATAAATCCTCGAGCGAAACTGCAGAGAGAACTTTTATAAAATGATTGTGGAATTTTCCTCGAGTGAAATCCTGCGCTCTTCCTCACTTACCTGCTTGATGTCCAGTGTGGATTCGTCGGTGTCGTTGTTTGTTATCTAATGAATATTTTAATAGTGGAAAAATTATTGCTATTGGTCTATTGGGGTCTATGCATTAATTTTAAATTTCCTAAAATTTCATAAAAAAATGAAGGAAACAGTTTCAATAATCACATATTATAATAAATAAAAAAACTCTTTACATATAAACGAAGTAAATAAGTTTATCTTTCACACATATTTTTTAATTCAGTATTTCAATTTTCAAATTATCTTGGCAGACAAAACTTAATGATGATGGAGAAAACTCATCTTCAGAGCTGCCGTGATTGTGTTATCTGAATTGTGACGTCATACGGAGTGATTGCATAGCCAACTTATAAAAATTAATTAGAAAAAAAAACGATAAGGATTTGAGAAACGAAATTTTTCGTTTATTATCTAATAAACGTGTTCTTTAATTTGATAATTCTTAAAGAAATCATGCATAGACTTTCTTTAGGAAGAATGGTATAATTTACATGGGACCTAAACGTAGAGTTAAATAAATTGGGTGTTGTTCTCACTCTTATGAGGACAATTGAATTTCACAATCTGAAGTGTTCATTCTTTATTGCTTAGTGGTTTAAGTGTTGGAACTGTATGCTATCAGCTTAACTGACATTGATGCTTATTTATTATGCCAGTTCTATCACGCCATTGGATAGGGTTTTCCCTCGCTCTTTCCATTGAAGACATGAAGCTTCCACTACTGCAGGGTGAATTGACAGGATAATTTGTTGGAACTCTTATTCAGAATCAGCCTTTCATGTCATCCATGTTTCTGTTATGATATTTATGTAAACTGAAAGTGACTTTACATGTTAATTCTTAATAACAATACTAGATGGATCCCGTCAAAATTTGCGATAAAAAACAATCTCCATCTCTTTAATTAAAAATCTGTTTGTCTGTATTGTTGTTTATTGCTATCGTTGTTAATTGTTTATGTAATTATTGTTAATTTGATCATCAATATTAGCAAAGTTGTTGATTGTTACGTCAGTGTGAAGAGGATTGTTTGATTTGCCAGCGTAAACAATTTTGCGCTGTAAATTACCGCTAATTAATAATAATTATGGACACAAAAACTAACTTTGACAAATCTACAGACTAAGATCTTTCATTGAAGACCAAAATGAAGCTTAGAGATGCAGTAGTTTTCTCCAACGAACTGTCGAAAGAATCACCCTTGGAACTTAACTATATAGAAGATAATTAGTTCACTGAAAAAATAATCAAGAGAAAGAAGAAAACACAAATCCACAAAAAATAGTTTAATGCTAACTTGTATGTACATGACGCTGACTACGTCAGCTTCTTCAGCAAGACACCTGGACAAACTACGTCAGATTCTTCAGCAAAATGTACATACAAAATAGGGATTTGTGTTTTCTTCTTTCTCTTGAACCATTTTATCAGTGAACCATTGCCAACAGTTTCTGGCATCCCATGCGTATTTGAATATAATTAGTTAACAAATATCTTTTATTTTATCCATTTTTGAAATCACTCAATTGCCTTAAGTTAAGGTCATTTGTGATTAATAAAAAGTATTATTTACAATTTCCTTCGTTTGTGCTTTTAGACATCTTTGATGATTGTTATTCGAAATTGAAATTTCGTCATTAGAAGTTAGTGGCTGATTAAAAACATTTGATTATCCAGGCAGCTAAAGGTTTGAATTTCTTGAATTTCGTCCACCATTTTTTTCCATTTACGTACTTCTGTTCCTCGATTTAGCGCAATTTTAAAAATGATCGTGACCCATAAACAAAGATGCCGTATGTAGCTCCCCGTTAAATGGATGCCTTGCGCACTGCAAAGGTCCTGTTCAAAATTTTCTTAATGAGAATTATCGAAAATGGATTGGACATGGAGGTCGCGTCGCTCGGCCGTCTCTCTCATTTGTTGTAACGCCCATAGATTAATTTTTGTTGAGCTAAATGAAACATGGTGTATGCGACTTCAGTTAACACTACAGATGAGCTGGAGGGAATAATGCAGACTGCGGTACGAAGCGCAGCAAGACAAATTACTCTCCGTGCGACCGGATACCTACTAAACGGTGGCCAACATTTTGAAAACATAATTAGTTAACTTTTATGGTAATCAAAGTAAATTTCAAAATATAACAAAATCAATAAAAACAAGAAATTAAGCCTCCCGAGGAAGGTATAGGAAAGAAGCGGAAGCCCTGAGTTCATCTATTTTGTATTCCTTCATCTGCACTTTTTAACCCCCCATTTTTTAATCAAAAATTGATTTTCTCGAGCCTTGTATTTAGAATATATAAAAGAATCCTATCTTTTTTCCTTTCTCATCATTTTCGATCGAATGATATATCACACCCTATATGTTGCCATAAAGTTCTAAAGACCAAGTGATTGCCACCACCACAATTCCGACCTTATTGGGACAATTTGGCCCAAATTTTACAGTGATGTTGATCTTGCTTAGAAGATGGTTCGCCCGACTAGTCACGCGTTGGCGCAATGCGTGGAAAGGGCTGGGGACTATGTCGAAAAGTGCATAGTGCATTACATAGAGGACAAATGTAAGTATCAGATACAAAAGGAATTTTAAAAATCGGTTAAAAATAAAAAAGTTACAGCCATGGAGGCATTACTTTTCAATATGCCCTCGTAAATAGAGAAGGTGCACATGCCCATAGTAAGCTACATTCCGAATTTCAACCTTCTACTTCAAAAAATGCGGAAATTATGAAGGGGACGGACAGACAGACAGACAGACATTGTGAAAACAATAAGTAGCTCCATTCTTTCGCTACTTAATAAACATAAATGATTATTTATGGTTTTTTTGTTTCAATTTCTCCTGAAAAGAAGTGAAAACATGCAAGGGTAGAGCTTAATTTAACTTACAAGAGAACCATCTGAACCCGTATCTCATAGTTTCACACCAAATTGAAATATTTTACTCTCCTAAAGCTACCATTGATGCTTGCATTAATAAGAAATCGCATATCATTTTGTTTATTTCAAAATAAACCGCGTAAACGAAAAAAAATTGAACGCAAAGACTCCAATGTTACGCGACAGTTAAAGCAGCGTGTTTTAATGAGCTTGACGGAACTTATTTTCTCTAGCACTCAGCAATACCATAGCATACAAGAATAAAAGGAAAGCCTTCCCAATGGCCATCGAACAGATAATCCAAAAATCTGCGATATGTTTTCTCGCTTTAACGCTAGGTGATACTATAAGTAACCTCATCTGTAGCGTTTAAAAATAGTAGAATGAATGAATTGGTTCGATTAATGAAAGGATTTACGTGAGTTTTCATTTTAAAAAAATTCCTAGTACAGGGTATACAGTGGCGTATCTTTCTGCACTAGATTTTACAAAATTCTTCTAAAATCACGGGAAAAACTCAAATAATCTTTTGCCATGGGCAATCAAGAATTCCATGTTTTCTTGCGATGTAGAAGAACACGGTGAAAAAATCGAATTTTTAAAAACGGTTGAATTTTTTTTTCATTTAATTTATATCCTGGGTTGGAAATTGGACTACCTCTTCAAGTTTTCTTTATTTTTGCATGTTTGTAGCAAAAGCATGGGTTAAAACTTGATTACAAATCTATATAACAAACAAAATAAGAAGAGAAACCACAATTCCACAAATTAAAAATCTCGAGCCACGGATGTACATTTCGAAGACCTTGTCCTCTTCATACACGCTGATGAAGAGGACAGGGTCATCGAAATGTACATCCGTGGCTCCAGATTAAAAATCTCATTTGTGGAATTGTGGTTTTTTTTCTTATTTTGTTTGTTACTACTGTTTGTCCACAATTTTTGGTATTATGCCATTAGTACTATAAATTTAAGACTAAGTAAATTAATTTTTTTTAATGAAAAAAAACCCAACTTTTTAAACACACTATTACTTTTAAATGCACTAAAAAGAAAAAAATAATATTTTTGATGCCTCTCATTAAAAGAGGAATTCATAAAATTAAAAAAAGTAAAACTGTATCAGTGTGTTTAATATTAAATTTTAAAAAATGAATGTACTGCTTAATATTTTCATTATACTATTAAAATACGATACCATAAATGAAAAAATAATCTTATTTTACAAATTTTAGAAAAATTTAAACGCGCCGCCACACTTTCACTTTTTTTTTTTAATTTTATGAATGAGAGGCATCAAATGAGAGGCATCAAAAAGGTTTTTTTTAGTTTTTATTGCACCTTTTAAACTAATAATGTGTGCTTAAGAAATTTTTTTTTTCTAATTTTATTCACATTAGTTTGTATTGAGGTGAGTAGTTTCCTATATTTTTGCTATTTGAGTTATCGAATAAAAATGAAATAGCTACTTGATTGATTGAATGATGAACTGGACATATAAAACAAATTTTCTCTTTTTTCCTACAAATTAATTTCTGATATTAAACTTTATAACAACGTATAAATTCAATAGGATTGTACGTAACGTTAGACATTATGAGGTTACTTTCAGCGTCGCTAGTGACAAAACGCGATTTTATCCCTTAGGTTTTTAGCATCCCTTAAGTCTTTATCTCCTTTGATATTTACATATTAAGAATTATATTAAGCTACTCTCTTAATTATTTCTAATTCTCGAAATTGTTCGCGGGAACTCACGGAATTCCGATACTGGATGTCATTGCTATTAGCGATTATTCTGTTCTCTTCTATTACTTATTAGTATATTAGTGGTTTTTGAGACATTGTTTAGATGTATATTATTTAAATTTAGTATCTTATTTAAATAACTAGTATCTTTTAACAACTAAATTTATATAATTGTTTTTTACAGTTATTTGTTTTATTATAAGGCCTTCGTTTGTTTAATTTAACTTTTCCTTTTATTTATTTATTCATTTTTGTTTTATATCTTATGTAATGTTTATTAATATTTATTTCCATCTCGACAGGTTGCATTTTCGTTAATGTTTGTATGTTACTAACATAACCTGTTTATATTAACTGTTAGTTATTTTTGTGCCCGCGGCAGCCTAACTTGTCGGTTTTACACCATACTGGCTCCCGTTGGACAGTGCTGTATTTCTCTACTAACTTTTGAAATAAATAAATAAATAAATAAAGGATTTAATATTCTCTGAACAGTGGGCAGGGCTCCATTGGGCAGGCTTTCCTTTTTATTCTTATAGACTATGACAATAGGAACGAATCCACTTCACATGAAAGCAATGGAACTACTTCCTACGAAGGCCATTAAACCTGCCTGGTTCGCCCTGGATCCTGTAGTTCCTGTGGGCGGAAAAATGAACTCTGCAATGTATCTTGACATTCTGGACAAAGCTGCACTCCCACTATCTGGCAACAATTCAAAGAAACCCGTTTCTCTTCCCGTTACTTTTTAGCAGGATTAGGATGTTCAGATTAGGACAGAAAACAACAGCTCGATAAAATATTTTTGATTCTTACTAACAAACTTCTACTTTTGTATGTACAGGTTGAGTTTCAAGTCGCGCACACCAAAGTTTAGCTGCCCATAAAATTACCAGTTTGAGAATTTAATGTAAATATCACAGAGATAATTTGAAATGTTGGCTTTTATTTTTAGCATACGAACTTTAGGTGTTGCAATAAATGTTGGAAATGATGTCTCTTTTCCAGAATACATAAGTGAGTTCTTTTTACCAGACGAACTGTAAATGGGTTTCTTTTTGTTTGTTTTTTTTCATAAGTTATCTGTAACGTGTAAATGCAGAGCAAAAGTATCAAGCGCAGTGGAAATACAAATGCACGTAAAGAGGGTAAGGTTAAATAAAAACGTTTAATAAAAGTAAAGTAAATGTCACAAAAACAAACAAAAGTCAATGGTCAGGGAATAAGAAAAATTAAATAGATCCTACATCAATATATATAAATAATTAGGCATAAACTGTAGACCTTATCCAAACGAATAACAAAAATAAACGGTAGCAATAGTTAACTACCTGTAACTAAAATAAGCAATAAGTCCTTAGAAAACTAGATGTAACGCAAACACGTAACTTGCAAAACTAATAAAGAAAGCAAGTAAATAAAATTAAAGCAGTTACACCAAAACAACCTTGCACCGGCTTGACCGGCAAATTACATTAATACACGGTATACACTTCGTAACACAACCGTTAACCAAAATCTCCTTCCTTAAAACAAATATTGGAAGAATATAACGAAAATAACTATACCCTTATTTTTTACAAAATCCTACAATAAAGATAAAGAGTAATCTATACCAAATAGTCGTGAATATACGACTTGCTAGCTAATAAATGGAACACACAACTCATGACTAAAATCACAATTAGCACTTATGGTGGTCTCTATCAAAGCAACACATGAAAAATAAAATGGAATACATGATAAGGTTCATGACTTGAGGCTGGGAGTAAACACAGAAAAACATTCAATAATATATTTAAAGTCTTACAAAACCAGCCTGACTCCATAAAGAGAAAGTTTAAACAGTCTTATCAGGGGAAATGAATAAGTCCGTATCACAGGGTTACATAATCGGTTAATCACCGAAAGAGTCCACACACGGAATAAAAGAAAATACACAGGCTTATCCGAGTTCTAACGTTGAAAAAGTCTTAGTGGGGTAACCATGCAAATTTAAATACATTCATTAAACCGCCTTGGCGGGACATAACTGCAAATAAAAATAAAGCAAAACGGTTACACAATTGAAGTAATAAAGAAACGGGCTAACACTCCTTCCATTGCTTTAAACACAAACACTATAGCACTTTCCACACTCGGACATGCGTAAAGTTCCGTAACGACCTTTACGTTTCCCTCTCCACATATGCGAAGCCATATTGTGAGGATAGGTAAGCACTAAATCCTCCGGGAAAACGCCCTCGCACCGTCGCTCGCCCGTCGAACTCCCGACGGAAGAAATCACTCAATATGGGCGATAAAGCACGGGGGTCACAATTAGATAAAGTTAAAGTACTTACAAAGTAAGCTCCCGGAACAGAGAGTGTTCTTCCCGGAGAACTCCACTTAAAGCTTTCGCTCTGCCTCGTGCAGACTGGAACACCGCTCTCGCAGGAACCTCTGAAGGTTGGAAACGCCGCCTTCGGAGCTTCTCCCCCGAACTCGAACCGTGTCGGCGTCTCGAGCTTTTGCTCCGGCGTTCCGTTGCCTCCGCTCGGCTGTTGCTCCGCACGTTCCTGTTTGGTCGAGGCGACGACAAAAAGCCCTTTTTCGTTGGATCCGAGTTTACTCATCAGGACTCCTGTCCGTTCCGTCGTCCGGGTCACTCTCCTCTTCAAGCTCAAAATCTCCCGCCAAGAAAGCTTCGAGCCTCTGTCCCGAAGCCTCCTTGCGACCTCATTGGCTCTCTCGCGTTGGTTGATATGACGACACTGCCTGCCCCGCTCCTCCCCCGCCTTAGAACGGGTGAATATGCGCGAGCGGTAAAAGCAGTCAGTGTCGCCGGGAATCGAACCTGGTTTCGATTTCCGTGACATTATCCTTCAGCGCGTCATTTCCCGGGGATTGCGGCCCCCTCGATCGCAAAAGAGGACAGTCATTTCCAACATTTATTGTGGCACCTAAAGTTTGTTTGCTAAAAATAAAAACCAACATTTCATAGGCATTGTAACAAAAAAAATATGAATCTACGATTGATAGTTTAAGAACCGCAGTGAAATTTATAAAGGCGAAAAAATTTTCAAAAAAAATTCAAAGTCCTATAAAAACTAAATAAGACAGTTTAAACTATAGTCACTAGGGTTTTTTTTAATCGATAAAATAATGTCATCTATCTGCCGCTTTAAGCTCTACATTTTTTTGACACATTGTATAGAGACGAGTGCTTATTCTTTTTAAACTTAGAAAGAATTTGCCATTTGGAATAAAAAAGAATTCTGGCGAGTCTTAAGAATAAGAAATTAAAACTCATTCTGAGATCATTCTGATTATCCTCTTCAGAACAGAAATGAATTTTGAATTTCATGTGAGGAAAAATATAAAAAAATAAAAAAATAAAAAAGCGCTTAGCACATCATGCATTTTCTATAGAGTGGTGCTGTTGCTGTTTTCATGGATTTGCAACTTCGCACTTGAATGTGTCGTCACGTGCATGCTATGTTCACAGGTACATAGTACTAATGTTATAGTGCCAGAAACTGTGGACAAACGGTAATAAACAAAATAAGAAGAGAAACCACCATTCCACAAATGAGATTTTTATTCTGGAGCCACTCATTATAATTACTGAAATAATTACAACACTTATCAAGGAGGTGCTGGGCATTCATCCCTCAGAAGCCATATAAACTTGAGCTAGAGTTTCAACTGAGTTTTCGACGTCTTTCAGCAACTGCGGTGTTACAGATGCTATTGCATCCTGTATTTTTTGCGTCAGCTCGTCCGAGTAGTTTGGAAGGGTTTCATCAACTTGAAGGACAACACGTCGAGAACCCTCTTAATTTCCAATAATTACTTCTGTATTTGTTGCTAAACACTGCGTTATTTCTCTTGTAACTGTCATTTATTTTGATTTTTATTTAGATACATGAAGTTTAATTTTGTCAAGTATAAAAAGGAGGGTGTAATACATGTCCTTTTTCAAAGCACCCGCGTGTTTTTTCAATTTTGACTAATAAAGTATTGCTTTTGTCAATGAATTTAGACTAATTAGATGGTGATCTACAACTGGTCATTTGGAATTAAGCCTCTGTCTTCAAACAACGTTATTACTTTGTGCATGTATAAAAGAGATGGGGAAGATAATAGTGGATATTAAGGCACACACAATAAAGACTTGCTTACAAAAGAATTTGAAACTTCTAACTACATTTCTTCTTGAATAAAGTTAATGGAATATATTTTCTAGACTCCTCCTAAATATTAATTTTTCCATGATATTTCAAATGTATTAGTTAAATACAACGTGAGTCTAATTATATTGCTGCAAGAGGAATTCTGATTATTTTTGCCAACCATTAGAAAAGACAAAAAAAAAATTCTGCTTTAAGAATTGCTTCCTTTCTCGTTTCCAGCATTAATGCAAAAACATTATCCGATGAAATTTTAATCCGTAAATCTCTTTCTTGTTTTATATTTTGGGATTTCCGAGAAAGCTCTTTTTTGTTTTTTATAATAATATCTAAAAGAAAGAACGAGAACGTAATTTATTAGGTAAATCTTGTCCGGAGCGGTGAAGAGCGGAGCTGAGCGCAATTCATCCGCTCGAGACAACAAACATGATATGAGTTTTTAGCGCCATCTGTTGTTCCCCATAAACTTTTCGTCAATAGAGAAAGAAAAAATATTACCGAAATGGAATGGGAAAACAGATAGGATATGTGGTTAACGGAAAAATTTCTTTTTATGCGTTTTTGTACTGTAAGAATAACAAGAAATGGCTAAATTGGTCGAAGTTGTCGAGCCTGGGACTCATAAATCACACTCGGTTGAATTTGAAGGTTTTCCATTTGTAAAACTTCTGACAAGGAGGCTTCTTATTTGTATTTTTATAACTTTTTATAATGGTTTAAGAAATAAAACAACATTTTATTAAGAAAGATAACAACAAGGACTTAAAAAGTAACCTAACCTAAGGTTTTAAAATAAATTTATGAGGTAAATTTCTTTAGATACGAACTGATTCCCTTATTTGGAATGGTAGATATTTCCAGTAAGTAATAGCTTTATATGGGAAGCAAGATTAGCTTGTTGTTTCATTTATAATATTGTTGGATCATATAAAGTCTTTGTCTTCTAGTATATGGCATGGCTTTTTAACAATGTTTTTAATTTATAGCGCGCTGGGTATTCTTCTAAGGCTTGAGCTAGGTCCGAAATTTTTGCTCTCAGCAACAGATACAAAGATTATTAAATTGAACATATCGCAAACTACCGTAATGGATTAATACTGGGACCGAACAAAAGCCCCTCTAAAGACTTTGTTATTGATAGACATAAATAATAATTTGCATATTACAATGTGGGATGTCTGGCCATATAAAACCTACAAACAGAAATTTTGGTATTATTTTTACTTTAATGCATTTCAATTGCAAAGGGCTTTTTATGAAAATAGTTTTAGCATACAACTACTTTTTAACAAAAAACAGCATAATTGGGAAACCCGGGTGACTAGTCGGGTGAACCCGTCGGAGAGGAATTCCGGGGTTGTTGTCGACACCAGGACCGAACGGCAGGTTTCACCTGGTCGTCAGAACGCAACTCATGCCCCTTAAGGTGCTCTTTCCTCTTTGGGAAGTGGTGAAAGTCGCAAGGTGCAAACTCTTTCATTTTTGAACTGCAGTTTTTCATCTTTGAAATGTAGACGCTGCAGTCCCCTCTGATGTGTGGCGATCGTGCTGCAGAAGAGGATCCAAATCTGCCATTCAATCCTGGTGTCGACGACAACCCCGGAATTCCTCTCCGACGGGTTCACCCAACTAGTCCACGCGTTGGTGTAATGCGTGGAAAGGAATGGGGACTATGTCGAAAAGTGAATAGTGCATTACATAGAGGACAAATGTAAGTATCAGATACAAAAAGAATTTTGAAAATCGGTTAAAAAATAAAAAAGTTACAGCCATGGAGGCATTACTTTTCAATATGCCCTCGTACATCAAAATCTGCTTCAAAAGAATAGCAAATTTAGTTTAATTTATAATTATAGCAATGCAATCATACTTCTGATTGATATGACTTTTAGAAAAGATCAAACAAATATTTAATACTATGTAGGTCCTCCTTTTGCCTTCAAAACTGCTCGAATTCAGAGAGGCATTGATTCAACTAATCTTTCACAGTTTTCCTGAGTAGATTTCGGCCAAGCGTCTTTCAGTTTTGATTTCAGTTTATCTTTGGATCCTAGACCTTCTCACATAACCTTTTTTTCTTTATGATTCAGTTCAGACATTCTCAATCGGGCCACTTTGAGACAGTAACGATGCTGTTTCGAAACCATTCATCCACATTCGCCGGGGCCAAATTTTCATCTGCTGAAGGGATATAATATTCCAAAATTTCTTCATACACTTCACAGTTCAGCTCTCTTCAGGAAGACTAGCTTTCCAGGACAAGCAACACCGATGCATCCCCAAATCATGATGCTGGCTGGATGCTTGACATATCGCTATAAACAATATCCCTGGATCGCCTCTTCTTTTGTCCGATATACAATGGTCTTTTATCATCAAATGACTGAAGAGGACCTCACGCCACTAATCCAAGTCCAACATGAAAATTCCCGGCATTAGGCTACTGCATTCTAGTCTAGTGGTTTCCTTTTGCACCTGTGTCCCATATGTTCAATCGGCGTAATACTGCACCATAAGAAGCAAAGGCTCTTACTTCTTCCTTACTTGCGCCAAGGCTTGAGATGACATGAAGCGATTCTTTTTGACAGTGTTTCGTAAGACTCCGTCAGTACCTGTTGTCGTCTTTCGTTCATTTTTAACTGGACCTTGCCCCTTATATTTTTCAACGTTCTGATCACTAGACATTGAGTGTAGTCCAACAAATTGGAGATTTTAGTCCGCTTCCCATCTTGATCATATTTCACTATAATTTTTTGTTCAACAGATATATCCGTTCTCCTTCCTATTTTCAGTATAAAGCGATAACAAAACGTATATCATTCACTTCCCTATCTGTGTAAAGAACAAATGCTGAAAATATCTCCAAAATTTGAATAAAGTGAAATTAAATGCAATATGCTATTTTTTGAAGCAGACGTCAATGTATGTTATTTTTTGAAACGTTAAAACTTTTTAATTTAATGATTCTCACTAAGACATTTCTTTGTTGACAGAATTTCATGATTTACTCGTAGATGTATGTTACGAAATAACACTGAACGAGTCAATTATAGTTGTGAGAACTTTGTAACTGTGACAAATATGCTATTTTTTGAAGAGCAGTTGTAAATGAAAAAAATTCAACCGTTGTTCCTTCTTAGGATCGAAACGGAAATTTAAAATTTTCCACAATAATTTATGATAAATACTTATACAGTAAAACTTGAAAAATTCTTGTTTCAAGGCATTTGAAAAAATTGGGATTTATTTCATGTAATTCGAACTATTGTGCAATGCACATATAAACTCCCAGAAGTTTACTCAAGAAAAGTAAAACAAGAATTCTGAAAGAGCTGCGTTTATGTATGGTATTTATAAAGGCTAACATTTTGGTCTAATAGATATAACACGCAAATTGACTAATATCTTTATATTTTTCTGATCCTAAGCTGATTAATGAACTTGGTTTTAGACTAAAAAAAATTCTTAAATTGGCATTTAGTTTGCCTATTTAATGAACAGAAATTTACAAAATTTATTTGTTGCGATAGTATGACACAAATATAAATTTTCAGCTCAATAAAGGGTTTTAAATTATAAAAGAATATTATCTGCATGCAATCTTCAAGAATTCTCGAAGCATCGGTGTGCGTTTAATTCGAAACTGCTGATTTTTTCCCCCGACTTCAAATTTATATCGTTTTCGAGAAACCCAGTTCCGTGATTTCTCATTCAAGCCCCCACCTTCTTTTCAAGTCATAATTGAGATTCTTTCGCAATTGCAGAAGGAGAATATTCCAAGTGGCACTGATGGAGTCCCCCGAGCAGTTACTATTAATTTTCTTCAACCTCGCTTCTTCCTTTTGCTTCGTGCATTTCTGCAGAAGCAACATAAGTGTCATCATTTTTTCTCTTCCAATGGCTTTGTTTTCAGCCATTCGCTGTGTTTTATGGCTGTGTTGCTTCCTTAAAAAGAAAACATTTTTCTCGCGTTCATTATGCAGTTGAGAACAGACTGGCAAGAAGATCAAGGTTTTTAGGAGAATTGCGCTCACCAAAAAACAATTGGATCCCATCATTGGTGTAGAGCTGAGTAAATATATTAACATTTGTGGAGGTTCTGTCTTCATCCATTTCGCTTTCCTTCAGAAGATACAGAGAAGAAGCACTAAAAAAGGAAAAGTGTGTGTAGTTCATTTGTCAGAACTTTTGGGCAGCTCTTTTTCTATGTCACAGAACTTAACAATAAAAAACTAATAATTTTCACGAAAATAAATAAGAAAAAAAGTGATGTGAGCGGTTTGCCAAAAAGAACGTTTAAACATCTAGAGCGAAACTATTACCACTTGGTTTTCACACATCTCTAACCAACTTTGAAATAAGAATAGATGGAAACTTATCTTAATATTTTTCCGTAAAAAGAAGATTGTTAAAATATTTTAAAATGTTTTAAGACTTAAAAAATTAGGAGTAATGCATGAAATATCAGTATTTTATAAACATTAATATAAATGTATGTTTTAGCATTTATTTTTATCAAAATTTATAACATATAAAATAAAACTTTACATATTTGAAAACATCACCAGAAAACTTCATATTTCATCAAATTTTACCAAATTCTAAAATAAAATTAATTCTAAAAAATTTAGAATTGCATTTTCAATCATATTTTAAACTTTTTTACAAGGAGAATAGTGAAGGTCACAAACTGTGGATAAATAAAGCAAAAATAAAGCAAAAGGTGTACAGTCCGTTTCAAAGTTTGGGATATCTTAAGTTAATTTATTCCAAGCAAACTAAAAAAAATCACACTACAATCTTGACCAAAATCACCATTGATATTTATTCAATTTCTTAATGATTCTCTCTTTATAAAATATCAAAATGTAAAGTACACTATATTCAAAGAAATAAAATTTTGAAACTATACTTAGAAAAACACTTTGTTTCAAAATATTTCCCAAATATTTTGAATGCATTCAATAAGAGCATTTTTTTTTCTTGGACACTGTTTATGGATTCTATTCCTCATGATTGCCATAGATTTTCGATTGGATTCCATTCAGGCAAATTTCCTGGCCATTCCAGGACAGTTATTCCTTTTCCCTGAAAATATGCCATTGAATATTTTGGATGTATGAATTGGTGCACAATCCTCTTGAAAGATAACATCATCAGATAAACAGAGGTTCTCAATGCTGTATTGATAACAATAAAATTAAGTTTTCTGTTAATAATAATATTCTATCCAGAGTCTCTTATAAATATTTAGGAATTTATTTGACCCGTGATTTTTCGTGAAGTCTTCATATAAAGCATATAGCTAAAAAATGTCCCATACTTTAGGCATTACATTAGGTGATTCCCCACAGCGAGATGAAAACAAAAGTTCATATAAACATAGTTCGGATAATGAACCGTTTGTGAGATTTCCGCAGTTAAAAGTGAAGTTTTTACAGTTAATATTGAAGTTTCAGTATACTGTGTACGGCCGGTGACATGCGGACAAGCTATCCACCTGCCACCCACAGAATACAAATTCAGCTGCTGAAACTTCAGTTTTAACTGAGGAAGTCTCATAAACGGTTCGTTATCCGAACCATGTTTATATGAACTTTTGTTTTCATCTCGCTGTGGGGAATCGCCACCAGAAGTTTGTGACAGGGGTGGCGATCATTACTTAAACAGATCATTATCAATTTCTGGAATAATCTGTTGGTCCAAATTAACTAAACATCTTCATGATGCCCCTTCCCTTCAGTTTTTTTAAACATCTCCTTAGAAACATTCGTTCGGGCTTAATCTCAACCCCTTTAATTTTCATATATTCTTAAAATTTCAACTTATTTTCACTGTTATTATTATTATTGTTTCTACGAGGGTTGGGGCAAAAGTCATGGCAACTATTTTTTTTCTTGAAGATACCAGTCCGGTTGGAAAATGTGACATATACAGACGAAAGGACAAGGTGTTAACTACAAGTGTGGACAATGAATAGCACTGAAATATCGTAACACACTAATTTATTACGGTAGTATACAGGGCAATATGGCCTTCACGTTGCAAAAGAATGACAATACAGTACACATAAAGTTGACATGACAAACCTGGGCCTAAAGACCCTCAAAGTAGCCCCCTGATACTATTACCACACGCTGCGCAGCACTGTCGTCCCGCTACTGTCGTCCCGAACGTTGCTCATCACTGGTTGACACACGTCCTTGCTGAAACTTTCCTACCCACCCTGCTACTGTACGGTATGGTAGGGCATTATTCCCAAGGGCTTCCACTAATTCACTGTGACATTCCATCGCATTTATCCCTCGGAGAACGGCTATTTTGATGTAAGCGCGATGCTCAACACGGGTTACTTCCATCTCGCACGACACTCACCAACTGACTGATTTCACAGCCCTCGCTGCGCTACTACCAGCTATCACAGAGCCATCTGTTGTTCTGCATACGCACTATGCCTGCAGAACTTCCACACGACACATATACGTTCGTGATCCGTTCACATATCTACAAGAAAAAAAATAGTTGCCATGACTTATGCCCCAACCCTCGTATTGCAATTATTATTATAGTTGCTGTTGATGTGTTTACTTTAATATTAATTAATTTATACTATTTATGTATATTAATCTCAGAATTTATGAAAGATGCCCCTAGACAGGCCCCAGGCCTTTTGGGCACCTTACAAATTATAAATAATATTCTTTTATACAATAAACCCTTGTATTTAATTTATTCTCTTTGATCATTAAGTATTCCATATTTTATCCAATTTTTTGTTTTTAGATTATTGTTATTATTAATGACAATGTTAATTAAATAAATATTTAAATGTATTAAATACATTCTATCATCTCAGCATAAACTTCTGTATTGACTCGGCTCTTTACAAAATACTGTTAATTAACACCTCATTGAGCATTAAGACATCCCCATATCATCAGCTTTAAAGGGCGCTTTACTTCGCGGTTGACAGTTGAAGGCGTCTTTCATATCTTTCCACACACGATTTCTTTTGTTGAAATTTAAAGAAAACATGGACTCACTAATTGTGGAAACACTACTAAGATTGCTGACCTGGGACTACATTTTGAGGGTCCAATTATTAATTCTTTTTGCCCCAATTCCATATCATTTCCTGCAAACTTAAGATTGGGCACCATGCAGTCAGGCCTGAAGCATTCTCTGGGCATCCTCCAGACCCAAACTCGACCATCTGATTGCCAGAATTCGTACAGAATGCCTCCATTCCTCCTTGTTTCAGTTTCGATGAGCTGTACACTATTCTAAACACGCTTCATATTGATTTTCCTACAGCATGGAACATAGGGTCCTCAATTTTCGGCGAACGGTGATTAAACTGGTAGTTCTTGAAGTGGCATTTTGAAACTCCGCAGCAATTGTTCCTTTTATATCGCACATTATCATTTTCATATGCCTACCACTTCGCGGTTTCACTAACGCTGCTTTTTGCGATTTCCGCTTAACATGGAATGATGTTGTTTAAAGTTAAACGGAAATTTTCAGAATAACAGAATTTTTGCATACTGACCTGGCATGCAATGATAATACAAGTTAATTAAAACTCACTCAGGTCTGTTGAGCGATCGATGCTGAACCGATATATAGTACATGAATCACAAATGATTCCAGTAAGGCATGTTTCGTTTTATATTATTTTAGACCTCATATCACAATTAAGTTAGGACACGTAACATTGTTTTGGAGCCCGAAACTTTGGTAACATTATGTAGCCCTTCCTTCCAATATTATCTAACGCTGTGAGAAATTTCTATAAAAATATAGGATGTTAAATAACTATGGGGAACCTTTGGGAGAGCGTGAATGCTGATGCGACTAGAAACAAAAAATGTCGAATGAACATCTATCCGAAAACGCTGCGCTTGTGCAATACATGTCAATATTGTAACATTTCATTGGTTTACCGTATCAGCTATCACAGGAGTGGAACCAGTTAGCTGTGTGAGCTGGGCATCTCGCCTGTGAACTAAAGCGTGCATTGCGTGCAGCATGGCCGGTTAATCATACCGAAAAGGAACTTGTGTTGAGCTAGTCCCTGTCATACATATTTTCAGGAACGTCATTATGATGCCTCTAATACTCTTAGAGCTAATGGTAATTTCGAGAGGATTCTTCGAGCATCAGCTGTGATCGGGATGGTTACAGGTACGCCATACTACATCCAGATATTGTTAGTTTATTGAGAGTCTCCGGTCATGTATTCATTTTTTGTATCAGCAATATCGCCCCGAAAGTTTATCTGCCATAGTTTCTTAACATTCTGTTTGCGCGAATTGATTCTCTTAATACACCATATCGTTAATAACTGGGGAAGAAAAACTTTTGCACATGCATTCGACAAGTATACTATTTTACCTGCTTGAGAAATATCATTTGTTGCTAATGGCAGTTTTATCAGACTTACGTATTATCAGCAAAAGTTATTGTGAAACCTTACGACCACTTAAGAAACGCATCAGGAGAATCATGGCTGAAAAGAGAGCTTTTATTTACATCACGACAAAACAAGGACACATTGCAGTCAGTAAACGATAACTTCACAATAAAATCACAATAAATTCACTATTATTCCACATCCTCTTTACTGACCAGATTCCGCTCCGTCCGACTTATGTTTGTTCTCACAAGTGAAAGGAATGTTGAAAGAAACTAAATCAAGTTGGGAATAAATTGGGTAGTGCGTTGGGTAGAATGTGTAGAAATACATTGACGATGTTAAAAAGAAGTTAGTGTTTAAGTTAATTAAACTTCTTTCATTTTGATGTCAAGTGAATTATCTTATTTACTCGACTATAAGACGAGCTCTTTTTGAAAGGGCCAATAAAAGGGGGGGGGGCAATAATTAAGTCGTCTTATAGTCAGGGAAATACGGTATGTTATTTTTTCAAAAACTTATTTGTACGACTTATTTGTATCTTATGTATCAATCAACCATAGAAAATATAAATATGTATAGAAAGAGAGGAGCTAAATGAGGCATACAAGGTCTGTTTAAAACATGACCGGACTTTTGACATCCTAACTTTATTAACGGAATTACAACAGTATACATGGTTATCTCCTTCAAAGTAGTCCCCTTGCTTACAATGCACCGCTCCCATCGTTTATGCAACTGATGGAGTGGTCCCTGGAATTTTTGGGATAGTGCTTAACTGGCTCTACGAGTTCTGTTTAATCTTCAATACCTTCGTTGTTAAGATGACTCGTAGATGTCAGTGTAGATAAATTGAGGCGTTGAGCGCAAAAGTGGCCCAAGCCGAAAAAAATATGTTCTGAGAAAATCGCAAAACAAAAATACGACATTTTGATGATAAATATTTCAAAGGCATATTGTAGTAGATAAAAAAAACCTTTTTATACTTACATATTTACACTGTAAAAAGCAATCTATCAGCAAGTTATTTCCACATGTTACTCTTTTTCAACATTATTGTTGGTTGGGCCACTATTGCGCTCAACGCCTCAATTAAAACTAACTTGATAACGTTAAGTTAATAATGATGTAATAGAAGAACTTGAAAACGAGGAAACAAGAAAAATTGAATAAATTTTGAATTTGGAGATTAAAATTGTCCAAATGGAACATATCTACATATATGTCGTTTGTCTACGATCCTCAGCAATTTTTCAACTTTAATTTTTAGATTAAGAACATTAGTTTTCAAATTATTTAGAAATTGAACACAACGGATCATTGCAAACCAGTTCTTCCTCTAACGCAAACTTTAAATAAGCAATTAATGAATAAATCAATTCTACAACAAATCAAGTTTGTATATTGGATAATTGTGTTTTTTTTTTAATATATTTCTGTATATATGTATTCTGTTTGTTCTAATTTCCATCGGTAATAAAGAAAATAGTCTGAAGAAGTGTATATTTCCAAATTGAATGACCTCTACTCCTATTACGTGTATAGGTTTTCTTTATTCTTTTGTCCTTCAAGTCCTCAAAAGAGATCATTGATAAACTTTATTAAACTCCAAGACTAAATTAACTTTAGTTTCTGAATGCATCCTGATTTCTTCGAATAATTACATAAAGAGCAGTCTTAAATAAAACCAGAGAGGACGTAAATTAATTACCCATTAATCTGATTGGTTCAATTACGCGTAAATCTAATTTACTTCATTTCTGTGGGCCATTATTTATACCGTTTGATTTATCTCTTCCTAGAATCGTTTCATTTACTGATTAAGATATAACTGCAATCATATGGCTCAGCTTAATTTGACAAAAAAGGAAGAAAATAACAACTGTAGAGGAAAGCAATTTCGTCCATGCAATTTGTTCGTACTCTCAATAATGAAGTGAAATAATGATGCAGGAAAAAAAAATTCCATCGGTTTTCGCGGAATTTTTTTTATGGATTCTTATTTTCGAAAGCGATTTTATTCTTCGAAAAATATTTTCAAGCATCTTTAGAAACGACTGAGTTTTTATTCTGATAATTTTACTTTTATTCTCTACTGAAGAAATCTAATCCTTGCGTTCATTAGACGTTTGATTGTCTAACTTAGAAGATAAGTATGCTGCAAAGAAAAAAAGCTTAACTTGAAAAATCGAGTATAATGTCGAACCATCTAGATGACTACTTAAACAAACACGATGACAACATACGCTTGAACGTCATACGCACCCATATTATATGAGTTAAAGCAATTATAATGTTCCTAAAGATATAACTGATTTCCCTCAAGTTTAAAAAAATAATGAAATATCGACACCAGCAATTCATGACCTGATTTCGTTCTCCGAGTTCCTTAATACTAAGAACTAATTTAATATTTTGAGTAGCATATTAAATTAAAATTTTAATAATATTATTGAATACGTTTAAGACTTTTGATCTTTCTTTGACTTATATTTTTTAATTTATTTAGTCATATATACACTCGTATCCATAAGTAAAGCATAATCTATATCAGTATACTTATTTCATAAACAACTTCCAGAATGAAGTGAAGCTAGGGATGTGCGTACAATGCCTCATTACAATGCAATGAAAGACAAAACCGTTTAATTGAATAAGATTTTATTTCATAAAAAAAGAAGTTATTCATGACAAAAAGAATATGTGTTTTATGCGAACGAAACATGAGTGCTAATGTGAGCACGCCTAGCGGCCACACAAGCGTACATCTGCGTTCCATGCTTTCCATGAGATTGTTCAACAGCTCAATTAGCAACAAGCCCTACTTCTGACAAAGAACAGTTTTGAGCTCTGGGATGCTCATTGGTGAAGCTGACGAAATGCAATTAGTCTCCCTATCGCATCCCACGCATGCCCAGTCGGCTTCAAATCCGGAGATTTTGCTGGCCACTCCAGGCCTTAGATATCCTGACTTTGCAGAAACTCCTACACAGCAGAGCTCTGTGGGGACGTGTGTTTTCGTCCATGCGATTAAAATCTGGACCCAAGGCACCTCTAAAACTCTAACATGACCTTCCAGTATTTCGTCTCTCTATCTCCGAGCATTAACGGCAAAGATGTGAAGCTCTGTGGGTCCGTTTGGCATGATGCTTCCTCAAATCATAACTCCGTCACCGCTGTGCTCAACCTTATCCTTGAGTCATTGGAATTTTAACGGGTTCCACGTTCTCTCCAGATAGTGGTTCGACGGTAATTGCTTTTAAAGCTGAATCCTGGACTCATCGGTGAATAGCACGTTGCTCCACTGATCCAAAGTCCTGTTACGATTTCTCGACTCCAGCTTAAACGGACCCTAAGACTCGGTGGGGTGAGCGGGTCACATATTACCAGATTTCTGGCATATAGACCATCTTCCTTTAGCTTCCGGTAAACTGTTTGTCTGGAAAATCTTGTTGCTGAGGCGACTGCAAGCTGGTTAGACCGCTGCATATGAGGAACTCTTGTTCCTGACTCTGACGATTTGCAGTTAATTGCAAATACCGGTATAAGTGGTTGTAACCCTTGCGTGGCTTTAACTGATCGGTGTGTAACATCTCCTGTGTCAGAAAATGACACTTTGTGGAGCATTCAATTCTCTGGAGAGTTTCGTTTGGGACTGTCCTGCTTCGATTTTACCGATTATTCCGCCTTTCATGACAAGATAAATTTGGCGACTGTGGTCCATATTAAAAGCAAAATCAACGATAACAAGGAGTTTTTCTAGCGTTGCTTGCAAATGTGTGCAATGCGACCCTAACTTTTACTCTACTGTGTGTATTGCACTATTATCAGTTTGTTATTAATAGATAATCAGATATAATTCCAGATAATCAGATCGCGAATTGACATTGGTTTAACTGTCTAACTGATTTCCATGATATTTATTATACACACCAACTTTATTCGTTGTTCTAGATCTGAACCTCTAAATGTTATTTTTTTACAATTATGCTTAACTTTTTGACACGAGTGTAGGTAGATTCCATTGAATATACTATCTGGATAAAAAAAAGCTATTAGCGGATTTTGGTGTGTCCGCAGATGATGCTGGCACGTACAATATCAAAACCTTGCGGACATTAGCAGCTTGGCTGCAAACATGATATCACGAAAGTTAATATGTCGTGCAACTTCCCTTTGCTTTTATTACGCCCAGGAAATCTTGTCACGAGATTTGGTAGATGGCTTCAGGAATTTTTTCCCAATCTTCTTGCCTAGCCATAATTGTTGTTCCAATTCATCCTGCAGGTATTCAAGAGATTATACTTATCATCTGTGCAGGCCAGCCCATTTCTTCAATTCGTGTCTCATCAAGATATTTGTGACAAGGAGCCTATGTCATGTTGTTGCAGGAATGCTCCAATCCCAAACTGTTGTCACCATGTTGGGCAGGTAGGAATATCGCGACCTCCAACTTTCACAGTAAAGTGTTCTTCGGCGTTCGAAAGAAACAAATGCTACCATTTACCAGTCTGTGTAAAGTGATTCGGCGGTCCA
Organism: Rhysida immarginata; assembly: GCA_023313115.1. NCBI lineage: Eukaryota > Metazoa > Arthropoda > Chilopoda > Scolopendromorpha > Scolopendridae > Rhysida > Rhysida immarginata. The sequence goes on along the minus strand of JAHWFO010070218.1, from coordinate 242,012 downwards.
AGAGACATGCTTCCATCATTCCATGATTCAGTGAGCTGTACACCTTTATAAACGTGCCTGTCATTGATTTGGCTAACGTGGGACAAATAAGCAGTAGCATGACTATGGAAATTAAACTTCCACATTCCTGGCGAATGGTGATTGTATTAACGTGCTTGAAGTGGCATTTTTAATTCTGTGGCAATTATTTCCAGAGCCGAAGATTTCCGATTGCATCGTGTTAAACTTGCCAGTCGTAGACGATGTATGTCTATTATTTACTTAGGTCTACTACTTCACGGGTACACTGACGTTGCTCTTTGAGATTTTCACATGACAATGATGCTACTTACCATTGAACGGCGTATTTGCAGACTAACAAATCTCGCGTGCAGACTTGTTGCATAGGTGACATCCTATGATGGTGCAAAGTTGGAACTCAGAGAGCTCTGTTCAGCGGCCCATACTACACCAATATGATTTCCAAAGGAGTCCAGTTAACGCATATTTCTATTTATAATGCATATCAAAGCATGTAAACTAAAATATCTAACATTGTTTTGGAAATTTTTGATTCAGTTCTTCTATGCAACTGATATTAAGTTATATCCATCTCCCGACTTGGTTACGAATTAAGTTAGCATAAATGATATCCCATCTATTAAGATTCATCACAATTTTATATACACTATAAGGTTTCTAAGAGAAAATATTTTGCTGGTCGGATAAAAGAAAAAAACTTTTTCTGCAAACAAAATCTTCAACTTTTAACTCATTTTACTGTTACCTTTTAAACTTATGACCCTAAATTTGGGAGCAGACATTTAAAAAATTAAAAATTCTCTTTTAGGAGCAAACGATGCAGTCCTGATCGAATATTATTTCGGCTGATAGATCTCCAGAAACATTCAGAATTTTTGATAGATTTTGGCTTACATCTCATTACTGGAACATAATATTGAAAATATTACTGCAAATTCAAATCATACTATGATGAAAGGGCAACATTATTAAATGGTTTGGCTCAAATGAACGAAAATAAATACATTTTATTTTATAAATATTAATCTAACTTGCAAGTTTTTTTCGACCATTGAATAAGCTAGCGACAAACCAAAACGACGGGTAATTGGGTGTAGTATGATTTGAAAAAAGAACGCACCTTTTTACCTATAATCTTGGAATTGGTGGATAGGAGAGGGAGATTTTTTCCAAAACGCAATCTTCAAGTATATTAAAGAGAGGCGCTGTTGTGCCCTCTATAATTTTCTATTTTCTTTAGCCTTGGAAATGGATCAATAACGAGTTCTTTTTTACTTTCCCTTGGACTTTCTGTGGCATTTTAAAATTCAGAATAAAATAATATTTTTCTTTGAGATTTGGATGCTCAAAAATAAGATTCACAACTCTCAGAGAGTAGTGTAGAAGTTGTAAAACCTAAATATACAGAGTGAACCAAAAGTCATAAAAACTTTAAACTCAATAATTCTCACGCGAATGCAGATAAAAAGATTCTGTTTGCACAGAAATAATTGAAATGAAGTCGGATTTATTTGCTAAGAAAAAAACTGAATGCTAGACTTGTTCTGTTTTTGACCAACAGATGGCTTGGTCAAGCTACAGACATCAGGTTACAGATATCACCGTAACAAAATTGTAGGCATAGGAATGCTGTCATTAATCGAGAATGCCCTTAGTTAAACTTTATTATCAGAATAAGGAAAGTACCAGTGCGGCATTGCAGGCTTAATGACGTATGCATGGAATACGAGATGGTAAAGGACTATGACTTGTGTGCCAATGTCAAAAATAATACGACGATTTGAAGCCACGGGTTCTTTGGCTGCGCGTCCAAGAAGTGACCCGCCCTCACTGATGTCGTCCAGAGAGCCGAACAGACAGTGCAGGAACTGATGGAGATTTCTGGGACTGCAGTGCACAAGAAGGTCCCGACAGATTGGAATTTCGTATATAGCGATCACTGCAAATTATTCTTAAGCGATTTCGTACAAGTTGCAATATAATCATGAACAGACGACTTATCACTCGCCAAGATTTTGTTAATTGGGTATTCAATAAAATGGAGCAGCAGCACGATTAGCTTTGGATCGATGAAGCGCATTTCACGCTTTCTGGCATAGTTAACACCTACAAATGCCGTGTGTGGAGTGCGGAAAACACACATGCATTTGTTGAATAACACCTACATCAGCCAAAAGTTACTATCTGGTGTGGCATCAATGGTGAAATTTTTCTTCCAGTATGAACAGAAAGGCAGTCACGAGATCGCGATATGAACGTGAGAGTTCACGAGATTTTGCGCTCGCTTGCGCTAGTGCACGCTCTCTCATCCGGAGCATGCGCGGTCTTTTGCTCGCTCGGTCAGTGCTAGCGCAAGATGAATTTGCGGCGGCCCTAACGACGGAATTGTGAAGAAGCCTAAGGCCTGGTTATCACATGCGTAAAACAACGACAGAAACCACAAAGCAGAAAAATGTTTTTGACATCACTTCCGGCTCTCGTCTTTCTGCCGGACAGAAAACTCTGTTATTTTTGTAGGCTATGACTCAATCCAACTAGAAAAAAACAGGAGTTTTCTGTCGGGCAAAAAGACGAAAGTAGAAAGTGATGTCAGAAAATTTTCTGCCTTGTGGTTTCTGCCGTTGCTTTTATGCATGTGGGAACCACGCTTTATTTGATTAGGATCATTTGCTGCCATGTTGATACTGATGAACAAAAGGTATTGTTGTTGCTATAGTAGTTGAGAAACATTTGGCTTGTAATTTCCTAATATTCTAATTATAGGTAAACTCAATTTGACAGAATCTTAACACACTATCTAAAATAAAAAGAGCTAAACTAACTCAGTGTACAGATGAATATTAACTAAAATGTCTAAAATAATTAATCTTTCCGGTATTTGAACTATATTTATTGGCTATTTGTTTATATTACTCACTGTCCTTTTCCAATTGAACTTAATTGGCTTTCTTAAAATTATCTTTTATCCCTTTGCTTGATATACACTAATTGACGTAATTGCAATAATTTTATCGCCTCCCAATCTATTATTATGTTTCATTAAAGAAATGCTTATCTTGTTTGAGCTTCGACCTCTTTCTTCCGGATTTTCATAAACTTTAAAAGAACCTCGAGACCTCATGAGGCTGAGAGGTCACAACCTTGACAAACTCTCAAAATCAACTTAAAAGACTGTCTGTTCCCGTTCCCCTTTGTATCGCTCTTTTCAATGACATCAGTGACCGAAACTGTAAAAATATGGTCTTATTGAACTCATTTTGGTCTTCGAAGAGATAACTGCTGAAGAGGAATACTTCAGCGGAAAAGATAATGACGTGGAATGATATTAGCCGCGCTATTCTGTGATTTTTACTTTTTTTCCACAAATTTATAGAGAGAATTATATAGTCTTAATTTCCTAGACATGTCTAGGTATTCATGAAAATCAGTTCTGCTAAAAATAATTTGCACAATTTGACCAAACTGACATTTGCGTTCGTCTTTTTTAATTATTAATTCTAATTTAATTTAATAGCTCAATTACCCATAAACTTTTGGGCATAGTCTTCTATTTTATGCTCTATCGAATAACTACAGTGAGCAAAAAAAAAAGACTTTTGTGAAAAAGCATAACTTTTATCTGTTATTACAGGTTATGTTCAAATTTAAAGATATTTTTGCTATACTGTTTGATTAACCAAATTTCCTTCTTATGTGAAATTTTCAACAACTTCTTTTCTTTTTACGTTTAAAGTAGGTTAAGTTTTAAAAGGTCAATAATGTTCTTCATATATCTGCAGTAAAAGATTATATATTTACACAACTATAACAGAACTAACAAACTTGAAACTTTAAGAAGAAAAGAAACTCGAATAATTTTTATATTCTAGCGCATAAAAGAATAGTTTTATATTTTAGATCTCGAGTAACATTATATTCATTTGCAGTTGTCACTTGATAAAAACAGATTGAAAAGGTTGATGTCGTCGTTGTAGGAGAGTATAGTCGACGTGGACCTTCTTTTTATGGCCGGTTGTCAAAATAAATGTATCTTTAGAGTCCGTAAATAAGACGCTATAGAAATATATGAAAACACGAAAGGGTTAGGAGGGAAAATCCGAAGCCATACGATTGACACGAAGTCTTATTTCAGCAGATTTGATGGGATGGAATTTTATTCGAGCAGTTTTGCGGGGGGCAAGTGACGGTTGATGGGAAAACATCGCTTTCGTCCATTGCACCAACAGCAGAAGGAACTTGATTTACTACCACTACTCCAACGAAATATAAAAAAAAAGTTATTGGTGGATGAATGGAAGTTTTGAAGTGAGGTAACTTTTTTGAGAGTTTATGATCTTACATCAGGGAATTCTCAGTTCGTTTCTCTCGTTTGTAATTAAATGATTTGGAATGTGCTCCGAAATGAGTTTTCCTTTCAAGCGTGATTTATGGATATCTATTTGCGAATCTGCAAAGGCGATGACTGATTTATTTCTGGAGAAAATTTCGTTTAAAAAAGTTTTCATTGGTTTCACCCATGATTTCCATAACGTGAACATTCAAAAATGGATTTTTTTTTCTTTTTTAAACAGTTTCATCTTGTTTGAATTCTATTCGAGGGTGTTGTGCTTGTTACAACATTTTACGATTTCATTCATCGTTACGAAGAGGTTTTATGTTTTGCTGAGATGAGAAAGTTACATTTGAACCATGAAAGAGAGAGGGAGTTGTCACTGAATCGGTAGGCTGGGAGAGATTAAACCTTTCAAGAAGAGGTAGTAAAAAAATCGACCTTAGCAAAGCACTCGTAAATCGTTTCACTCTGTGATTATGTTTTATGTCGGTGTTCACAGGAAAATCTATATAAGTAATGTGAATTTCTTTATTGATAACATGTGGACACTTGACATCTTAATTTTATTTTTTTCATACAGACTCACTAAAAAGTTGTCTAAAGGGGATATCATTATGAATCTTTACGGTTTATTTCCTAGTTAAAAGCGTTTAAAAATACGCAACGCATATCATAGAAAAAGAGAAAAAACAAATTCATTATTTGAATGGCATTGTTAAATTTTGAAGGTTGCTCAGAAAGTAATGCCCCAACCTAGGAAATTATTTTATGAAAATTTATAGAAATTATCGACTATTTTTCGCATATTCCCCATCAACTTATACTGCCTTAAGCTAGCACGAAACAATTTACTTATACGAGCTTCTCATACTATATCGATTTTATGAAGCATGTGTTCATCTTGAAATTATGTCCCGTGCAGTGATCTTAAATTGGACTAAAAGATGAAAATCAGAGGAAGCCAGGGACTATGAGAGGGAAACAGAGTCCAACCCAATTTGGTGATTACGTTCCGGGCCCAATTAACTTGTGTTACGCCCATGCATTGAGTGAAAACATAACAGTCAATTGTTGACTTTTGATTCGCATCTCTCCATATCCTAATGCTTTAAAAATATGTGAATTTTTCCATAGTTTCTTTTCCCCAACGAAAAAGCAAATGCAATTCCTTGTTTTTAATAAGAATCGTTTGCAGATGCCAATTTAAAAGTTTACTAACTCGGCGCCGAATGCCGTGAATCCTGTAGTCGTGGAAATCACTCCTGCGCCAATATCTGCACAGGTCTTCCTCACAGCTCTATCCTACAAAGCCTTCCATTTGACGTGCCAAGTCCGTCTGGACCTACTATTTCGCTTGGTTGGCAAAGTATTAGAGAACCGCAAAGTGCAGACAACAAAATGATGATGAGTTGACAGTTCTGTTCATCTCCTCACACGACTATCTAACACTGATTGGAATACATCAGTTGAAACGATTTGAAAACCAATCAGTGACATCTGGTCCATTGCATCCGTATACCAAGTATACGTACGTATGGACATCTCTGTACTGGAAGAAGATCTTCATGATGGAAAATCCATTACTACAACATACACCTTCCATTCGCGTTTAAATCGGGGTCACATTATTCCCAGTCATGTCTTTTCACGTTCGGTCATCATCCCCTACATGTGCATTGAAGTCGCCCACTAGGATGACAGAATCTACACTCCTCCTGCTGCTGAGAGTAGCGTCAATTTCAACTAGAAAGATCAGATATTTTGTGACTGAATCAGGAGCACATGCAACGTATATGCATAGTGCACACAGTCTTCTACCCAAAGGAATCCAATCAAAAACACATCTGCCACCAGAGAGTTTCTGAATATCCCTACTCCAGCCTGGGCAGTCATGCTACGGTTGAAATCCGAGAAGAAAAGCTTCCCCCCTCCTAGGTCTACAGTTCCAGAACCCGGACGTTTTTTATAGATAATACAATATTTAGTCGACTTCGTTAGTTTCCAGCAGCAACTCAGTTTCCTTTCTTGTGATGGAGAGTAGGCCTACTTACATCACCTAGGGTAATGGCATATGCTGCCATCGACACTTTCCCCAAGTGCATAGCGAATGCACTGGTGGGGTTTCTCGGAGCATTGCTCTGAAATAACAGACTGGAGACTGTCGAATATTTTTCGCACGGGAGCGTCTGTCTAACCCCAGAGGTGGTGATTTTAACTTGGACCACGCGTGTCTGCAGTATGAGCTTCCTCATTCGTCGACATCAGAAGATATTAGTTTGGATGCTCTTCGTCTCAATTCTCAACCATAACCTTTCTGGTAAGGGAGACCTTAAAGTAGCGGTGCAACAACCAGCATAGTTCACAGAATCCCTGGAGCACCCGAACTCCTGATCTACGGAATGGGGCATCCCATTTAATTATTAATTTAAATTTAATTATCAAAACCAAAAATGTACCGAATCAGGGTAGGCACGGCAGTACCAACCCTATAATATGTTTAACCAAGGTCTAGTGGAAACTTTTTTCCACCAAAAAGTACCATTTTCATGAAAACGCCTAAACTTTGGGGAAAACGACCAAGGCAGCTTGTTCCTATTAGTGATTAGAATAATTTGAAGAATTTTTATGCAAATTGGGTATACTGTAAGATTACTGTAGCAAAAATAATTTTTTTGGAAACTGTAAGGTCGGTCTCAAGTTCTGTGTATTGCAGATAGAAACAAAGTAAATACGTTATCTGAGGTAGTTGTGCATGAGGATTACTATGAAAAAAATTGTTTTCAAAACTTTGCAGTGGTTTTCGAGATAATTGGACCCTAATTTGCATAGATATCAAATCCTGTCACATCCGACAGATTAGTCAGAAAGAGTTCCAGTAACTTTTAATACAATCTACATGTAATATTCTGTGAAATTGCCAACTTTCGTTTTAGTCTGACTTATTCTGCCCTTTCAAGATCAATTTGAATTTTGGTCACTTTCTGAGAAATTGCACGGAGAGAAATGCTTTGGATGTAGCAACAATAAGGGAGTTGATGATTGCTTGTTTGTTGAAGCAACAATACAATTGATGCATCATGAATAAACTTTTCTATATACTAAATCTCTTGCGTGTATTTATTTATTTATTTATCTGTAATTCTATCTCCTCCTGTCCTAGACGGTTTGAGCTAGCGACTTGAAATTTTCAGGGCAGGCTTATCAATAAAGGACCTGCTCTATCGCCAAAAATCAGCCTCCAAGGACCCCCCCCCCCTTCCCCACTTTCTGGAGTTTTCTTTGTAATTCCCCTCAGCAGATGGCGCGGGCGGGCGAAGCCGCGGGTAACAACTAGTATGTTACTACACCATGATCTGTAAATTAAGATGGTCGTTGAACTAGGCAAAAAAACAGGGTTAATGACTTTTTCTGCCACTGTTGGTAACCAGTCTAATAGGGCCAGCGGTGTGCAGGAGCCGGCTCGCACCGGCTCGCGCGAGCCGGTTGTTGAACTCCTTAAGATTTTGCGAGCCGGTTGTTGAACTTCGTAATATTTTCCGAGCCGTCTGTTGAATTTCAACAAAGACATGAAAAATTAGAAAATATTATTCATTAGAAATAATATTTTTTTATACATTATCTGAACGGTCTGTACAAACTTGGAGGGGAGGTAGTATGGGTGATTCTAAGCAAAAAAAGTTCATATGAAAGTGGGTCCGAATTTGAACGAAAACTGAGATATGAACAGAAATAAAAATGCCGCCACCAAGATCAACAAGTTAATAACTCAAGTTCTGCAACATCTAGAATTATGAATTTTGGTAAAACAACAGGGTACATAAAACTGTGTGGACTGTTAATATTTGATCGAATTCCAAAGAATAGTTTCCGAGTTACGCAGTCATAATCGTAACACGTGCTGGTTAGTACTCGTATGTGAGCACGGGTTACGATGTTGAACGCGTAACTCTGAAATTACTAGTTGGAATTTGATCAATTTTTAACGGTACACACAATTTTATGTACCCTGTTGTTTTACCAAAATTCATCATTCTAGATTTTACAGAACTTGAGTTATTAACTTGTTGATCTTGGTGGCGGCGTTTTTATTATTGTTCATATCTCAGTTAGCGTTCAAATTCGGACCCATGTTCATATGAACTTTTTTGCTTAGAATAACCCATACTACCTCCCCTCTAAGTTTGTACAGACCGTTCGGATACACCCTGTATATTGTTAAGAGAAAAAACATCAGAGATTTTAGTCAAAAAATTCCATCGCATAATGTAACACTGCAACTGAGAGACAACCAAAGGGTCCGTCACACAGAAAAATCTCGTATACCGTCCCACAAATCTTAAAAATCTGTAAAAAATCTCAAAAATTATTGCAGATTTGAAGTCTTAATTTTGATATCCGGTACCAACTTCCGGTTCCGGGCTGAAATATTTCAGTTACAACTTCCGGTTCCAATCGAGTAGTCGTGGAGTCGGTTGTTAAACATTTGCCAGCACACTACTGAATAGGGCCGTAATTTTATTCGTATTTCTATGGTCAACAAATAAGGGGACGTTCAAGAAATACGTCACGCTCTTAAAGGGAGGGGAGGGGGTATGAAAAGTTTGACATAGCGTGACCTGGGGGGAGGGGGGTTTCCATAAGTGTGATATCACACCAAACCCTATCAAATCATGAAATTTCAAATTCAATTCTTTCAAGCTACTTTTTTTTTATTTCATTTGGGTCTTCCATTTTTGTGAAGATGAGTCAGTTAAGGCCTCTGTGCACCGGCGATTTTTGTCGCAGCAGCTTTTTAACAAAAGAGGGGGACAGAGTTAACAAAAGAATTGTTGAATATAATGGAAAGCATTCCTGGAAATGTGGCGACTATTGCTCGACACAGCAGACCCGCGATATACAGGTGTCTAGCCCGAATCACAGAAGGGGTTAATTTGCTATTCATTAGCCATTATACTTCACCCCTATAACCTTCGGTTGTTCCGGGTCAATCTCTATCGGTTAATTTCTTGGGTCTGCCAGTCTTGCCTTCCACTTCGCAAACACATTGCCTATAGTGTACCGTCTGTTTGTAGAATTATGGAAATCTCAGGTTCCCTGTCCATAATGAGACAGATCCCGCTGCTTCCATTCTCGGAATGCAGTTGCACAGGACTCCTTGATATCACACAATCATTGTAAACAAAACTAGCTGCAGAAATGGCAGCACGCCGAAAGCTATCCGCATTTAAACGGGGGATGATTTTTGGTGCCAAACGGTTTGGTTTGTTTGGTATTAACGTCCTTTTCAACTGCTATGGTCATTTCAGGACGGCGTTATAGGGGCCGCAATTTTTGCCTCGCAAGGGTTCTTTAACGTGCAACCGGCAAACGACTACACGGGACCAACGGCTTTACTTCCCTTCCGAAGGAAGTGCGTGATCTCAGGATTTCCCCCTGAAAAATCCTCGTCGTCCTCGGCCATCAGAGGCGATCACGCAACCGCTGAGCCACCGAGGCCGATGGTGCCAAACGTATGGATGCCTCAAAATTCCTGTAATTTTCCTGCACAACCGTTGCAAGGGTCTATCGAGAGTACACCCAACGAGTGGTTACAATACATGTCGGACAGCGGACGGGCCGCCCACGCTTCATTGATGCCAGAGGTGTTCGCCAGGTCACCCAGCTTGCAACTGCTGACCAAATCACCATGCGTTACAACCAGGGTCGTCCCACAACTGTGTCCGTGACGACAATTCGGCGAACTTTTGCAGCTGCAGGCTTTGGGAGCAGGAGGCCACGACGAGTGCCACCCGTATACGGGGAGTCAACTTTGATCCCCTCATATCACAGACCTAGTCACAAAACAGACATGAAGAGAACGCATTTCTCTTATGTTCTATCATAGATTTGTTCTGGCAATGCTCGTTTCTTTTTAGGATTCTTCTGTCATCCAAAGTAGCCCAATAAACATTATGAAGCATTAACTTCTGAATTCTGAAGCTTTAGGAATGTACGTTTTATTGTACAGGTTCAAGAGGTTTAAAATGGGGGTCGATAATATGAAAAAAATAGTTCAGAACAGAACAAACTTTTGCCAGGTAGAGTGCTGCTTGTCTTCTCCTTTTCCATGCTTGGGTACTTTAAGCTTTTTTCATTGCCCTTTAGGACATTTTTTATAAACTAGTAATTAAATGAATGTAATTGCCTCGCTGGAAGAAGTATATTCGCACAACATATCGGTGATTATCAATTTTTTTCCGTGTAATAATGAGAGCCAATCAAGACAAACGATTTTTTTGGCTGACAGAAATCCTAATAACAGCGATGTAATGACGCTTACCGTTCATCTAAGAATATGTTTGAGCGAGAAACGTCATAGTTCAAATTCAGCCAATCATGTTAGCCCCCTTAGCTTCCATCTACCAGCGCCTATTTTTTTTTACTAGTGATTACATTCACAGTAGCGGTAGCACTAATTCACGAGTTTTAAACAAGTCTTCCAAACGAAAAGTATTGCAGAGCTCCGCAAGAGAAATTATTTTAAATGTTTATGAATATTTTAATAGAGAATTCGAAAAAGCTTCCCTCAGTTTGCCTCTTAATCAAATAGTTCATCTTTACTTAAAAAAAACAAAACGATAAAAAATTTTCGTCTCAATGTTTGATCTATGTTATTATTTCTATTTTTTTTATCTATCCATCCATACAAATTTTCATGATAAATTATTCGGAATTACGGGAAAATTATTTGTGTAATTAATTCAAATTTATGATGTAGCTCATTTTAATTTTATTATCTTCATGCAGATACAAAACAAAGCTGTATCATGTCAAAACAGGAACAGATGAGGAGTCAAAGACTGTGTGGCTTAAGGGGCTTTGCTTAGGTTAACATGAATTAAAGGTTACTTTGGCCTTCACTTAATTCACAGGCCTTCTCTCTGCTTTAGCTATCGAATGGCAAAGATAGAAATGCATTGATCAATGCACAGGCCATTTAAACAAGCCTGCTCTCTGCTTTTTTAAGTAAGGTCCGTTTTGTAATAAAAACTATTATATATTTTTTCAAAATTTTTCTTTACCAGATTCTATATACCTTTAACTAAGTTTCCAAATTTATTTAAGCACTTAAGCGCTCAATGAACTTCCGATGATCACTTCACAGAAGTTTGCCGCCGGTGAAGAAAGCCACGCAGTTTTCACATGTTCATCGTCGTTGAAATGCAGGCTGCCGATGAACTCCTTTAAATCCCGGAACAGGTGGTAGCCACTAGACGCGAGGTCCGAACTGCTAAGCGGGTACTGAAGTTGTTCCCAAACAAAATATCTGATTTAGTTAAATCCCTAATTGTTTGTATAAATGCAATAATAAGCCCTAAATTTCGCCTTCTGATGATGACGTAACAATATATGACATTTCAGTGAACAGGACTTTTCTTTAGGTGGCGTTGGTTTAACAGAATTAAGCTCAACGTCACACACTTCAACAGTACATTATTGATGTCATGTTCAGGCCTGGTAGTTTCATATCACAGAAAAAATTGCTCTATCAGTCGTCATATCATGCAGATCGAGGCCAACGAGATAACAAGGCCTGGAAGCGAAAAAGTCATCTGACCATCTGGATGCTAACAACAATCCAATCTTCATTATTACCAGGTCTTGTTATCTCGTTAGCCTCGACGTAAATCCGGACTTTTCACAGGCAAGTGAAGCGAGGCCAACGAGAAAGACAGGCCTCGAAGCGGAAAAGTCACCTGATCATCTGGGTCCGAACAACAATCCAATCTTCATTGTCTCCATCTTGGATGTAAACAATGAGTGTTTTTCCGATTGTTGGAAACAATGAAGGTTGGATTGTTGTTAGGACCCAGATGGTCAGGTGAATTTTCCGCTTCGAGGCCTGTCTTTTTCGTTGGCTTCGAAGTGAAGCGAGGCTAACGAGAAAGACAGGCTCTGGCACTGAAAAGTCACCTGACCAAGATAGGTCTAGCAACAATGTAACCTTCATTGTTTCCAACAAACGAAAAACACCGATTGTTGAAATCCAAATTCGATGAAATTTTCAAATTTGGAGTTTTTATTGGCTGTTAAGACCAGTGATCAATAGTAAATCGTGTAGAGTATTCTAAAAATATTCTAAAAATATTTCAATTCTACGTGTGGAATATTCTAAAAATAGCTCAATACTTGTTTGATGCATGTAATAATTTGATATAAAATGTGTGATTAACGATTCTAATGAATAGGGTTGTGGCGCCGATGAAGCTAAAAGTTCAAATTATTGCGGAAGCCGAAGAAGCCTGTGCGAGTCCAACAGGATCGAAAAAGGAGTTTGGATAGGCATAAAGCAGCTATACGACGCCTACAGCAGGCGCAAGCTTGTGTATTCTCAAATCTGTTCCAGGATCCATACGATATCTCGGTCCAATTCGTACATATTGCTCATTCTTGTTGCCACTTGTTTCTTCAGGTCTAGATCATAAATGTAGATCTGCGCAGACGTGATTGGTTTTCTTTCTCTCGGCTTCAGACCGCCGATTCGATGATAGATGCTTTCTTGAACACGGAATGTGTGTATGCCATCTTCAGCGTTCGCGTATTTTTGATCCACAGAGACACTTTCATGAACTGACGCCCCCATTGACGTAAAGGCAAAAAAAGCTGTTTACGCCCTGATGCAGTTCATGAATCTGAGATTCGACACAATTGAGCTAGTTCATGCTGTACCTCATGTGGAGGAGCAATGACTTATCTGATCAAACAACATATTGTCGAAATTTAGCCCGCAAATTTGAGAGAGCAGCAGTGAAAACATACAGTGTCAAGTGGCCAACAGGGCAGGGCAACATCTGACTGGAAATCTAGGATATTTACAACAGCAGGGTATTCCCTACCTTGGTGTATATGAGCTCTGCAGCTTCGTTGTTAAAGCAAATTGCGTTGACGTCCGGACACACGTTCATCTTCACTGCGTTCACGTGCTTCAAGTCAGCCCCTTTGTTCCTCTGGTCGCGAGTATAATTGATGGTAATCCTGACAGTCCCTTCAGTATTGTCCTTCATCTAAGATGGGGCACTTCGTGAAATTTCAGTGTTGCATCCAGCTTACTTCCACTCCATTTTCCTCTCCTTTACCCTTTTGGTCAATATGGGTGGTCTACGAATATTCGCTATGTGGATGGTGCTCAAAGATACCATAACCACAAGATAAAAGTCCGAGATTTCCATGTCTATCAAATTTTCACAAGGGAGGCTGAAAACTCTTTGTTGCTTCGTATCTCTTTCAGCAATGGTGTGTCGAACAATACGTCAAGACAAAACTTCAGCGGCTTCGTTTCATGAAAATCCATTAGGATTTACTTTGATCTGACCTGTATCGTGGAATTTCAGAACAAATAGCTCGATATTGGAACGTATGTTCTCCTCCTATCCACATTTTCTAACGGCTACCGTCACATGAGGAAGCAATATTACGACTCCGTCATTTTTTCGTAAACAAGGAAAACCAGATCTTTTCATAACCGTGACATGCAGTAGGTGCGATCCATGCCAATTTATAGTTGCGGATTCGTTAAGTTTCTAAAAGACAGGTTTGTTCAGCCCAACACCAAGAACGACGCTTGGATTCTGCATCAGTACAACGCGCCAGCCCACAGTGCCCTATATGTGAAACAGCTTTTAGCGGACAAGCGCATTCCTGTGCTCGAGCATCCTCCGTATTACCAGATCTGGCTCCCTGTGACTTTTATCTGTTCCCGAAAGTGAAAAGTGCATTAAAGGGAACACATTTTCAATCTGTTGAAGAGGTAAAAGCATAAACGGAAAAATTGGACGAACTACAGCATTGCTTTGAACAATGGAAGGTACGTATCCAGCGGAATATAGATAGGGGAAGGGAGTATGTTGAAGAGGATAAAACTTAGTTGTAACTTTGTTTGCAGTAAACCCCATTCCTGACACCAGTCTCGTTATTTAATTGCCACACTTCGTATAGATTATAACAAAGGCGTAATAAAAATTTCCTACAAATTACGCTCAACAATTAACAGCATCGCTTATAATAACCATACCCATTAGATTGATTGACGGATCTGGTCAACACCATCTAGATAAAGATCTGGTTGAACTGGTTCTCCAATAATAACAAAAAATAATTGTCATCAAACACATAACACGCTACATATCCTTATTAGAACATAATCATAAAATCAAATATTACTGAAGTTTTAAATTTTGCAATGGACCTTCTCCATGAAATCAACGTCTTCGAATACAACTACTGTTGGAAACCTTTCATATAGTCAAAATGATTAAAACCTAATTTCTTAACTTTAATTGTAAAAATAGTTATTGGCGACAAGCTTGCTTTATTGAACTAATATTTCTTAATTAAATGTAGAGATAACATGAGGAAATTCTGAGAGAATTTAGATCATGACTTATTCTGAGTTTTTTGGAGCTTTATAAGGTTTTCCACTTTAACGGAAACCAACGGAGAAGAAAAACGAAATTTGCACCTGCGATAATGTTTTTCATAACCATAACAAAATTTTAAAGGTGGTGAGTTAGACATTTAAAGGAGTTTTGATGCAAACAACGTTTCCTATTATTATTATTATTATTATTATTATTATTATTATTATTATTAGTATTATTATATTTCAGTCGTTCAAGTTCCTTTGCTGATAAATGACGGTTTCTGGGCGTGTCACGCAGACTCGACGTTTACGCCGACTACCTCGAATGATATTATACTTTAAGAAAAGCCATTAACCCTTTAACATGTCCTTAGCTGGATGAACTTCACAGCTGGTGCTTTTAGCGTTTCAATAGATAATTACATGTCACCTTGTATGAAGGTGACGCGTTCAAAATAACCTCGTTCACTTGAGACCGGCGTCATTCTTATCTCACGTGAGAAACTTTCGTATGCTTTTTGTTAATTATTAAGTGGCATTTTTATAGAGACCGACGGCTTAGAAAAGAACACAACAAAAAGAACCCTCAAGTAAAACACAAAAAGCTAACGGCCACTTATATTTTACGCTCGAAAGAAACATTTTCGGTTACGTATAACGGAGGCGAGGAAATATCTTCCTCTTTTATGTGCGAAAAATTTGTAAGTAGTAAAATTTTCGTTACTCGTCGTCTACGCGAGTTTAAATTAATATTTATTATCTCTCCCTCTGTCTTTGAGAATTCCCATGGAGATTGCGCTAATTTATTATGAAAATTAGATTTCCCCAACGCTTCCGCTTCTTTCGACTAAATTTAAGCTTTTCCGTTTCTATTGGATAGGGTTCACTTTAAACGACTTATAAATATAAAATTTTACCAAAGCACAAAAGAGAGGACTAATGCATGTTTTATATTAAATTGAGAATTATAAATGAAGTGACACTGATAATTTCTAAAGTAATAATAGGAGCGAGTTTTCACAAAGAAATATTATGATTCGTTTCTGTAGGAAATGAACATAGGGAATTGGTAGATTGTGAGTAAATTAATCCGGTATTAGCTACTCTTTCTTTGAAATCAATAATTTCCAGATTAAATTGAAAACTTCTGTACATTCAAGGTGTGTATTTCAAAATGCAGTCATGAAACAATCTTACCGAAGTTTATAGTTCTATTTAAAATACCTAACTTTTAAAAACTTTTACCTAAGATCCCTTCTTATATGTATAAAGAATATTAAGTTTCGTGAACTTTCTTAAAAACTAGTAATTTTTAAGCATCTTGATTATGCCAATATTTATGTAGATGTTTAGAACTAACATCAACCAACATAAGCATTTATGTGTTTCAAAAGCATAAGGAAAGTTCCTGGTTGACCTTAACTTTTGTGGATATAAATTCAATAAATAACTTTAGCACATTCTTCAGGAAAGTTCCAAAGAATGGGGTAACCAGCTCGTTCCCCAGATATGAAAACCATTTGGGACGCGTTGTAGAGATCCCTGAACTTCCAAGATTCCAAGGTCCCATGCTATGGATCTTTGGATGGCTCAACACCTCGTCAGAGATCTTTCAATCTTTTGTAAAGTCAATGTTACGTCGAGTTACTGCTCTTCGTCGGGCCAGAGGTAGTCCTGCACTTTACCGAGCAGATAGTCCCTAATTTTTGACCTTTGTGTATAATCTCGTTTAATGCCTCGCAGTGTTTTTCTCCAATGACTGCAAAAACGAGGGTGGTTGGAAGAGTAACTTGGTTCGCGTGCCAATAAATGGCGCCACCAGTTCATTCATATGGAGCATTTAGTACCATCTCTATGATTTTCCTAGATTACAGAGTGAGGCATTTATCTTGAGACAATTGAATATCTCGTAAACTAAGCATTGTACGATAAAATGCCCAAAATCAAAAGTGAATTATTTCGAAATAATTACCCCCCCCCCTTGTGAGAGGGAGGGGGGTGAGGGGAGGGGGGTAACTTTGAAATCTTAAATAGGAACCCCTAAAGACTTTTCTATCGAAAAATGGAAGGAAAAATTCTGCGACCTGGGTTCGAACCAGAAACCTCGGCTGTCAAGGCCGACGCCTTTACCAGTTGGGCTATAAGAGAGATTCTCGATCTGTGAGCCACGTACCCGCCTTTGGGCTTTCAACCATGACAACTTGGTTGTCTTTAAGACACCTTGAGACAGCATGGCTGTCCGGGTGTCTGCGATAGTCCAACTGGTAGAGGCGTCGGCCAAGACAGCCAAGGTTGCAGAATTTTTCCTTCCATTTTTCGATAGAAAAATCTTTACCTGATGCTTGGTAGGCTTATCTCCAGTTATAATATCATTTTTTTTTTAGGAACCCCTATTTGTAATGATCAGATACTTAATTTAATTTAACCCCGTTGAACCCCTATTTAATTTCTAATATCATTAAAAAAATATTTAAGATTTCAAAGTTACCCCTCCCCCCAGCCCCCCCTCACAAGGGGCGGGGGTAAGTTTTTAACTAATGAATTTCCCCCGCGAAATAATTCATTTTTGATTTTAGACATTATTTCGTACAATGCTTAGCTTCCGAGATATTCAGTTGTCTCAAGATAAATGTCTTATCCTGTATATTTGTGTGAGCTTTGTTTAAATACAACGGTGTTTTTTGTTTTTGCAAAATGGAAAAATTACAATTAGAGGGGCGATACAATTCTGTCATTTGGAAAAAAAAAACAGCAAAGGAAATCCATGAAAGGATATCCCCGACCTTGGGTGATTCGTGTTCATCATATGAAGCCGTTAGACTTTGGGTAAATGAGCTTAAACGTGGCAGAAGACCCAAAAACAGCAGTTACGCCAGAAATCATCGAGAAAATCCGTGACATCGTATTATCTGATAGGAGATTAAGGTCCGTGAAGTAGCAGAGGCTTTAGGCATCTGAACTAAGCGAGTGCATTTCATTTTGCACAATGAATTGCACATATAAAAACTTTGTGCGAGATAGATGCCGCGAGTGCTCACACCAGAGCAAAAACGAGTTCGAACATTGACATCAGCTGACTCTTTGGGTATGTTTAAGAAGAATACAACTGATTTCTTGGGACGTTTTGTGACCATGGATGAGACTTAGATTACTATACCCCGGAAACAAAACTGCAGTCAAAACAATGGAGAACCTGCTCCAAAAAAGGCGAAGAGCGTGCCATCTGCGTCATGACAACAGTGTTTTGGGACGTGAAAGGAATTTTTCTCATCGACTAACTCCAGAAAGGTAAAACCATCAATAGTGAATATTTTCCATCACTTCTGAAGCAATTGAAGGCAGCCTTCGCAAGAAAATGCCCTGGAATTGAGAAAAAAGTTCTTTTCCATCACGATTTCAACTTGTTCCGCGCCCACTTATTCACTTGATTTGGCTTGCTCAGACTTTCGTTTGTTCCGAAACTGAAAACTTTTCTGGGTGGAGAAAAGCTTGGGTCCAATGAGGATGAGATACAGGCAATAAATGCTTATTTTGAGAGAACTGACGAAAACCACTTCTGCCACGGATTCAAAAATTTTTGTCAACTTGTGTTGAGCTTCGAGGGGATTATGTCGAAAGTAACGTTATTTGTATCAATAAAACTTTTGTTTTTAATATCAACCCAAGTTACTCTTCACAGCATCCTCGTACACTGCATTTTTAATCCATTAATTATAATTATCATCATTAAACAGAGTTAGATTGATTATTAATTTACTGCATGGTTTGCCTTGCATCCAAGGTTACCAACAAAAGACCAAAAGCCTCCAGGCAAAGAGTCCAGATGTCAAATATCTTAAATCTTCACTTCTTTACATGTACAATTAGGTCATATGGAGCCCCGATCACACGCTGAACGTGTATTTGCCGGATGATGAACGAATTGGGAGGGGGTTGGGGAGGGAGCAGATTGCTGAAGGTGTCAAGATTCATGAAGAGCCTCTTTGTTTCTGTCTCATAATGGAACAGCGCAGGAGAAAATTTGATTCTCCACGTCAGTTTATCGTTGCTGGAAAGCGGTCTCAAGTTCAATATGTGCCAAGAAACCCTCACAGAGAATGGGGTACCTTCTGTAAATATATAATATCTTAATTTATAATTGGCGATATTTTTTTATTTATTAACGTTTGGAAGTAGTTTTTACTTAATAATAAATTCTAACTATAATTGAACCATTGTTCTTCTTCGTAGTAACCACGAATTTAAAATTTAGTTTTAAAGTAAAATGAAAATTTCTAATCCGTTCGAATCCTGACAATTTAATAGCATCTATTTTGCTATACACTTATCAAATTTCTATATGTATTCGTCAATTGCATTTCCATAAAGTAAAACAAGCTTGATCAGAAACATACCTGCAAACTTACCCATGCATCACCAATGACAAATATCCTTGCATAGTTGCATGGCATGAGGATTCTCAGTAACCTTTATTCTGTAATATCTACCTCGGTGGACTATGAAATAAGTGACATTAGTTTGTGTAGATTACAACGGATTTTGGCCTAGTTTAAAAAAGCACTTATTTTTGGAATATACACTTCACTAGCCGAGGACTCTCTAAAAGTGGGGGCTTATCTTTTCGTTTCCCCGACTTAAATATTTTTTTCTCTGATAGCAACTTAAAAGCTCATGATTTGAAAAATTATGTTGAAATTTTGAAGAAAAAAAAATTCCATTTGTACAGGGTAGTCCATAAATAAATTCAGGCTTTTGACAGCCTACAACTTTTGAACGAAGCAAAGTATATTAAATCTGCTCATTACACTTTGGATGTCCGTGAAACTTCCCATGAAAGGTGATTGGGCGCTGTGGTCCCGTCGAATGACCGGCCCGATCCCTAGACCTGATGCCCCCCGATTTATTCTTGTGGGCGATCTCAAAGAGAAAGTCTACGGCCACCCCACTGAAGGAATAGATAACCTTCACGATTCCTATTCAGTTCTGTCGCAAGGCGTGTGGAAACCCGGCTTTGCGCCTCCAAGCAGAAATCGATCTCGATGGAGCACAGACTGCTATTGCACTGGGAAATTGCACATAAAGAAACATTTTTGTATCATTTAATGATGTCTACCACTTCACAGATAAAATAAATTGTGTTCTACAATGGAGTTATTGGCTGTCAAACACCAACTTATTTATGGGCCACCCTGTACAGTCGACGGGAACTTTTCAGAACTCTGAGTTGGGGCAGTTTATTCAAGAAATGGTGATGTTTCCTCCCTAATATGACGGTGATACAATTTCCAAGATGTAATATAGCAGCAAGAAAATATACCGTGATCAAAAGTTTGGGAATTGCCCTCATAAATCATGGAATGTGCCATATGTTGCACAGTAATGACATGTAAATTATTTAAATAGCATCATATCTGCTTCCTATTGTACCCCCTGTGCAAAAGTATTAGACCACATTTAAGTTCAGAGTACACATCAGAGTTAGTAATTTATCTCAGAAGTAGAATGTAGTTTAGGAGGAAATGAAACATACTACTAACATGTACATCATATTAACTGTAACTGGTAGGCTGCTAACTACATGCTTTAAAAACAAAGCTACAAAATGAGAAGAAGTAAAGAATTGCCTGACCAAACAAAGAACAATATTACCCAGCTTCATGAGAGAAATATCCCTCAAAGAAACATTGCAGAGACATTACAAATAAGCAAGACAGCAGTGCAGTATGTAATTAAAAAATACAAAACAATAAGAACTGTTAAAAATGTGAAACGAACAGAAAGGCCAAGAAATACAACCTCACGTGACGACAGGAAACTGAAAGCAATATGCAAGGCCAACAGATTTTCTTCATCCAGCGAGCTCAACGACGACATATGGAAAGAATCTGGAATTGCAGCTTCAGACAGTACCGTACGGAGGCAACTACATTCAATGGGTTTTGCATCACGTAAGGCAAAATCCAAACCAATGATCACTCCAAAACAAGCCAGAGTGCGTCTCCAGTGGGCAAAACAACATGAAAACTGGTCCCAAACTGGGCAAATGTTATTTTCACTGATGAAAGCAGAATTTACATAGGATACGGAGATAATGTTGGAACTAAAGTCTACCGTCAACCAGATGAAAAGTTTCACCCACACTGCTTAATGTCCACTGTAAAATTTCCAATGATCTGGGGCTCCATGACAGTGCACGGAGTTGAGAGAATGACTATTGTACATGGTACTGTAACTCAGAAACTTAAAAAGAAATTCTACAATACTTTCTTTTACCCAAAATTGAAGATAGATACGGAGATGAAAGATGAGTCTGTCAGGATGACAATGGTTCTTGCCACAAGTCGAAAACGGTGGCTGCATGGTAGCATGAACATGGTATTCCAAGATTAATCTGGCCTCCAAACAGTCCAGTTTAAACCCCATTGAAAATTTGTGGGAAATATTGAAAATGAAGTTTGCAAAGCAGCGAGCACGCTCCAAATAGGAACTTACTGCTGCAATTAAGAAAAGCTGGGGAGAAATTACTCCAGAAGATTGTCAACGACTTGTTGAACAAACGCCTGCTAGAATTAAGGCAGTCATCAAAGTCAAAGGTAGCCCTACTAAGCTTTGAATGAACTGGTGTAATACATTTGACCAAGTTTTTTTACTGGTCTAAAACGTTTGATCAGCTACTTCTTTTTGAATTATTTATTTACCAAAAATCAAATGTATCAGATCGTTGCATATCAAATGTCGTATTTCGAGATGGGTTCCGCGCTTCAGCACGGTTTACACGTTTAGTAGCAAGAACCCATAACAAAGTGGTACATTCCCAGAGATAAACCTATCAGCGACCAGCTGCTTGAAATTTGCATGGCTGCGATGATATTTTAAATAATTTAATAGCGTTTGAACCCAAGCGAAGTTAGTCATGACTTCATAAGAATTACGTGTGATAATGCATTACGAGTTCAGGTTGAATCGCACTGCATCCAACGTCTCTCGAAACATCAATAAGATATTCGGTGTAGGCACCATAAACGAACGTACTCTCCAACGTTGATTTCGAAAATTCCGGACGAGAGTGACGGATCCTGCAAATGAGCCACGCGACCGACCGCCCAACGTGTTGAATAACGTTGATCTGAAGCGATCTGTGGAAGAGGACCCGACAAAAACTATTCGAGACCTTGCAGGGGATCATACTGTATCAGCGTCAACAGTCAGTAGACACCTTAGGACCATCGGCAAGGTTACGTTGCACACCAGGAAGCTCATGGTTACAGTTTGGTGGAACATCCATGGTGTAGTGCATTACAGCTTCCTGCAGCAGGGGGAGACGATCACCGCTGCGACCTACTGTCGTGAACTGCATCGTATGCACACAAAAGTTTGTCAGCAACAACCTGCACTTGTGCATCGCAAAGGCGTCCTTCTGCTGCATGACAACGCGCGTCCACACGTTCACGAACGACCATGCAGGCGCTACAGGCTCTGGGCTACGAGGTGCTTCCACACACCCCGTAATTTCCGGACCTCTCCCCTACCGACTACCATCTTTTCCAGAGCCTGAACAATTTTCTCCGGAGGAAAACATTCCTAGCCCAAGCAGACTTCGAAAACGCATTCCGGGAGTTTATTGAGTCCCGTGACCATGAATTCTATCGGAGAGGGCTCGACAAGCTGCCAAATCGTTGGCCACAATGTTTGGATTGTAATGGGGGTTATTTCGAATAGCACGTGTGAAGGTGTATTTTCTAGAGGGCCATTAAAGATGATCTCTGCAATCCGACATTTGATATGCAACGACCTGATAGTTAGCAACCTACTAGTTACAGTAGATAAAGTTAATATGAAGTAGATGTAAGTAGTACGTTGCATTTCCTTTTAATTTACATTGTACTTCTGAAATAAATTACTGTTTCTGATGTGTACTCTGAACTTGAAGGTCGTCTAATACTTTTGCACAGGAATTGTATTAAGATACGGGTCGTTCAAAAAACCTCAGCGATTTCCTACGTGGAACCATCATAGGATGACACTTGTGCAACAAATCAGTCCGTGAGATTTCCATTATTCTACAAACAGACGGTACAACTATAGGCAATGTGTTTGCGAAGCGGAAGGCAAGACTGGCAGACCCAAGAAATTGACCGATAGAGATTGACCCGGAACAATCTAAGGTCTTATGCCGAAATGATTGCTACAGAATTTAGAGATTCTGTTTCCTGTGTTTCTAGCACAATCGCCGTTCATCAGAATTCTATTCCCTGATTATTAATAAAGAAATAAAATACACTGACCTTAGGAATCTGTGGATGCTCGTATCAAAGAAAGAGAGGAAGGAAACTCCACTTGTCCACAAAAGAAGTTTAATATGTATCGTATACTAGCAGAGGTACCCGGCGTTGCCCGGGATAATTACACTTGTAGGTGAACAGAACAATCTCAAATAATTAAATTATAACTCCCAATTGGTTAAATAATAACTCAATCAATACAACACAGAGTAAAGGGACTATCCATTCTACAAAAAATACGAAGAAAGGAATTCTAGGTGATATACCGAGACATGATCTAAACTATTCTTGACTGGCCTCACCACTGCGGAGCATAACCATATACTTTAGACTCAAGTTTTTCTTGCCCTTGACGTAGAAGCTCTTTAACCCGTTTGCTCGTTTCTAATGCCCGTATAGCTTTTTCTGTTTCAGTTGCAGAGTTTTTCTGGCCAATACTCGTTCTTTCTCCTTCCTTTCCAGACACAAAAGTTTTTTCCAGTCGTCTGGATGTTTAACAGGGAGTTCAAGGGAGACAAACGTGACTCCTTTGCCTTATCAATAGACACTGCCTTATTAGTTCTGTCATTGCATCATCATTTTATGCTCATTATTAATAATTCTTCGAAACGAACGTTCAATCATCGCATTATCAGAATCTCAGTTTCCAAAATATACACATTCCAACAGAATATAGTCAACTAGTCAACGTGTAATTTTTATGAAACATTTGGATCTGATGTTCTACCAAATAAGCTAGGTGGTAACCCCGGCATGGCTCGGACTTTTTTTTGGATAAAATTTTGCAATATCTTAAAAATAAACACAAGAAAACGCTTAGAATTAATACAGTAAAAATTCTTAATGAAAATGCGAAAAAAATTTTTTAAAGGCTCGCATTGGATGGGCCTCTCCATGGATGTCACTGCTACTCTAAATAATTTCTTACTCACGTAATCTTACTTTAGATGTACACTTAATGTGGATGCAATTCCCACTCTTCTCTCGATGTCTTGAAGGAAAACTTGGCCATTTGTGTAGTCTAGCCATCGCCGATTCTTCGATTTACTTGCTTACCATTTGCTCAACACAGCACGGAGCTAAAAGAGTGCGTCCTCTATCGTCTATCCACTCTTTCTCAATAGTCTGCTAACTCTTCATTATCTCCAGTTACTGATCATTTTTAAAGATTTTCAAGAAATTCTTAAGTACCAAGAACTCTCTTTTCTAAGAACAGCCTGAATAACAGGAATTCTATGCATTGAAACTTATCTATATTGTACAAACTTTGCCTTGCATTGTTAGTCATGAGATATATATTGTTGATCCTTGCATAGTGTTGGTGCATTGCGTGTTGACACCATTGTTGATACCTATTGGTGCACAAACTTTGTCTTGCATTGTTGGTCATGAGTTATTTCTCATTAATATGCCCTTCCATGACCATGAATATGATTTTTATCGATAATTATTATTTTTCCGAAATCTAAGGTAGACATTGACCTTCCTCGTGGTTTGAAGGTCATATATGCAAAATTTCATCAAGATCGGAATAAAACTGTAGATTTGTATAAGAAACAAACCCACAAATCCACAAACCCACAATCATCCTTCTTTATATATATAGATGTATACATTGCGGCTACCAAGTAGCCATCTTCAGTATATCTTAATGTTATCAGCAAAGATACAGCTTTAATAAGGTTTTTGAAGTTTCCCTGGGTTTCCGCGGTCGTGCTATTGCTCACAAGCCCTTCATCAGCAATTCCAGGCGATGTTTGAAGTAGTGTAAAACTCGCAGGACTGGAGCGTGGAACACTGGAAACGTGTCCTATGGACTGATGAGTCACGGTACACACTCTGGGAATCAGATGGACGAAGTTGGATTTGGCAGATGCCTGGAGAAATTTCCTAACTAAGAGTGTGGTCCCACTGTGATGTTTGGAGGAGGTGGCATCATGGTATGGGGCTCTTTTTCATGGTTCGGATTAGGCCATCTTGTTTCTCTTAATGGAACGATGGCTTATCGAGACATCTTGGAGAACTGTGCACTGCCAACATTGTAGGAACAGTTCGGGGATGGGTCTTTTCTGTATCAACATGACAATTGTCACGTACAATTACGCAGTGGAATTAAGGGTAAATAAAATTTTGTAAACATTCCAAGTAGGAGCTTTAGCAGCGAAGCAGAAACCGAATTAAAGATCTATACATTGCAGAAGAAAGAAAATCTGTGTGAAATTGGCACCAAAGTTAAATAAAAAAGTTTTATATCCAAGCTCATTAGAGAGACAGAATGTCTTATATGCCATCTATTTATTGATGAAAAAAATGTAAAAGCATTAGGATTTTATAATTCATAATACTTATTAATTAAAAATACAAATTAAATAAAAAATAAGATATAATAAACAAAAATAATTATTCAAAATCAAAATAAAAAGCTGACGTTTTGGATAGAGACTAAGGATAGTCTCTATCCGAAACGTCAGCTTTTTATTTTTATTTTGATTGGTTTGGTTTGGTTTGGTTGGTATTAACGTCCTTTTCAACTACTATGGCCATTTCAGGACGGCGTTATAGGGGCCGCAAATTTTGCCTCGCAAGGGTTCTTTAACGTGCAGCCGGCAAACGACTACACGGGACCCACGGCTTTACTTCCCTTCCGAAGGAAGTGCGTGATCTCAGGATTTCCCCCTGAAAAATCCTCGTCGTCCTCGGCCAGGATCGAACCCGCGTACTCGGGCATCAGAGGCGATCACGCAAACCACTGAGCCACCGAGGCCGATTTTATTTTGATTAATTATTTTTGTTTATTATATCGTATTTTTTATTTAATTTGTATTTTTAATTAATAACTATTATTTATTGTATTCCAGGGTTCTTGTGTCTCGTCCTTCTCTTAATATATATCCGTTCACGATTTTATAATTCAAAATACAGTTCTGATGTTAATGATACACAGCACTTTATTGATATTATTTATAAATGGTGGAAAGTTTTTAATGCAAAACATCCTGCAAAAGGCTATCATAAACGAGATATTTATTGCAATCTTGTACGTCTAGAGTCTGATAAAAATTTATGTTTTTTTATTAAAATTTGAGAAATGACTTCAACATTGGGACAAATTAATGCCAACAGATGATACGAATGCATAATCTGGAAGCAAAAATTTAGCTCCTCGTAGTGGTAAATTAACAAGAGTAACCCAATTTGCATTAAGCCACACCACAAAAGGATTGTATGAATTATCTATTTACTAAATGAAGTAGGTGCTCAGTATGTTTTGTTAAGCAAGTTTCAAACTGATAAACTAGAAACACGCTTTGGACAATATAGACAGTTAAGTGGTTCCAATTTTCATTTATCAGGAAATGAAGTTTTAGAATCTGAAAAAAAAATTAAAAATTTTGAATCTGATAAAAATAAACTCATCTAAATATGGTTCATTTTTGATTGAAAGATTTTGTATTTTCTTGTTATGAAGCCAATTCCTCCCAAAGCAATGAAATTGATATTTCTCCCTTTGAAAATTGCATAATTCAGTCTGCTGCAGTCTAAGTGGATGAAAATACATTGAAAGTTCTTACGTTTATTGCTGGTTATGTATCTCGCATAGTATATGTTGCACTTAAATGTGAACATTTTAAGAAAATTTTAGTTTTAGACCGTGAACTATTGATTGATATGGAGTTAATAGATAGTGGCATTAGAGAATACGTGAAAGCTATTGATAGAGGAGGTTTAATGTGGCCAACAAATTATGCCAATGAAACATATATAATAGCTTATCAGTTATTCAATACTGTAATGAATGCAGAGTTTGAAGGATTATTTTTGTCGTATAATAATCATAAAAAATTATTAATACAATTGTTGTTTGAACTGCTTCAAAATAAGAAATGCTGTCATATGATAACAGTATATATGAGCATAGCAGTGACAGAATTACTTAAAAAATTCCTTGATGTTATTAGTAACATTTTAATTAACAATTATACCAAACAAAGGTGAGATAATTTTTCCAAAAGAAATTCCAGGAAACTACAGACTTTGACAAAATAGTACTAGTTTAAGATATTAACTTTCTATAGAAGTTAAATTGCATTTAATCTTTTGAACAGATGTAGAAAAAAATAGTTATAATGCCTTTGATATCCAAATTCTGCAAAAAAAAATAAAATAAATAAAATAAAAACAGTTACGTTCTAAATATTCAGTTTCTTTTGTTAATAGAAAAAGATATTTATTGAAAATTTCTGGAAATAATTGATTTATATAAACTGTTCAGGCATTCATTGGGAGATTTATTGATACTCAAGATATTAAAAATTAATGCAGAATGAAATGTTATATCAATTTATTATTTAGATTTACCCTTCATTTTTTATTTTATTAGAATTATGAAATTGCTTTCGGGATATTTATTAAAAAATTTTAAACTTCAAGCCTTAAACTTAGAATTAATTTTATATTTTATGTTGTAATACGAGTTAAAAAAAATAGTAAAAAATAGTTATTTTTCCCTTGGTTCTTATTTCCTGTTTTCCGTCAATAGATTTTAACAATTTTTAATTCATTCACTCAGAAAAATTATAAATTTTGAAAAGAGTCCCAAATTAAGAAAAAAAATCTCAATAATTAATGATTTTAAGCATAAAATTATTTGACTTAAGCATCAAACAATTTAAGACTGAATTCTGAATCTGTATTTATAATATTGGATATGAATTTTAAAATCTGTGATATTAAATTTGGAAAAATTATTGAAAAGAAATGAATTTTCAAAATATAAATCGTTTTGAAAGAAAAAATAAAGTCAAAGCATATGATACGAGAATTATAGATGCTTAGCTACACCATCGATAGTGGCCTCAGAGTGTGACGTCAGTTTTCAAGGTGTCTGGCCCAAGGGGTCCGACATTCATAAAATGATGCACGAGAACTAATAATCTCCAGATTTTGAATCCCCAGAGAAGTGAAAACCAGAAAGGAAATCAGAATTTGCGAGATGACTTGAGCGAACGAGAGCGATACACATTGACGAAACACCGATTTTTCCGGTCTCTGCAGGTTTTTGTTACATCTGAAGATGAGGAAGATCATTTTTTACTGAGTTTTTTGCTTTTTTTGCGGATCGTTGGATGGCGCAGAGATCGGATATTAGATATGAGACTTAAAATCTGTGATAATCTTTGAGAATTTTTACAGATATGTGAGATTTGTTTTAGGGTGTACGAGATTTTTTCAGTATGACGGACCCCCTCGGTCTGGCCTCTTACTTAGAGACGGCCCTGACTAGAGGTGAGACGAGAGAGGACGATGGAGGAACGACGATGAGCGACGCATGACTATAGACGTTCTTTTTAATTTTTAATTCAGTTTGTAAATAGTTGTATCCTATCATTTAAATAATTAAATTAATTTAGTCCATAAAATATAGTAGTTGATTCTTTAATAAGTAAATTCCTACAATAAGGAAATGTTATTTCAGAAAAAATGGAAGGAAAAAATTCCACGACCTGGATTGGAATCAGGAACTAAGAGTATCATGCTCGTTGCCTCATTTGGGCCATCGTGAACATGGTACAACAAGGCTGTCACTAGGTGTTCTTAAAGATTACCAATTAGTCAAGATGGAGGCCCAATGATAGGACGGGCACCCAGCTCGCAGATCAGGAATTCCTCTTTTCCAAGCTATCAGAAAAGTTGATGAGCACACATCCGACACTTCATTAATCGTCGATGTCTGCTTCCGTTCTCAAAATCGTGATAGGTGGATTAACAATGGAGCTTTCGTGATTGGTTAATTAATAACGAAGCTTTCGGACCATTGTATTCTAGCAACACCTCCTAGAAAGAAAGCCAAACAACTGAAACGTCATACATTGTTACATCATCATAAGTCGACCAAATTTAAGGCTTATCATTGGTGGAAATACGGTTAACAATGGTCGAAATATGATGATGTAACAATGTATGACGTTTCAGTTTTTTGGCTTTCTTTCTAGGAGGTGTTGATTCTAGACCGTGCTTGAAATTAAAATCTAATAATAATGTTATAACAACGCTTATAAACAATTATCAATAGAACAATATGTAAAACCGTCATTGTAAAAGCCAATAACGTTTATTAAAGGTGGATTCCGAATCTTTATTGTTTAAATCGCCATCAAAGTGAAGCCAATTGAAGCCATGACAATTCTGGACAGAAGTGAGCCCAGTATTAATTACCTGCCTGGCTTTGTTTTTGACGATTCTGGCCTAAGGAATAATTGATTCAAATCCATTCCTCAAAGCTGTTCCGCGTAAAACTGTACAAATAAACACGAAAAAGGATCAGGAATCTCTTTCCACAAGCATAAATTAAAATTACGTAACTGACAGATAATCGAAACGAAATTGAAATTGGTCGAAAAGAAATTGAAACTGAATCCATTATCGAAAAAATGTTTATTAAATATAATAAAATACTTAAAATACAAAGTTCAGGAAAAGATAAACTTATCAGTCCGTGATAGGCGTGTGAAAGAATTATTAATCGGCTACCCTCATGTTTATCCATGTGTTTTGCATCATCTTCACTCACTGTCTACCATGCTTCTCAATTTGCTTCAAGTATGGCGGCAAGTTTCGGGGTCTAATTTTAATATACGTCATTGTTCCGAATCCTATTGCTAACATTGCCACCAGAGTGAAGCCATGATAGTTCTGGGCAGGAGTGAGCCGTGGAGTAGTTAGCTGTTTGGCTCCTTTGTTTTTGACGATTTTTGGGTACGAGGAATAATTAATTCAAAATCAATTCTCAAAGTTGTTCCGCGTACAAATGTACAATCAGACACGAAAAAGATTCAGTAATTACTTTCCACAAGCGTAAATCAAAAATACGTAACTGAAATGAAAATACGAAAAAGATGATCGAAATTGGGGCTTTTCCTGGAATTGATAGTTCTTAGAACTTTACATTTTCATGAAAAACTTTAAAAATTATCAGTAACTGGATATAATGGAAAGTAAGCAGACTATTGAGAAAGACTGGAAAGGCGTAAAGGAAGCAGTTTCTTCGCTCGGGTGACAGTTGGCGGCATAACTGATAACAAAGAATAAACCAACTCGACCCTTCAAATCAACATTCTTACTGTATTATGCTCTATAATAATCGTTCGAAAAATCATGTTAATTCAGATCTATTGAAATACCATCGAAGAAATGAATGAATGTTGGTCAGAGACGAAAAAAATTTATCCGGGCGTGGGAAACGTCTGAACAACGGGAGCTTCGTCAACAGCAGTAAATTGTAGAATTACTGAAAAACAATTTGAGTTATTATTTAACTTCTTGAGATTGTTCTGTTTACCTACAACTGTAATTGTCCCGGGCAACGCCGGGTGCCTCTGCTAGTTTTCAATATTTCATATTGCCATGATATTTTTCACACGTCCAGATAATTTTTCTTGCATAACCAGTTGACAGTTTATTGCAGCTACCAGCCATAGCTCGTGGGGAATCCAAAAGTTAAAAAACAGAAGAATTAATTCATCTTAGAAGTAAGATTTTCTCAAAACATCACTATAAAGACATCATTATAAACGTTTTCGACGCCATCTCGGCGTCTTCTTCAGAGTATCTAACCACCACCCCTCAACAAACCATAATAGAAAACAAAAGTCACGTAACATAATCTCAAACCAAAATGTTTTTAACTAAAATAAATTCCAATTATTACTCAGTTCGTGTGAGGATCTAGCCAGATCATTATTATTTTTTTTAAACATGACAGGCCTCTTTAATAACTCTTTTTACAAAATTACATTGTTTATTAATGATTTTTATAATACACCAATCAGGATAATGATTGTCGGAATACAATGAAGAAACAAACTATTGTTAATGTCCTTTAATTTAACTACCCTTCGATTACCTTTAATTTAAGCTGAAAATAAATTATTATACAGGATGATTCAAAATAATGTCCGGCATTTCAAAATTTTACTATGCATTTATTTTATAACATAAACTAACCAGACCGGGTTTAAAATGCGGGAAACCTCAAATATTTTAACGCAATTGGAGGCTGTAGTGGCGCTAGTGTCGCGATGAAAGTCAAGATGGCGGCTGTGAATGAAAAAGCATATTGCATCTTGGACTATGCAAAAACAAACTCTATAATTTTAGTCCAGCGGGCATTTTGTAGACAATTTCATAAAGATTGTCCTACTGACAAAAGCATCCGAAAGTGGTATGATCAATTTCTGGAAACCGGATGTCTTTGTAAACGCATAAGCACGGGACTAATAACAGCAAGACATGCTGAAAGGAGTTTGGGATAAGATTGACTATCGTCTTGACATTGTCCGGGTGACTCGAGGGAGTCACATAGAACATTTGTAATGCTAGAATCAATAAATATTTGAGTATTCGTGCATTTTAAACCCGGTCTGGTTAGTTTATGTTATAAAATAGATGCATAATAAAATTTTGAAATGCCGGACACCATTTTGAATCACCCTGTATAATTACTATTTTTATATTAAATAGTTCTTTCCTCAGTGAAGAATTGCCTTTCATGCATAATGCTTCAATTCATATTTCAGGTGTTGTTGAAAACCTTCAGAACGATTACCTTAAAATATGAATCTCACTCCATCACACTTTAGAACATAATAAGAGTTTAGTTCACTTAGCTTTGCTACTTCCACCGTGTGTAGATATGCACTATCCACATCTCAATTTATTTCAAAATAGCTGATTCAAGTAAAAGAAAAGGTGTATTGTACAACCAGTGTTACCGTTTAAACTGGTGAACAATTTTTTTTGTGCCACATTTTCAGATCTCCAAAACGGTTAGATCAATTGAAAAAAAACATCAAGAATAAAACATTTACCAAATGTTTTGTACAATCTGAAAATACCATTAAAATAGAGGTTTCCATTGCACATTTCAAAGTTGACTTTCATCTTAGAAAATGGCGCCAGTTTTTTTTTGAAATCGAATACACATAAAAATAAATAATTGTTCCATTGAAAGTACTCTGCCAGATTTGTATTTTAGAAGTTAGCTATTGGTTCACTTTAGGTGAGACATCCTGTATTCTGGTTGTTAAAAATTTAGTGGCTAAACTTGAATTTTTTTGCCAACTTTGACTTAATGTACAGAGTTGAATCACCCATGGCTTCTCTAGGGTTATTCCCAGGAAAAAAACACCCAGGAAAATGTGTTTAAAAACCCTATAATTTTCACCGATTCAAAGTAATTTATTTAGTTCGGGTTGGTTAAATAAGGGGTAAATTTGTTTAAGTAAGTATTTGAATAATTAAATTAAGGTTGTTTTTTTCACATTGGGCTTAATTTTTGTAAATGTAAAAATATGCAGTTTTATCTTCGAATACTCATTTATAGACACTATTTTTGTTTATCCACCAGGAGAATAGATGGAAAGTTCTGTAGAATCAACGCGTGAGCTCGCTACAGTTGTCCATGTGAAAAGCACTAACTCCAAATTGATTCCCGCTGCTTTTAATGACTGTCCTTACGCTTTGTGGATCGTCATAATATTTCTTTCATTTAAATAATGTTCAGGGTAAGAGGATTGTTGGTTTTTATTGGTGGCTTGTCATATTGTTGTAGGTAGTATTATTGTTGAATTTATAAATAGAAATATACAGGGTGATTCTGAAAAAATGTGTATAACTGTAAGCAATGACAGAGGTGACTAGAATGAACATTTTCTTTTAATACAATGTGGGGTCGCAAGAACATTGTTCAGGAGATATCAGGTTTTATGTGCAAGGCACTTTATGTTAATGACAATAATACGGTTTCGTGTACATCATGTGTGTCCTCTGGTTTAGAATCCAACCAAAAGAGACAACAAAAGCTGTAAACATTACGTACAATAACGAAGCCAGTTCAAAGCAAATGTTCGAAGTCACGGCCACCAGTGGTGCGACATAGCTGATACCGCCGACGTAAGGATTCTAGCACCCGGTGAAACATGTCTGGAATCTCTTGAACAATGATATCAATACAACTTCTGGATCAATCACCCAATGGCATAAAATAGCTCTGTCGCGTTCCCGAAATTACAGCCTCAGTGGGTAAAAAGTAATCGGTTTGGTTTGGTTGGTTTGTTTGGGATTAACGTCCTTTTCAACTGCCATGGTCATTACAGGACGGCGTTATAGGGACCACAAAGTTTGCCTCGCAAGGTTCTTTAACGTGCAGCCGGCAAACGATTACACGGGACCAACGGCTTTACTTCCCCTCAGAAGGAAGTGCGTGATCTCAGGATTTTCTCCCTGAAAAAATCCTCGTCGTCCTCGGGCATCAGAGGCGATCACGCAACCACAGAGCCACCGAGGCTGATAGAAAGTAATTGACTAATCGTTCCTGGTTACTATCAAAACTCCCCCCGCCGTCCCCTCACATCATCCCAATAATATCCATACAACTCCTGGATCGTTCCTATCTATACAGAAAGCAGCTCCTTCGCGTTCCCGAAATTACAGCCTAAAATACAACTGCCTCAATGGGTAGAAAGTAATCGAGTTGTCGTTCCTGGTTACTTGAATTTATGGAACGCTTTCTGCTCATTAGGTAAGCAATCCAGTAGTTGTATTGATATCATTGATCCTGAATGGCACCAGTAGCAACAGCAATTCGTGCTACAAGATCATCCGCTATGTCCACAGGTGTTTTATACACTAGGCTCTGAAGATGGCCCCATACAAAGAAATCAAGTCCAAAACGCTGTAGCAGCGATCTCAATGCCGATATCAGTCAAGTGCAGCGATCTCAGTGCAGTAACTGTAGCAATGCACGTGCAATAAGCAGTGGAATCGTCCGCAGGAACGTGATAATTCAAACAATAAACACCATTGTCACCTTGCAATAGTGGAGTCGTCCGTAGGAACGTGATAATTAAAAGAATAAACATAAAACGTGATACTTCCTAAACAATGTATAGCTTATACTTGCGACCCGACATTGTATTAAAAGAAACTGTTCTGGCCACCTCTGTCATTGCTTACAGTTATACACACGTTTTCAGAATCATCCTTTATATTGCTCATTCATAAAGCCCGTACAACCCGTGAAAATTCATGACAATTTAGTGAAAAATCTTTCCCGGATTATGTTAAAGCATCATGAAAAGTTTGACGCCCATTGGTTTCGCGACTGTAGAGATTATCGCGAATAAACACGACAGACAAAGCTATACTAAGACCGTAGAGACACAAACATTATTCATATTATTTTTAAATTTATAAGGAATAAAAAATTATCCAGTCTTGGTTATTGAGAAAATGTTCAAAATTACAGTTTGCTAAATAATTAGATGCTTAGTCATATTTTTCTTCGTTTTAAATTCACTAAATTTTGCTTATTTACATCACGAAAACTGAAGTTTTAATAATCGTAGATAAAGAAATAAGCGCGTAACTTTTGCATTGAAATTGCTTTGATTATTTTTCTGGAATAACACGATCTTTATTAGTTAATAAGATTTGTTATTTTACAGATATTTTGCAGTGAGTTTTGAAAAGCTTCAACCACATTTTTTCATTGAGGAAAGCTTTGCGCAGGTCTCATTTCCAATTATAAGCGCCTTACGATTTTTATGAAATCTTGGAATAAGCCGTTAAGAGGTGCTGTTATTTCATTGAGAATATCTCCAATTTCGAGTGGGTAAAAGCGCCTGAAATTCTTTCTGCACTCTCTCTAATCTCTCTTGAAGGAATTGCTTTTAAAGCATTATTCATCTACATAACAACGTCATAAGACGATTTCATTTAATAATTTTTGTTAGAAATGAAAAAAATAATTAAAAGTTGGGTTCTATAATCTTCTTTTTGCACGTCTATTTGTAAAACGTTCTAATGTGAACAGGCTTTCGTTAGCATAGTTATTAATAATAAATAAAAAATTCAGGTAAAAATGCGATTAAAGATCTAACATAGATACAAAGGAGTAAAAAGTGGAATTCTTGAAGAGAATATGAACTATAAGAAGAAAATTTTTTAACATTCATGTAATCAGTTTTTATATTTATTTTTCTTAATGTTCAAGAAAAATCATTCTTCATTAAATCGAGCTATTATAAACACCTCAATGTGCTATTTAATAATAGACAATTATTTAATTTTTAGACAATAATAATAATAATAATAATAATAATAATAATAATTTTTTTTTATTTTATTCAAAAAACTAAAAACAATTACATTATAACTAATTATCCCGAAGCCTCATATATGGCTTGTATGGGATAATATGATGTAACTACAAAAAACTAAAATTTCACAATACTATACTACAGACAAAATGACAATATTACTTGATCAGCAACATAATACTTTGCCAAAATAATTAATAATGTTCTTTCCATCTATAATATGCTGCTTTTATAAATTTAAAAGATCTCAATGTTTGAATCTATTTTGGTACCGTATTAAAAAATGTTGGGATATAATAGTTTCTTAGCTTTTTACCATAATTATTCATAATTCGTGGAACAATAAAGGTTTGCATATTACGCAAATTACGTGTGTTTACAGTTTTATACAGCCAGCTACTCTTAAAAAATTTTGTACAAAGATGATATACTCATATAGATCTTGAAATTTTAAGATTTTTGGCTTTTTGAATTTCTTATTAGTGTCTAACTTGTCATATATTGAATTTGTGCCAATTAGATTTATTATTCTTATTTGTAATTTTTCAACTTCCCTTGCAGCCGATGAGAATCTATAAATTGAAATACCATATCGCATTCTGGATTCAAAGTATGCTACGTATAGTAATTTTCTGATTTTTACAGGACAGAACCATACTACATAGTACATCATAAGTATAATTTTCCTTAATGTAGCACATAAATTTTCAATATGATTTCTCCAACTTAAAAAGAAAATCAGAATCAAAAATGAGTCCTAAATATTTTAATTCTGAGGCCTCATGAATTACAGCACAGTTACAATGCCTCCATATATTTAATTTGGCACAACAATTTGTCTCATGAACTTTAATTCTTGTATTAAACATCAGTTCGTATCTTTTATTTGGTACTTTAAATTTCATAATATGCGTCTTCATTACATTTAAACTTAATCTATTATTTTTAATCCAATCAACAACATGGGATACATTTTTTTGACATTCATCCAATAATTTAGCTTCATCTCTGTGAACAATTGATAAAGCAATATCATCCGCATATAAATAAATTTTTCCATATTCAATATTTAATGGTAAATCATTCATAAATAAATTAAATAACATTGGACTTAATAATGATCCTTGAAATACACCACATTTTACTGAAGTGCTACTGCTGCATCGATCCTTCATGCAAACTTTCTGTGCACGGTTGCTCAAAAAGTTTCTTAATAACAAACTCATATTTCCTCGAATGCCATATTTTTTGCATTTAGCTATCAATATTTCATGATCAACCATGTCATATGCTTTACTTAAATCGAAAAAACCACAGTGGCATATAAACCATGATGAAAAGCTTCATTTAATTCATCTGTCATATGTGATAATAGCATTTGAGTCCCTTTGTTTTTCGTGTACCCATACAGTTGAGAGTGCATTATATTATATTTATTAAAAAAGGATTCAAGTTTATTTAATAAGAGGCATTCCAAAATTTTCATTAGAGATGACGAAATCGCTATTGGTCTGTAATTTGTACATTCCACTTTTGATCCTTTCTTAAAAATAGGTCTAACTTTAACTATTTTCATCTGGTCAGGAATTTTGCTAGAAATAAGAATTCTGTTATAGAAATAGGTTAGAGGTTTTAACAGGTATTTCAAATTATATTTAATGTCTTTCATTCAAATTTTGTCATATCCCGCACCCTTATTAGGTGACAATTTTTTGATAATGTTGTCTATCTCTCTCTCTTCTACTTCACTTATAACAATTGTGTTAGATATATCCTTAATTTTATCTGTTACAAACGTGATATTACTCATTTGTTGACGAATTTTATTAACTTTATAATAATAATAATTGCCTGTATCGCAAACAAAATTAATACACACAAAGACACAAACAACATTCTCACTGAGCAACAAAAGGGATGCCGTAGAAATCACATGGGTTGTAAGGAGACTCCTGATAGACAATTTGATCCTACGGCAAACTGACAATAAACATCGACACCTCCATGCAGCCTACATTGATTACAAAAAGGCCTTTGATAGTGTCCCACACTCATGGCTTTTATATACACTACGATTATATAAAATAAACCCTATACTTATCACACCTCACACTCAACAGTGAAACTATCACGACTGACAAAATACAGATAAACCGGGGCATCTTCCAGGATGACTCACTGAGCCCACTACTCTGGCTTTGTCTTGCACTAAATGCACTTTAAAACAGACTGAACAGCACAACTTACGGTACACAATTAAACATAATAAAAGCTGCCACTACACGCTTTCACACTTACTCTATATGGACGACATGAAAATCTACGCCTCCACACAAACACAACTGCACCAATTACTTGACATTACACAAACTTTTTCAAAAGACATACACATGCAATTTGGGTTGGACAAATGCAAAACCATTCACATTGAAAATAGAGTAATCAGGGAAGGGGGGCTTCACATTAGATGAACCAGACCACAGTGCTGCTATGGAAAATGACGAATTTTACAAATATCTAGGATTTAAGCAAGCCAAGCTTTTGGAGCACAAACACATAAAGAATACACTCACTAAACAATATCTTCATAGGCTACAGACAATACTTAAAACGCATTTAAATTCCAGAAATTTAATCAAGGCCATCAATACTTATGCCACGCCAATACTCTCCTACTCCCTTATGTCACACAGATCTTGAGGGACTTGAAAGGAAACAACGTAAACTGCTTACAAAGCACAGAAAACAACCGTCCACAAGTTGCTATTGAAAGACTCACCCTGCCTCGTTCAGAGGGAGGCAGAGGTCTTATTGACATAATAGATCTACACCAGAAACAGACTCAGTCACTCAGAGAATTCTTTTACTCTAAACAACACACATCACCATTACACAAAGCAGTCTGCATGGCTGATACAAAATACACACCTCTGAATCTGAACAACATGCAGAGCACCCATAACATTCCTACAACATGCACTAA
This sequence comes from Rhysida immarginata, assembly GCA_023313115.1. Classification (NCBI taxonomy): domain Eukaryota; kingdom Metazoa; phylum Arthropoda; class Chilopoda; order Scolopendromorpha; family Scolopendridae; genus Rhysida; species Rhysida immarginata. Next base: position 203,836 of record JAHWFO010070218.1, on the reverse strand, counting down.
ACTTCAATCATAACTCGGAAAGCAACTCCACGGTAGACATCCTTCTGACCTCAACCAGCCACACGTCGACAAAAAAGCGTCGAACTTTTGGTTGAGTGAAGGGAGTCTCTTTGGGGAAACTGAAGGAACCATGATTGCCATACAAGACCAGGTTATTAACACTAAAAGCTACAGAAAACATATTATCAAAGAATCGACTGACGGGTCTTGCAGGAAATGCCATATCGCAAAGGAAACCATCCAACACGTCATATCCAGTTGCAAAATACTCACGCAAACAGATTATTTACACAGACATAACCAGATAGCCAACATCATACACCAACATCTAGCTAAGGTACACATGCTAAGGGATATTCACACTTCATACTATAAATATATCCCCGACACTATCATAGAGAACACCACACATAAACTACATTTTGACAGAGCTATAATCACTGACAAAACTATTCCTCATAATAGACCAGACATTACACTAGTAGATAAGCAAAACAAAGTGACTTACATAATTGATATCTCCATCCCCAACACACACAATTTACAAAAGACATACACTGACAAAATCACTAAATAAATGGATCTTGCACACGAAATAAAATGCCTTTGGGGATTTAACAGAGTACACATTGTCCCTATCGTTCTTTCTGCCACTGGGGTTATTCCACACTCGCTACACAAAAGTCTGTCAACATTAAATTTAAACCCACACTTATACAAAACCTTACAGAAAGCCACAATTCTAAACACCTGTCACATAGTAAGGAAATTCCTACACACAAACATCAATACTCCCACGAGTGCATAACTTTCCCTCCCTCGCATTTGAGTCCCTTGGGCTTGGCCCTCTTTTGGGTCCGCTTATGGGATTGGCTTCCGGACTTGATCCGAGTTTGGCTTCCCCAAACAATGTTAATAATAATAATTATCCCAAAAGTTTAGGATTAGCATTCCTGCTGTCGCTGAATGTAACTGTCGTATCTTTAAACTTGCTAAAAGCGTTTTAAATAACTCTCAGAACAGCGTATTTATTTATCAGAGCCAAATTAATGAAAGAGAAGCAGAATAAAGATTTTTTTTTCAAGTAAGTAACTCTTATCCATGCAATTAAAATTCCAATGAATAAACGGTATCTTAATTATTTTTTATACTTTAAAGCTTGTCTAAGCTGTAATAATTACTATTATTAAAACTAAGCTAAGCATTCCGCTGAGAAAGTAAAAAGCAAAACTCTAATTAAAGAATTTGGAATTAAAAATATAGGTCTGTTGCTGTTTTAAAACTTACAAAATTAGCTTTAATTACGTGTCGAATATTTCTATTTAATTGAAATGGTAATGTATTCCTGGATTCAATGGCATTAAACGGAAATTACTTCTTGAAGATTTCAACAATAGTGGTAATTTCAAACATAGATTTACCTCTATGCCATGTTCAGTATATGTACAGTCTGGCTCAAAAGTTTAGGTAATGGTGTTGTTTTTTACTATCTACATAAGAAATGAAAGTAAAATTGTTTTGATTGAAATCGAACATTTATTGTGCATTAACATTCATGAGTGAAAAAGATCAAAGTTTCATAAAAATTATTTCTATTTTTTAAAACAAAAAATTAAAAAAGGCCTGTCTAAAAAGTTTAGGTAAATTTACTTTATACAGTTTTCACCCTATACAAGTATACAATAAGTCACTCCGTGTATCCCATAATTTGCATATCTGTTTAAGAAAACTGAACATTGCTGATTCAAAAGCTTTCATTCTCATTTTATGTGAAAATCCCTAAAAATAAGCAGTTTTCGTCAGATAAAAGTGAACAAAATATGGATGCTAAAAGAGAATTTTGTTTAAGTTCACTAATAATAGTTATATTCCCGTTTATCCGTGACAAAAGGTATCTTGGGCTTCTGTTAAGCTCATTCTGAGCTTGAAACACTTTTTTAGTTGAATAAGTGCATATAATTTTCCATTAATTGCGCTTAAATATTATCACCTTTTATAATTAAGTAAAAAATATCTTATGATAAGTTACAGAAATTTAAAAGGTTAACATTTTTTCTTCTGATCTCTTATTTGCTATATCCAGCTACATTCCGTCGATTCTTTTTGTCGTATTTTTATTTAAACAGGGCGCAGCATTTCCGTTTAACTCTCAAGTGGCATAGATGTTTTAAAGACGATCTACTTAAGTTTCTTCGTTTTCATTATTTGCATGGCCTTTACGTGGAGAGAGGGTTTTTCGTGTTTTTTTTATGTTTCTGTGGAATTCCAAAGAATTTTCAACAAGCTCTTATTTGACGGAAACCAGTCAACTTTTATTTCTTGTAATAACGGGTGGTTTCCGGTTTTGAAGAGCGCCAACAATTCGTGGGAAAGCCGTTTTCTCAGTGCGGGGACTGTTTCTGCCGTTTATGGGCGCCGAGCCACACAATGCTGGGTTATTTACACTAAACCACACTTGCTTCATATCACTCATGCATAATGAGTGGGAGAAACCCGAACGTTGAGAGGGTTCAAAGGTTTGTCACGTGCTCCTCTCTTTTGCTCTTTAGCCCCTCTTTAAACATAAATCAAGAGGGAAACGTGCTGGACCAGGAACGTGGCGGTTGCCTTGGCAACGAAAGTTCTGAAACTGAAGCGCACTCGAAACGAGCCAAGAACCACCAATGAGACCTATTGGCGCGACTTGCCACTTCCACTTTGCCTTTGGGGATTATGACCACTAAAAATTTCCTTGATTTTCATCGCCAACGAGGAGGTTTTTTCACGGCCAATAAACCACTCCGGTAATTCACTGGGGCTTCTATCGGGCCACTCCAATTTACTGTGAGACTTCACTTCTTCGCTTACTCGTTTTGCATTCTTTTGTCGAATTGAAAAATTTACACAACAACTCGCCCTAATCTTTATTTCTATAACGTATCCCATTTATAAGTAATGTTTAAATGTGTTCTTTAAGAAGACGGGGTTTAATCTTTAAAGCTCTCACGGATTTAACTAGAAGTTGCTAAATAATGGTTTATTTTACTGTTGTCAATTTAAAAGTTGCAAAATGTCTATAATCTGGATATAACATGAACAGAAACATTTTATTCTCTTAAAGAGGTTTGATAACAATTTCAAATAAATAAATTATTATTATTTACATTGTTATTATTAAGGGAAATAAAATCAAATGGAATATCTCTTTTTACAGGTGAAGGTTGCAGCCTTAAGTGTATTCTGCTATTACTTGTTTTCTAATTTTTAATATTGGAAAATATTTTAAAATATAAAGCAAATATATCAATGCTTGAATTTTCTTTCCGACACTTAGGAAATTTAGGAAATTTAGCTACTTATAAGAAAGCAAGCTTGGTCCGCCGTTTGTACAATAACTTGAGAGTAATCGTTTAAATGCATCGTTTAAAAACTAGTAAGGCGTCTGTCACACATATGAGCTCTTTGCTTTTTTCTAAGAGTAGTGATTACGTTGAAAAATGGCGTTCAAGGTAGAGAATGCATCCGAAGATAATCTGTTGCTGTTATTCAATGTTTGGTCGTTTAAGGGCTTAAGCCAAATTTTTACGTGATGGAAAGATGTTTACGGCGACCATAGTATTCTCATACGGCAGTGGTTGAATAGTGCAAGACATTTCGACAAGGAAGGGAATCCAGGAAAGATTTGGCCCGCCCATAACATGCTCGTATTGCAGCATTAGATGGGAATGTGAGACAGTTAGAAATTGCTTCACGTACCAATAGGCGCATTAACTTTAGAGAGCTTTCTGAAATGTTGAGCATCCGTGTGGGAGGAGTTCATTCCTTTATTCAAAAACTTAGATATGGCAGTTTGACGACCTCTGGATTGGTGCACCAATGGGACCCACGCCTTAATGTTAATACAGATTTCTTTAAATTCTTTGAATAAACAGCTTAAACGTGTTTCCATTGAACAATCCTATTGAACAATCCTCGTATTAACCTACAATAATGAAGGTTGGTCACCAATAGGCGAAAATCACTCGAAAACTGGGTTAACTGTGAAAAAGAAAAGAAGAGATTAAAAGAAAGAAAAGAGTTAAAATTTAAAAAAAAACACCTCAGTTTCATGATAACAATTGAGAAATGAAGCTAACTCATAATCTTAGGTCCCTAAATTTGAGGTTTGATGTATAAAATCTAGAATAAAATATGACAAAGACGAACGATTAAAAATTCTATAGTTAAAGTTGCTCTCTAGAAAAAACGGAGCACCAACATTTTCATTAAACAAATTAATTAAAAACCCACTAAAATTTAAATATTCATTAGGATTTGACGGAGTTAATTAAAGATAGAATCTAAACCCTATTGTAGAATGATGCGTATAATTTAATAGCAATTGAAAAATATGTTTGTTTTTTTGAATGATGTGAACTATTTGTGTATAATCAGATAATATAATAAATAAAATAAATAAAAGAATATTTTTCATAACATTTCATGTCCAAGATTGTATCAGGTAACTTTATTTCATTTATTTTATATTATCTAATTATACATAAAGAGTTCCCGTCATTCAAATATACAAATATAGAATGATGGATTATAATATCTGGTGAGGGAACCAGATAACGATGCCAGCTTATAATAAGGTAATTAAAAATAACGTTTTAAAAAGTTAAGAGAATGTAAAGAAACCATAAAATAGGATTTAAAGTGTTTTTACACGAACAAAGAAATGAATGAATTCCGTGGTCAACTTATTTCCTTAATTCTAATAATAATAAAAGAGTTCCATTTATAAATACAGTGTAAAGGAAAGAAAGACTGTCTGTAACCTGATAAAGCTTGATATCTTAATATTTAAATTCATTCCGATATATGCTGACCACTATGACAGATCATTAATTTAAGATGTAAAGATTTTATTTTTATTTTTATTTTTCTTTATTTTTATTTTATTTAGGGATGAATAAACGCTTATCGGGGCCCATATGGTTCAAAATACAATTAAATTACGACATAAATACAAAAGTGTTAAGAAAAATAAAAAAACATTTAACCATGGTTAGTAGAAAGAAAAAGGTTGTCAGTTAACAAAAAAAATAAATTATAGAATTTTTAAACATGCTAATTGCGAGGAACGAACGCAATCGGGTAATAGAGACCAACGTTTAGTGCCTATGTAAGAAACACATCTCATTTGAAAATTGTTCTTGACGAAAGGGTTGCGAACGAGTAAGATAAGAATGTGTCTCCTTCTGGTAGTGAGCAATAATGGAAGTAAACACGCATAGTTGAATAAAGTAGATTTGAGTAACGGACAAGATTTCGAGGGAAGCGAAATAGTGGAAAACTGAATGAAACTTACGTAATTTTAGCAGGGTACGCAAAAACCGTTTTTGAAGTTTAAACAATCGAGCTAGATTATAAGCAGTAGAGGATCCCCAAAAATTTATACAATAGCATAGGTAAGAGTGGATCAGAGTATAGTACGATAGCAGTGGGACATGATCGGGAAACTGTCATAGAAAAATCATACCTTACTTTTTTAAGTGTTATTGACATACAAGTCCCAGGACAAATCGTGCGACAAGTAAATGCCTTGGTGATGGTAAGCGGTTGGGAATTATAGTAAATGGGCAGATTAGCAGGGATATTTCGCTTATTACGCCGATCAAAAATATAGGTTTTGTTTTATTAGCGTTAAGAGATAGCTAATTTTGGAGATTCCATAAACCTAAGGTAGATAAGGCTTCATTAATTGTAGTAATAAGTTGGGAAATATTTAAATTAGAAAATAGGAGCGTAATACCTCATCCGCACTAGCATTTCCAAACTAGTTTAGATTGCCGAACTAGTTCCGATTTTCAAGTGTGTACAGAACTGGTTTAAACGAAACCGGTTTCAGGCGTTAGAAACTGTCTCAGATTAAGCGAGTTTCCCAAACCTTCTTGAGACAGCTTAACTAGCTTCGCGCGTGGAATTCTGGGATCCCAGAATTCCGCGCGCTGATACGATGCTCTTTTTTTTTTTTTTTTGGAACGCCTTGCCTTGTGGCGTTGCCTCTCTCTCTCGTGCTCGTCGAGGCCTTCGAGATTAACAAGGTCTCCCCTGAGCATACTGCTCCGTTTCGATGCTAAAATGCGTGCGAGAGCGATTTCCCCAATCTGCCGCCAGAAGTCCTTCTTTCACGTGTAGCATTTTTTTAAACAGTAAATAATTTATTTTAAAAATATTTACATAGCTGTATTTTTTTTATTAATTTATTTTTTATATATGAAATAATGAATTTTAAATTGCCATCTGATGGGAACCATGAAAACGTCGAAAGATTTTAACTTTATTCAGCTGTACAGCATTCAACAGTAGTACTTTATTAAAAAAAATGTACATAATATTTTTTATTAAGTAGCGGAAGAATGGAGCTACTTATTGTTTTCACGATGTCCGTCCGTCCGTCCCCTTCATAATTTCCGATTTCTTGAGGTAGAACAGCGAGGTAGAAGGTTAAAATTTGGAATGTAGCTTACTATGGGCATGTGCACCTTTACTATTTAGTTTGGTTTTGATTGGCCCACTGGGATCGGAGTTTCGGGGATGGAAATTAGAGGGGACCAAAAGTCTACGCATATTTGTCCATATAAAGGAATAAAATTCGGTATGCCAGTTCCTCTAAGCAAGATCAACATTACTTTAAAGTTTGGGCCGATGTGTACCAATAGGGTCGGAGTTATGAGGGTGGCAATCACTTGGTCTTTAGAACTATGGCAACATATGGAGTGTCATATATCATTCGTTCGAAAATGATGAGAAAGGAAAGAAGATATGGTTCTTCTATATTTTCTAAATACAAGGTTCGAAAAACTCAATTTTTGATTAAAAAAAATGGAAGGGCGGGATGTTTAAACGTGCAGATGAAGGAATAAAAAAATAGATGAACTCAAGGCTTCCGCTACTTTCCTATACCTTCCTCGGGAGGCTTAATTTCTTGTTTATATTTGAATTTATCATGGTTACAAAAGCACATATAATACAATTGAAATAGCTGGCTTTCTGCTTGTTTATAGAGAACTAGCAGAGATACCCGGCGTTGCCATGGTTAATTACACTTGTAGGTAAACAGAACAATCTCAAAAAATTTCTTACGTAATCTTACTTTAAATGTGCACTTGATGTTGTCGCAATTCCGACTCTTCCCTCGATGTCTTGAAGCAAAACTTAGCCATTTGTGTTGTCTAGCGGTCGCAGATTCTTCTATTTACTTGCTTACCATTTGCTCAATACAGCACGAAGCTAAAGGAGTGCTTCATCTATCGTCTTTCTCTCTTTCACAATAGTCTGCTAACTCATTATCTCCAGTTACTGATCATTTTTAAAGATTTTCAAGAAATGGTTAAGTACTAAGAATTCTCTTTTCTAAGAAAATCCTGAATAACAGGAATTCTATGCATTGAATTCTATATTGCACAAACTTTGCCTTGCATTGTTGGTCATGAGATAGTGTTGGTGCATTGCCTGTTGACACCATTGTTGATACCTATTGTTGCACAAACTTTTATTTGCATTGTTGGTCATGAGATATCTATTGTTGGTCCGTGCAGAGTGTTTGTGAATTGCGTGTTGATACCATTGTTGATACTTATTGTTGCAAAAACCTTTTCTTGCATTGTTGGTCATGAGATATTTCTCATTAATATGCCCTGCCATAACCATGAATATCGATTTTTTATCAATAATTATTATTTTTTCGAAATCTGAGGTAGACAGTGACCTTCCTCATGCTTTGAAGGCCATGTATGCGAAATTTTATCAAGATCGGAATAAAACTGTAGATTTGTATAAAAAACAAACAAACATAGAAACAAACAAACATCCTTCTTTATATATATAGAAATATATAGATGATGAAATTTCGAAATCGTTCACGCTCGGGAAATAAATGCTTGTTTGCTCGTTTCAACACCATGAGGCATTGAGCACATGTTTTTAACTCGTTTGAACTATTTCAAGTGCGGAAGCATATTTAGCTCTCCAAACTAGTTTAATATAAAACTGTTTTCAAATAACATCTAAACTAGTTTACTTCAAGCTAGTTCAGGTAGTGCGGATGAAGTATAACGTCATCAGCATATAAGATAGATGGAGTAGAAGATAAGATAATTGGTAGGTCGTTTAGACATAAGTTGAAAAATAAGGGAGATAAAATAGACCCTTGAGGGACTCCTAAGTTTCGGACCAAAATTGACGAAGACTTATCAAAAAAAAGTTAATTAATAGCGCCGATTTGTTAGCAATTCAACCAGCCAGGAGAGAGGGATACCACGAATATTGAAAAAAGTAGACAATATGAAGAAAATCTTTTGTGTGGTGGATAAATAATGAAGTCACGAGGCTTATTTTGATACATTTCAGTAAATACAATTTCCGTAAGCTCGAAGCAACCGGTATCCACGTTACGGTGCGGAATAAAGCCAAGCTCAGACACCGTTATAATTTTATTAGCATGAAGAAATTGCGATAAACGGATAAAAAATAATTTTTGAGAAAAGAGGTTGCGTGGATATCGGCCGATAATCATGAAAATCTTTAGAATCACCATTTTTGAAGATAGGAGTAATCTTTGCTGTCTTGAAGAAGCTAGGGTAGATACCAGAAATAAGGAACTGATTAAAAATATGGGCCAACGGTGACCAAGACTATGAATAGTCGCAATAATAATATCCGATCGTATACCCAATGGGTCGGGGGAGAAAAAGATTTTAAATGATTAATAATTTTAATAACCTCGTCAGGAGTTGTAGGAACCACAAAATATGTGGGTGTGTTTCAGCATTTGAGATCTTCGATAAGGCGACAAATTTTTATAGCATCTGCGTTTGCTAAAAATTTGATATTTTAATTTAGATATAACCAAGATTACTTCAGATAATATGCACGAGGGGAAGTCAGTAAGTTACAAATGAATATAGAAATGAAATAGAGTACTGACTTGAAAACTACTTTTATTTCTCCGCATACTCTCCCTGTACAATGAGGCCCATCCTTTCACAAGCCCCTCAAACCAGCAGCATAAAATTCTTTGGGCTGCTGTCTGAACCAGGTGGTAACTTCCCTTTGTCAGAATTTTATGCTACTGATTTTATGCTACCTATGTATCATCATATCTATTAGGCAAGCGTCTTGCAAGAATACCGCCAATTAGTGAAAAAGCATAAACGTGACAGAATGTCCTGCGACAAAGAATTCATGACATGGAGTGACAAATGGAACGAAGTGTTCATTTCAGATGAAAAGAAGTTTAATCTTGATGACCCAGATGGATGGCACGATCTCTTGCAATCTGCTCTCGATGTCTTGAACATTACTTGGATATTCATCACTTGGTCTAGCAGTCGCCGTTTCTTCGGTTGACATGTTTGAATCGTTGACGGCCGGCTAGGAACTTCGATGACCACTGGGTCACTGGCCACTTACTTATTTGCAGCAGTGCGCTGCCGAAACAGATACAGCGCCAGGCGAAGGGATTCTTTCCTCTGCCGCCTTTCCACTGTTTCTCAATAGTCTGCCGACTCTCATTATCTCCAGTTAATGCTCATTTTTAAAGATTTTTAAAAAATGATAATTTCTAAGAAAAGTCCAAACGACGGGGGTTCTATGTATTGTTACAAATTCAGACGGCTTTGAAGATCAAGTGTGCAAAATTTCATCAAGATCAGAATACAACTGTAGATTGGTATACGAAATAAACACACAAAGAAACAAACATTCATCTTTATGGATATAGTTTTAAATTCAAATATTTCATTCAAAAATTAGACTACTGTATTTTTTGCGGAGTAGTCTTTTCGGAGTGCGCGTAATGACATTCTTAACGACCTGCACGTTTTATGTCATCTGGGCCGACCGCTAACGCCCAACCATGCCGGCCAACTTGCCCGAATACACTCATTCACCAACAGTCATGGCATACTCCTCCAATCAGGTTCCCTGTCCGTAATGAGACACATTCTCGGAATACAGGTGCACAGGACTCCTTGATATCACACAATCATTATAAGCAAACTAGCTGCAGAAATGACAGCATGCGGAGAGCTATCCGCATTTGAACGGGGGATGATTGTTTTTGTAAGACGGATGGGTGCCTCAATATCAGATGTAGCCAACACCCTGCAATTTTCCCGCACAAGCGTTGCAAAGTTCTATCGAGAGTACCCCTACGAGGGGTTACAGCCCCCATTGATGCCAGAGGTGTTGCAACTGCTGACCGAAGGGCAACGGCGGGCCAAATCACCATGCGGTACAACCAGGAACGTTCCATAACTGTGTCCATAACAACAATTCGGCGAACCTTGGCAGCTGCAGGCTTTCGGAGCAGGAGGCCACGACGGGTGCCACTCTTGACAGCTGCACATCGTCGGCAACGCCTAGCCTGGGCGAACCAACATCGACATTAGACCGCTGAGAACTGGCAAAGGGTTGCCTGGTCTGAGCGCGGTTTCAGCTGTAACGGGCCGATGGTCGTGTCCGTGTCTGGCGCAGGCCCACAAAGCCATGGAAACCGCTTGTCAGGTAGGGTTCACTCAGGCAGATGGAGGCTCCATGCCGGTCTGGGGTGTTTTCTCGTGGCATGTAATGGGTCCATTGGTGCATTTGACATCCAGTCTGCGTGCTACTTCCTAGGTAGATGTGCTTTGGGACCACCTGCACCCCTTCATGAACTGGTTTTACTTCGCGGGCGACGGCATCTTCCAGCAAGATAATGTGCCTCCGCACATGGCCCTTGTGTCACGGGCATGGCTAGAGGAACATGCTACCGACTTCACGACAATGAATTGGCCTCCACGTTCCCCAGATTGCAATCCCATAGAACATTTGTGGGACGTCATCGAACGATCTGTCAGGTCGTCACCAACACAACTAGTAAATGCAGCATCGTTATGGAGTGCAGTGGAGGCGGCATGGCTTGCAGTGCCTGTGGACGTGTTCCGGGGAATATTAGACTCTCTTCCACGACGGGTCGCCGCCGTTATTCGGGCCAGAGGGGACCCAACACGTTATTAGGCAGGTGTGCCATGATTTTTGGTGAGTCAGTGTATAGTAAGACAGGTGTTCGAGAAATTTATACGAACCAGAGGTGTTGCGTAGGAGTTGGCGGGCATCGTAGATTTTAAAAACCGTCAGACCTTTTCATCAGACCCTGTGTTTGGTACCGAATATAATCTGTTCGTAAGAGCCATAAGTCATAGCATAATCATAGAAGGGGAAGTAGGGAAACTTCCTTATGGTTATACATTGACATAGAAGAAAATAATTTTTATTACTGAAGATTTAATGCTTATCTGAAACCAATTGTTGTAAAAAAATTAGTTTACAATTTTTGATGAGATATATGTAGAAAAACTTCCAACCGAATGTAGCGACCCGGGGCCCTGGTAATAAGATACTTTGAAAGAAAATTAAATAATGCCAATTTAAGGTCCCTTTGGTACGCCCCTCCGCTCTCTATGACAAGAGCGGGATATCTGCTACACAGATTCGTGCTCGTGGTGTTTCTCCTCGAGTCTTAGAAATTTAAACATATGGATCAAGTAAGGATACAATTGTATGCTTATAATAACAATAACAAACAATTTATTCAAAGGGGAAAACAAGGAATTCCAGATATAACATAATTTCCACTATCATAACCTTCAAATCAACTATTAAGATGGCTCAGAGAGAAAATGAGTGAATGAACGAGTGTTTTGTTACCCGAGTTTCGTTGTAACTCCTTTAATCGTCTCCGGATCGTCTAACGTTCGTTCATGTGGGGTGGTGGCTGGTCTCCGATGAGGGCTCCGCGTTTAACTATCTCCTCATCAAAAATAATTAATAATAACAATATTCTTTATCTCATGACTGTAACTAATATAATAAAGTGACAGCCGTTCACTAGCTATATTATAAGATTATTATTCCTAACAGTTAATATTTCTTAGCAGTTAATATTTCTTGACGCGACTGTAATTTAGATGACGGCATTTCTCCGCATCTACAGATGTCTGCGTCGGTCAGCATCTGCAACGCTGTTTCACTAGAAACAGGCTCTCTCCTCTTGAGGATGTCTGTCTTTTTGGACGACTTGGTCTCGACTCTCTAACTCGACAGTCTTTTCCCACAAGAATGAAAAATGAGATGATTCTAAGGAATTCTATAACAATTCTGCTAATTGGTTAAATTAAGGAAAAACTCCACCTATCGATCACTCCTGAATGATTCATGGACTTGCAATTTTGTGTGGGAGAAAGTTGTGTCTAGAGACTATATGCCTGTGTGGTCTTTGCAATCCAGCTCTTGGCAAAACTTGGCGAAACTAACTCTTTCCCAACACTGACTAAGCTTGGGGTAGAATTACACTTTCGATTTCATAAACTTCTAATATCTTTTTTAGAAAACGGTTGAACTGGTTAATTGTTTAAGAAGGTATTAAACATTAACAGCTCTAATATTAACTTCCATAAAACATTAATAGATTTAATTCATGAAGCATAATTTATAATTAATTTTAAAAGTTAAAGATTTCTAATAATAACAAATTGTAATGAATGCGCGTGCAACTGTTCTTTAAACGGTAATGCTTCATAACTCCTAAGTTCATTTAAACATTATAACGGAATAACATAATTAGTTATAACACTGGGGAACAAAAAAAATTTTTTTTCGTGGTGCCTGGAATGTTAGAACTGATTTTGATTATATTTGATGTGTTGATTCAAAATATGAAAACAGTTTCTCTCTATAAGCTATAGTTTTTGAGATACAGCACCACTAACTTAATGCGCTTTTGTTATTTGTTATGGTACAGAGGTGCGACGTTGATATAATAAGTCTGGGAAAAAGTTCGTGGCGTTTTTCCTGATAGATGGCCACGAATTTTACTTAAAAAAACGTCATGATTATCAGCGCCATAATTATCAAAAAAGAGCGTACCTTGGATTCTTTGGCGTTAAGCTTGGTGACCAAGACAAAACGTGGGCACCACTTGTTGTGTGTAAAATTTTTATGGAACACTTATGGCAATGGACTAATGGACAAAAGAGAAGTCTGAAATTTGGTGTGCCGATGGTTTGGAGGGAACCCAGAAACCACAATGATGACTGCTATTTTTGTATTGTGCAACGTTGCGACGTTAATATCTCGAAAACTAGACCTGATGGAACAAATATAAAGTTATTTTTGAATTCTGCACCCTAAAATTACCTAAGAACACTTGAAAAATCGCCGGCACCAAAATGTGTGTTGACCTGTGTGTTGACCTGTGTGTTGATTATAATCTGAAATATATCTCTCTTAGATAAATAAAAATAAATACACAATTGAAATTTTATTTTTGATGTGTTGTCATTCATTTTAGATTTTATCACTTTGTAAATAAGAGTTAACAGGAAAGTAAGCTTGGAGCCAAAATAGCAGTGGCACCATCATGCGGTGGAACATACAGAACTACGGAGTTTCACTACTTCCCCTTCTATGATTATGGTCATAGTAATGGAAGCTTGAATTTCAAATTTACACTATATTTTTGTTAGGACAAGGTGTTATAGACTAAGCTTTATTAAGCATTCTTAGAAACGTAACTCAAGCCGTATTAGACTGGCGAAGCTGGTTAAAAAGTAAATAGTGACTGCCCTATTGATTTAGTTGTAGGATTTTGTTTTTTAAATATCTGATATGTGGCTATAGAATTGGAATTGATACTAAAATTTGCACATCTTTAATATTTCAGGAATTGTCCTTATCAACGCAATTTTTTGAATATAAAAAGCATGATCTTAGAGATATGTTTCTTCCAGCAAACAATTTTTTTTTAATCTTGCCTTTTATTTTGATAACTATATTTGGCATATTTATGCTGACAGTGCAAGGTTATCAAGACACCATCTTGGCTTTAAAAAAAGTATGATGGATTATGGTTTCCTGGCTGATACGTATGATTTCTTCTTAGCCTTCGCATTACTTCCGACCAAAAGCCCACAGAGCCGCAATGCGTTTTTATCATTCTAACGGCTTTGTTGATGCTATTTCGGTTGACCGCAAAGGTAACAAAGCACGAGTCATTAACTTTAATTGCAGCAATAATTTTAGGGACTTATTCAATTTGTTGAAAACAACTAAAACTTCATCATCACCCGGCTACTCGAAATTGCTACAAAATAAGCATTCCTATAGGACTACGTAGAGTTTATCGATTTTCTGTTCTATTTCATTCAGCTTATTCAACTGTACTGAAAATATTCCCTATCCATAAGCGTTATATTTTATTTAAAGAAACAGCAATCAATTGGGTATGTTTCAGAGGGTTTTAATAAGGCTCAAAATAAAAAAAATAACAAAAAAATAAATAAATAAATAAAATAAAAATAAAAAAAAGTAAAATAAAAACAATTTTCTTGTATGAATCATTATACAGGGTGTTTTTGAATTGAGTACAGATTTTTTGGGAGATGATAGAAGAGGTCCTTAGAAGTATTTTTTGTCATATGAACATGGGGTCCGCGCAGTTCCGTTTACTTACAATACTGCATTGAACAATCAAATGACACCGGGACGCAGTGTGCGTAGGCCTAGATTATTTTATTTTTAACAATTAACACAAGCAATTTACTGTAATAACTTTTAAAGTAATTGTTTGCAAAGAAATTTCAAGGTGCACGTGCTTGTTTGTTGAAAAGTCTTAGGACAAACTTCGTCAAGGAGATTCCATGGTATCCAACCCCTTTGTAAAATACGATTAGTCCATATGTAAATGAACTAATCGCATTCTGGGCCTAATCCTAGGCCTACGCACACTGCGTCCCGGTGTCATTTGATTGTTCAATGCAGTATTGTAAGTAAACGGAGCTGCAGGGACCCAATGTTCATATGACAAAAAA
>JAHWFO010070218.1:157171-176877 GCA_023313115.1 Rhysida immarginata | reverse complement strand
TTTATTCAACTCAGCATGAATTTCCATCCATTTGACATTTCCAGCGATGTTTTTCTAAAATAAAGTTACTGTAGGGATCAGCCCGAAAGGAAGTTCCACCGTATCCTTCCTAAAAAAGGCAAGACATTTTATTGATCGCGAACAGCAATATATACGAGAATTAAGATAAATAAATTAGATAAATTATTTATCGTATACTTTTATAAGATAAATTAGATTTAATAAATTATTATTTATTACACGTATCATTTACTAGATTATTATTTAATTAAATTGCCGTTATAGTGAAATACTATCTGTGGATAGTACGAGATAATTAAAAGGACAAAACTTTTATGATAACTCATTTTGATCAGTATCTGTAAAACTCTTTATTGTCGAAGTGACTATCAAAATTTTGACGGCCATTAACTTTTCTCGCTAATTGAGTTCTACAGTTCACATGTTGTGATGTGTCGATACTCCATTTTCACCGCGATGCTTTGACATCTGCTGTTTGCTGTCAAAATCATCGCCGTTTTGCAGATTTATGACTTGGTATTTGAATCAATGCTCATCAACCGGCTCGCCAAAGCACTGATTATATTTAATTCAATTATTTCATATCACAAACAAATTTAAGGGGGGGGGATGATTTTCGGTCGTAATTACATCGTTCATAGTAAGAAAATTTAGGTTAAAATATTTTTCAGTCCTGCTCCTATGATCGATTACAAGATTACTCACTATAATGGAGATCAATTCACTAATTTAAGAAAATGTTTAATTTTTCAGTGTTAATGTTACGAAGAGCATGTTACACCTCATGTTTTTTAGCAACGGTTTTGTCCCGAAGGCAAATAGGGTCACAATTGGAAAAAGATCAGTGGAAAAACACCGAGGGCACTGCAAATTAACCTTCTAACTATATGGCAATTAAAGATAAGGTCAATAAGCGATCATACCTTAAACGAAAAGTTAAAATCCAAAACTCCACACTCAATAATGGCCGCCAACATTCCAAAATCATCTCGAAGTGCTTCCGGTAGGGAAAATAATTCATTCCCAATGTTGTTAAAACAGTCCAGGCTAGGATCCAATATTAAAGGCGTCTGCAAAATGTTCACTACCCCAACAGGAAAACAAAGCCTTTACAACTTCGCTCACATTCGCAGTTCGCGATCCTAGTTCCTTGCACTCTCCTTCTCCGACGTATATCTCCCTAGATTCTGCCAAAGTTCAACGCTCTTCTACAAGAAAGCATACAATAACTCCTTAGCACGACCACTCTCATTATTAGCTATCTTATATCTCACGCGTACAACTCCCATTGTAACATACACATTATTGATTATTGCTACGCGTCCACTGCCAAAAATACCCTAGTTCTAGAACTTAAAGATTCAGTTCTTTTTAAAAACTCAAACGTTTTGTGGTGTCCACGGCAGAGGAAAAGAACCAGTTTATTACGAGGATGCTTTAATGTTCTCGTGTCAGCCTCATCATATTGTCCATTTTGTGAAGTCATGGCGCCGCGCCTTTGATCGAAGTGGGCCGTCGGTCGCGGCTTACGATGTTTTCAATAGCAATAAAACTAAGAAAAATAGATATTTACATAAGACAAATGTCTTCGGCCCGTAATATGCAAGAGGCCCGGCGAAGAATTTATGATTTAATTCAGGAATCTGTCGCCATTTTAAACGAAGATGAAAATATCACCGTTGTCTCAGTTATGACGTCAATAAGATATTTTTCCCTAACCTTTTTTTATCTAGGTTAAATAACCAGGTTTTCTTTATAACTGGGATCTTTTGTAATGACACCCACAGATAACCTGGATATTAAAGATCAAGAACTTAAATAACAAGGTTATTTCTTCCAGTAGACGCGTAGCATATGAGTCGCAGTATTCTTCACATAAAGCTATAAAAAAGTCTTAACGGGCGGTAGGAGGAAATCAAAAGTTCTTGTGGCATAATTCTTGTCGCCACAAAATTTATATTTTTTAATACTTTAAACAAATGAACTGCAAAACTTGCTAAAATTAAAACAGAAAACTTACAGTCAGTGACAAAGAATTAGCACCACCAACATTTTTACTGAAATAATTTTAATGAAACAAAATTTCAAAATCATTTTTGGAATACAGATACTTTGTATCCTTACTACAGAACATCACGGAGTGATAATAAAATTCCGAACCGAAACTAATATAGATAATACCTATATCTAATAATATATCAGTTATACAAAAAATACGTGCCACAGTTCATATTCAAAGATTTTATAGGCACATTGAATAGCCATATACAAACAGGGTGTAGAGAAAACTCCCGAAACAGTCGAACAACTTTAGAACAAAAGGTGCTAGAGCCATAAAGTCCGGTCTATCTGGAAAGTGCTCATGCCCGATTGAATAAGAGTACTCCCAACGCGCCTAGTGTAAGCCTGAGAAGTTACGGAAACTAACTTTTGAGCGATGATAGATAGAGAAATAGTTTCAATTACAAAGTTGTAGACCGTCACCAATTTATGCATACATAATGTAAAGAAAACAAAAACCTAAAACTCATAAAACGGGGGTGAAAAATTCATTTATGGAATACCTTCTGGAGACCGTGCGTTGAAATATTCACGTGTAGAACAACAAACTCACGAAATTGCTCCTATTTAATACTTGCCACTAAAGAAAATCGAATAACAATAAACAAAACAATCACTAAATTTCATCCTTTCAGGACGCTCGAAACGAAGGGAAGACAATATGTCGGGGTAATTATTCAGTCCCTAAGCATTCCTAAACAATTCAACCAGGAGTAAATGAGCCCTTCTCATCTATTCCTAATTCAACCCTTCTTAATTGCTGAAGGAGATTCGCTTTTGCCATTGATCATCACCATTGGTCGTTCTGTAAGACATTACCATAAGATACCATAATTCAAGAGAATATTTTCGTGGTCAAAATTATTCAAACTCTGGTTCAGGAAAAGTGACCAAGAAAATTATCAAAAATTGGTTCACAGGTACATGCTTTCCATAAGTGGAAAATGAAATAGCCTCCTCCTTAATTCTTACTCAAACGAAAATGACAAAAAGCTCATCGCGAATGTTACATCGGATGGAAAATCAGTCGAATTTTTACAATCCACCTTGGAATAACCTTTCGGTATTTATGCATTGCTTCAGTGGAAAAAATACAAAATTACTTCAGATTATGTACTGGTGGAGCAATTTTACGTCAAATTACGTCACTGGAATAAATTATTTAAATCCCCTCACTTATACACAATTTTCTTCTTCAAGATTCAAGATCATGTTTTCGATATGCATGTTTTAAGAACGGCTATATTGAAGGAGGACCGAGTTTTGTATCAGGTCTGTAATTTTGCTTTGATAGGGATTTAAGACATGGTAATTTTTGTCAAAAATACAAATTTATTAGTTATGCATTGTGTAAAAGTGACTTATGTTTGTCCATTTCTATTTTTTTACCATTTAAAGAAAAAATTTTATATCAGAATTACCAGAACAATCGATGTCTAGGCGGAAAGGAATGATCAGAGTGGCATTTAGTGATTGTTTTGTTTAAGGTTAATCAATTTTCCATTATCATTAAGACTGTCATTTCTTCTTAGTTTATTTTCTCACCGTTGAAGATGGCTACTTGGTAGCCGAAATACGTATCCGGTGTTCCATTTCTCCTTTGGGTTAGAGGTTCCCCCTTTTTGGTTGAATCTTCCACTATGGCAAGTATTAAATAGGAGCAATTTTTATATATGTTATTCTTAAATTTCCCATGTACGGTGCCCAGAAGGTGTTCTCCGACATTCTAGGAGTTTTATGATTTTGTTTTTTATAACTGGGAGCAACCTCGTGCGTTTATTTTTTACACGTGAATATTCCAACGCACGGTGTCCAGGTACTTCTTACATGAACTTTTCCTCCCCGTATTACGAGATTTGTGCTACTATTTTCTTTATGCAAAGAGTAGATTCCTATTAAATCGGTGACGCTCTACAACTGTGTAACTGGAACTTTTTGTCTATCGATCTTGGTTCAAAAAGTAGTTTTCGTAACTTCTCAGCGCTTACACTAGGAGTGCTGGGAATACTTTTATTCAATCGGGCATGGCCACTTTCCTATAGACAGACCTGAATTTTAGATTTCTAGAACATTTTGTTCTAAAGTTATTCGACTGTTTCATGAATTTTTTCTACACTTAGTATATGGATATTTTCAAACCAAATAAAAAACTGTTGCACATTTAGAGGAAACACGGCACAATGAATTTATTACATTTTTTCCTGTAATTGATTCAATTGATTTTTTATCAAGCTTTTACTGCAATGCGTGTTGGTTTGTTAACATCCATTTTAGCTAGAGTTCTCATACCGTAACACGAAATAGAAGAGTTCACTTTATTGCGCTCAATAGGTTGGGTCGTCATAGAGATAGCATGGATACCGCAATTTACAAGTACGCCGCTCTAGTGTTTAAAAATAGACACCAAATATGATGTATTAATTTTTCTATCGAAAAATGGAAGGAAAAATTCTGTGACTTGGGTTCGAACCAGTAACCTCGACTATCATGGTCGATGCCTCTACCAGGTGGGCTATCCCAGACACCCGGATAGCCATGCTGTCACAAGGTGTTTTAAAGACAACCAAGTTAAAATTATTTTCATGCAAATTACCAATAACACTGGGCAACAGTGAAAATGTACTTTAACTAAAAATAGCCAAATCCGGACTAAAAAAGTGTCCTGAACACAAATATGAAAACCAAATTTATTTTTTGGCTATAGTTTTTGAAATACGACTGCTAAGTGGTATGACTTATTCAACCTTTTATATATAACTAGCAAACCCGCGCCCGGCGTTGCCTGGGCTTTTTAAATCATGAAATAAAAATACAGTATAGGTAAATTTTAAAAAACATTTATTTAATGTCAAAAAATTAATGGAAGTTTTTGGACTACACCTAAGTCTTGAGTACTTCCTTATAAACGACATTTAATGTTGTTGCATCTTTACTGCAAATGTATAAATTTCTAGGGTCGCTAACTCTAGAACAGGCAACATACAGTTGGCCATGTGAGAAACAATCTTCTTGCAAATTTACTCCAGCTACTTTCAATGTTTGGCCTTGAGATTTGTTAATTGTTATGGCAAAGCAAAGTTTAACTGGAAATTGAATGCGTTTGAACTGAAAAGGTAAGTCTGTAGGTATTAAAGGGACTCTTGGAATTAAAACTGTTTTACCAAGACCACTTCCAGTAATAATTGAACCTTCTATCACATTATCTTTTAGTGATTTCACAATTAACCTTGTTCCATTACAAAGTGTTGGAGGATTTAAATTTCTAAGTAACATTATAGGAACACCAATTTTAAGTTGTAATAAATGAAGTGGAAAACCAGAAGGTTGTAGTGAGTTTAAAAATTCCACAGGGTAATGTACTGCATTTTCAGTTTGTAAAACTGTGTGGATGGAACAATACTGTTTTACATTTCCTTCAACTTTGTTCATTATTTTTAAGTTTATTAGGTTAGCAGAATCGTTACGTGGTGTTAATATAGTCCTCTCTTGGAACCATCCTAAAGACTTGGACTGAATATTAGAAATCGGGGTAAATTTTTTCAATCAAAGAATCTAGTGATTCGACATAATTGCACAATGAAGAATCAAATTTTATCCTACCATTTACTTCTGGTTCACTGCCACAACCAATTTTCAACAATTTTGTAGAAAATGCATCTGCCTGTTGATCATTATTTAAAAGGACCCTCATGTTTTTAGTGAGTGAAAGGTGAATAACATGCTCCCAAATAAAAGACTTTTTTAAGCAAGCATTTACTTCGTCAGCAACTGTACCTTTTGTTATAACTGGTAGAGTTTGACGAAAGTCACCTGTGAATAAAAATGTCAAGCCACCCATTATTTGATTGGAGTTTCTAAGATCTTTCAGAGTGCGATGCAAAGCTTCAACAACAACCTTATTTGCCATAGTAGCTTCATCCCAAACTATCAAGGAAGATTGACGAAGTAATTTTGCAGTAGCACTTTGTTTTTTTATTTGGCAGAAAGGAGTGTCCCCTGGTATAATTGTGAGGGAAAGTTTAAAAGTGGAGTGTGCAGTTCGTCCCCCCAGTAACAATGTTGCTGCTATTCCTGAAGATGCAACGGCAATAGCTATCTTACTGAAACTTCTAATTTTGCATAGTATTAAGTTTGTTAAAAAAGTTTTTCCTGTGCCTCCAGGAGCATCTAAAAAGAATAGCTTTCCTTCACCATTTTGTACACTTGTAATAATCTTATCGTATGCGAAACGTTCGGTTTCGCTTTGCATGGTTTCTGTTTACACAGCTGTTAGAGGAGAAAAAAGCATGGCAGCCTATCGCAAAAATAGTACGTATTTCATTGAGTTCTTTTAAATTTTTTTGTGTTATATATTTTTTATTTTTTTATTGAATTAGTTTATTGAAATATTAAGTTGTGGAGTTACAGCATAGGTAAATTTTAAAAAACCTTTATTTAATGTCAAAAAATTAATGGAAGTTTTTGGACTAAGTCTTGAGTACTTCCTTATAAACGACATTTAATGTTGTTCATCTTTACTGCAAATGTATAAATTTCTAGGATCGCTAACTCTAGAACAGGCAACATACAGTTGGCCATGTGAGAAACAATGTTCTTGCAAATTTACTCAGCTATTAAGATGAAGTAGAATTAGCTTATGTTTGTTTGTTTGCTCAAGAGATGGCGCTAAGCGTTTCGATCGCCGATCACCATATGATGAGCAGCCATATTGACGCATTTTGAGAGCAATTAACGTAAATAATTTAATATAAAAGCAATTTTTATGAATTAATACCTAGCCTACAAAGTTTCTACATAAATCCCCTAACAAACAAAACTTGTTTCATAAAAATCGATGCAGTAGTTCTTAAGGTTATCGAGCACATACACCGGGGAAGTGACTTAGATTTATACTATGTATATAGATAGATAGATGCATATATAGAAAAATCAGTAATTATTATCACTTGCATAAATATTATATAATTATATATTAGGATATAGCTATATATACAGTATACACCCCTTATAATAAGTACAAACTTTGAGAATTAATATGATAGCTGTGGTTAATGAGAGGTGTGGTTAGGTTACGTAATACCTGCTTGGATATGAATTTATGATGATATAACACTACCATCACTTTGACTGGTCTGCAGCTGGGCTTTACAAAGTACAGCTGCTACTTGTGTGAATGGGACAGCCGTGCAAGAGACCTGCATTACATTCAACGAGAATGGCCAAAGAGATCACAGTTTCAAGTTGGTCAGAAAAATGTGCTGCTTCCCTCACTGGTTCAAACCAACAACATCATTCTTCCGCATTAAACTCGGTTTGATGAAAAATTTTGTGAAGGCGATGGACAGAACAGGCTCAGGATTCAAGTATTTGATTGAAAAGTTCCTCAGACTTAGTGAAGCAAACATCAAAGAAGGGGTGTTTGTGGGACCTCAGATACGAGCACTTTTCAAAGACAGTGTGTTTGACAGTTTACTTCAGTCAAATGAGAAAGCCGCCTGGGATGCGTTCTGCCTTGTGTCATTGAACTTTCTGGGTAATGTCAGATCTGTCGACTACGTTCAGCATGTTGATAACATGCTATCTCAGTATCACAAACTTGGATGCAACATATCTGTGAAGATACATTTCCTTAGCTCTCATCTCGACTTCTTTCCCGAAAACTGTGGTGCCGTCAGCGATGAGCACGGTGAACGGTTTCACCAGTCAATATCAACCATGGAGAAGCGGTATCAGGGCAAATGGTCAGCAAGTATATTGGCGGACTACTGCAGGGCAGTCAGTAGAGATGCTCCTGACCTTCAGTACAAGAGAAAGATGAAGAGACATCACCTGT
Organism: Rhysida immarginata; assembly: GCA_023313115.1. NCBI lineage: Eukaryota > Metazoa > Arthropoda > Chilopoda > Scolopendromorpha > Scolopendridae > Rhysida > Rhysida immarginata. The sequence goes on along the minus strand of JAHWFO010070218.1, from coordinate 168,962 downwards.
AGGCAAGTATAATGCATGCTATGACATTCAAAAAGCATGATTTTCGGTATGACATTTTCTAAATATTTGTAGCCAACTCAGAATTTTTATTATGATATTCGTTTTCAGCAATACAGAATTAGTATAAAAAGATCACTTTGGTTTTGGGTACATGACTTTCATAAAAAATTGTTGCCCAGTGTAATTACACATTTTAATGACATAATAATAATATATAATATAATAATAATTGCCCAGTGTATAATATAATAATAATTGTAATGAAAAAAAAAAACGTTTTATACTCTATAACCTGCATAACGTTTACTTGTTAATGGAAACGCCACACAAATGCACCAAACAAGTAGCAGCAAAAATATGTTACGTGTATGTGAAATGTTGTAGATAATAAAAAATATAGATAAAAAAATTTTCCGGCAAAACCTTAAGGTTCGAAAACCTCTCGAATAAAAAATTAAATTAATGAAAAATTATGAGATTAAATATTTCTTTATGTAAATGTATTTTTAATAAAATGTATACATAATAACTGTAATGAAAAAAAAACAACAAAACAACCATAGAACGCGGATCGAATCCTAAGCCATACCGGGGAAATCAGCAGCGGAGGCCACGCGCTACCGACTCGGCGTTCTGACGTGTTTGCACATTTTTTTATTATATACCAGGTACGAAAACTTTGAATCCATTTTTTTCGGAATTGGCTGAATAGTGCTCGCTAATATTTTATAATATTACCACATAAAGGGTAAACTACCACTACACAAAGTTTGATTCCAAAGTTCATTTCCCTGACCGCGACTTCTCCTTGTGAGACGATTTGTGATGCAAAACAGATTTAAAACAACACTTCAAGAGCTATGGAAAACTCAAGGAACAACTGTCTACATCAGATTTACAGAACTTGGGTTTAAGTAAAAAATTCCAACACTAAAGCCTCTGACAGCCAAAGTGCAACCTGCGGCAAGAAGTAAATAGGCAAAAGTGCAAAAGTTCTGGAATGTAATGGACTGGAATCAAGTAATTTTTCAGATGAGAGTACCTTTTGTGTGCCAATTGGAGAAAATGGACAAGTTTGGAGACAAAAGCATGAAATGTTTCATGCATCCTTCATCAAGAAGAGAGTCAAACATCCAGCTAGCATTATAGTGTGGGGATGTATAACAGCTGAAGCACCTGGAGAAAACTTGTTTTTGAAAGGTAGAATAAATTCAGAAGCTTACTTGGACATTCTTGAAAATGGACTCCTTTCAACAACTGAATATTTTTTTCCAGACAGTAATTTCATCTTCCAGCAAGTTTTAGCACCTTGTCACGTATCAAAATCCACTGGAGAATGGCTTCTCAACCATGAGATAAACGTTTTATCTTGGGTTGGGAATTCGTCCGATCTTAACCCAACTGAATCTGATTGGGGTGAGATGAAACAAAAAATTCAGCATGTGGATCCTCCACCAAGAACTGTAGATGTGCATCCAGAATGTTTGGAATAAATATCCTGCTGCAAACGTTATTAAATAAATGCTTCAATATGCAAAAGTTTTGAATGATTTTCAATTTCAAATATATTAGATACGGAAAACTGTATTAATCCTTTTAATCCTTTTTTGTAGCTAAAGTGGAAGTTAACCAACCAACAAACATTGTAGTAAAAGCTTGACAAAAAAATCAATTGAATCAATAGCAGGAAAAAATGTAATAACTTCACTGTTCTGTGTTTTCTCTAAATACCTATGCAAAAGTTTTTGATTTGGGTTGGATGTGCCTATAAAAATCTTTACATATGATCCTTGGTACCTACTTTTTGTATAACCGATATATTATTGGAAATCACTCCGTGAGGTTCCCTAGTCAAAATAATTTCAGCTTTACAGAAATAAAATATTTTAGAGCTTAAAAAACATTTCTATTATACGACGCTTTTTTACGCGACAAAAAAATTAGGACTAGCGACATAAAGTTCTCTAAAGGGCTCTAATATTTAGTGGCTTTGCCTTGCTAATAAATTACTTGAAAAATACGATTAGGCATCTTTGCGGTTGTTCACTGATTAAGGATTGGTCTATAATTTCCCAACCGTACATGATGACGCATCTCAATCATGTACATTTCTGTACTGTCGATTATTTTTTTTACACTTCTCGTGACAATAATTCCCAAACGTTCTCTAGCGGATTTACATCAAGCGACATAGCTGGTCATTTCATTACAGTAGTGTTCTGCTCTTCAAACTATCGTTTTACGACTTGAAGTATCCATTGATCGCCTGCCATGATTGGTCCACAATCAGAGAATATGCTTTGTAGCACTGATAGATAACCTGTTGAATTGATTCGTACGGTCAGAGACTTAACATCACAATTTTTCCGGAAACTAATCGCACCCAGATCATTACAGATCTTCTTGACAGAATTTGGGTTTCCTTTCACAAATCATGAAAATAATGATTGGTTTGGTTTGTTTGGTATTAACGTTCTTTTCAACTGCCATGATCATTTCAGGACGGCGTTATAGAGGCCGCAAATTTGATTCGCAAAGATTCTTTAACGTGCAGCTGGCAAACGAATACACGGGACCAACGGCTCTTTACTTCCCTTCCGAAGGAAGTGCGTGATCTCAGGATTTTCCCCCTGAAAAAATCCTCGTCGTCCTCGGCCGGGGTCGAACCCGCATCCTCGGGCATGTGAAAATAATGAGAAGCCATTCGGTCCATCAGGCTTGAACTCCTTTTCATCGGTGAAGATGACATTCTTCCATTCTGAATCCCACCCCATGTTCTTTCTGCCAAATAGAAGTCTGTCTTCTTGATGGCGCTTGGTTAGCGGTGGCTTCTTCTTGATGAACTCCCGTAAAAGATGCAGACGCGATTACACATTGAACATTTCGCAGATTCGTGTTGATCTGAAGACTATCTTGAATTTGTTTTGCTGTTTGACCAACGGACACGTGCGCGAGGTCGTCCAGATCTATTGCAGGTGGCATATTCTTCAGATTTCTCAAGTAATTGGAAATATCCTTTGGAGTTCTCTTCAATCGACGCCCAGTCTCACGAATCGAGGTGTTTTTCTTGTTTGAGGGCATCAATCTGATAATACTTCTCTTTCGTACTCTGGTAATACAGAACCTCGTCTCATGTTACTTGAATTGTTGTTCACGTAAAATACTAGAATTCTCACAAATCAATGAATGTTTAAAAATGAAAAATACTTCTCACCTAAATGAGCACATACGTATTCAAATTAACTTTTATTTTGTAACTTAAAAAAGTATTGCATAACGGAATTGTTTTTTTTTAATACGTAAATTATAAAATATTTGATTTTATAATTTTCTGACGTTATTACTAACATTACAATATATCTGCATTCCAAATAATATTTAATTTTGTTTTGTTAAAATGATTTAAATGATAATTATAGTGGTGCTAATTTTTTGTTACTGATTGTATCATTGCATGATTGATGACTACATTTTCTTTACATAATCTTGAAAGGATTCACTTCTGACGCACGTGGCAATCATGAACAATTAATTAATTTATTATGTATTAATCTCGCGGGCTATGTATTAATTTATACTGTGAAGCAAAGTTTATGCCTCCGTTGAAGCCCCGCTTTTTGAAATTGCGTTCGGAATTTTCATTTTTACACATATTTAGAGTTCGAATTATAAAAACTTAACTATGCCACGACAATATTATTTAAGCGCTAATCTTTCGATTTAAATGCAGTTGTATGTGACCATAGAGTTTTCCTTTAAATATTGGGAATCACTTGCGTGTAAACAAACGATTGACTAATATCTTAAATACAGGGTGATCTAAAAGTCGCGCACATCCAAATTCGATTTTTCTATAAATAGTGTAATAGTTGAAAAGATTCATCGGCTACTTTGAAACTTTTATATTTTGACCATTATGTTCTAAAATATACATGTGTTGTGTAAATACTATATCAAATACTCTTGAATAGTTTTACTTAATGTCGCCTGGTTTTTATTATTTCGATTTGCGCGACTTTTATGATCACTCTGTAGTATTACTTAACAAATGGTATTACTTAGCTCTCTGGGCTAAGGTGATATAGAGGATTCATAAAACTATCTTATCGATTTCAATAAAATGTGACTGTATATTAATGAAAGAGAAAATTGCATTTTTGATGATAAATATTCGAATAATCTCGTAATTATACTTCACCATCAGAAGCTAAAAAATATGAAACCATGCTTCCAGGGAAGAGAGATTATGGGGAAAGTGCACTCGAGATAATCTATTGATGGCAATTACAAATTTACGCTCTCTTCCATTAATGAAGGATTTGTAACTTCAATTAATTCAAGTTGTAACCTGTGCGTTAAAAATTCCTTGGTCATGCATGTTAAACTATTTAACATCTCATTGTAAATTCGTTATATATTATTATATGAATAAAAATGCCATTAATAGATTTTGATTATTCATAAATGTCCATTTTAAAATTACAAAGATTTATTCATTTTAAATTCATTTTGTATTTCGCATTTTGGAATTAGATGTCTGAAAGGATGAAATGAATAAACCCTTTGTTTTGTAAAATGGACGTTTATGAATAATTAACAATATACAATACAACGTGAGATATAAAATAAATTTAATAGATTTTGAGAATAAATATTTGTCTTACAGTTATTTCTCCATGAATTTTTAACACTAAATGAAAAGTTGTGGGCCCACTTTTGATAAATCTAATTTGAAATAAAATCTAGATTGGAATTTCACATTCAAATTTTAGGATCCTGTGTTGCCGCATATTGCTTTACCGAATCTTTAGGAAAGGGCCGTAGGAGCCTCATTTGGCAAAAGCCCAGTCAGCTACAGACGTCTAATTCTCTCGTTAAATCCGCCGTTGAATCCAACTCATTTTTCCTAACCTTAATTAGCCACCAATCTTTTTTGAATTGTAGAGTTCCGTTTGCCATTCCAATCCTTTCCAAAGTCAAAACGTATTTCGCTTGAATATTTAATGAAGCAGGCTGACTTTCTAGATGACCCGGGACATCGTGGGTCAAAACAAGGGGGCGGTATATCATAAGGAATGTACGCTGGTAATTTCACTCGTTTCTTTGCTTATCGTTCTGACGTATTGGAAGCATGTTTAAAAAGGTAATCTTAAGCAATTCAGTGTTTATTACTTCACAATGTTCATTAATTTATTTATGACTTTGTAAAATGTTTAAAAAATTATCCTATAACCTTAATTCTATTTTCATTCTACGAAGGAGTAAGAATTTGATATCAGTGGATTTTCTTATTGGCAGTGAGATGAATGTTTACTTTAGTAAAATGGGCTGAAAAGCCGCAACTCCGCATAAACATTATAGAAAACAGCAGTTAAAAGATAAAGTCTGCAGATAGCGTTCCTTTATCATCAAACAACAATGAATTTGCGAAAACACGTAGAAGTCTGCGCCCCAGAAACTGTTTTCATTCTGCAACATTGATTCAATTTTAAGCAGTATTTTACGGGGAAAGCCCGAGTGCAGAAAGGAAGCGGAGCGAAGACACTTAAATTGCTAGACTCATTAACTTTTCCGTCGTGTTTTCCAATTCACTGGATTCTCGAAACGAGAAACTTTGGAAAGAGGAACCATTGTCAGCGAAAAAAGACAAGGAGGAGAAGGTAATTTCGATGATCAATTTCGTTTGATATGCAGATTGCCGAACAACTAAGGCTTCGGATTCTTTCTCTGTCTCGCCGAACCTGATCGCGTGCCAACGATTCGTGTTCCCATAGTTGAGCAAAGCCAGAATTGTCTCTCCGCTTTAATGTGGATTTTACTGATTTGCAACGTTAAATCCTAGCAGAGTTCGTTACGAATTTTAATGATGATCTTTAAACGTTATTAAAATATTTATTTCACGCTAGAAGTTGGAAACTCCTTAACCTTAGGGAACCTGGAATTATTACGAGTGATTCGAAGATATTCAATGGTAACCATTGGTGTAACAAAATCATTCAGATGACAAAGAATTTGATATGTAAAGAGCGAAATAAGACATAATTTACACGACACATTTGGGAAAAGTTTAATGTTCTGCATTATTAGAGATGCGAATTACTAAATATAATTCCTTTGGTTAAAAACAAACTAAAGGCAAAGTTTTCTCCAATACTTTATTGGCAGATATACAGAGCAATAATAATAATAATAATTTAGGGAAAACTTTGGTCGTTATTGAAGACACGAAAAGAAAAAAAAGGTTCCAAAGCACATGTCCGTAAATCCAAGGAATAGCAATAGAGGGGCCGAAAAGAAGATTATTAGGCATGGAAGTAGATTTCGACTGCAAGGCAGTTTTCTTTCAGCATGACAAAAATTACAGAAAAGCTGGTCTTTGCGTACAAGAAAAAAACAAACAAAATTAGATAGGGGCAATCAGAGAAAGATTCGATATCTGACAAATTATGCTGAAAAAAGACTGGTTTGTTGGCAATGCCTAATAAACTTCTTTGTGGAAAAGTGGCCCATCTGTCTTGAAGTCTAGCACCCAAAGCTAAAAGGTTTGTGAAGAATGTAGTGTTTCTGCGCCGGTTCGTGACATGCAGGTTTTGGAAAAAAACATTTTTATGATGCCAGAAGCGAATCTGTAATTTTTTGAGGATTCGTCATACTCGCCTGCATTGTCAATCGTAGCGGTCACTTAAAGCATTTTCTGTCATCGGGATGTCGTAAGTACTCCAAACCCCCTACTCGATATTCTGGTTTATTGTTCTTTTTCGGGCTTATGTTCTTAGGACATTCTTTTTCCTTGTCGTATCAGCAACAACCCACACCCCAAAGTTTATCTCTATAATTTCTTAATCAACTCTATCTTGAAACATTAAACTCACAACGAATAAATGTGAAAGTTTTTGAAGGTAAACAAAGATATCGTCGCTGCAGGAGAAAACAGCTTGAGCAGTACACGCTGCAGCGACACTTCCGAATGGAGAATCGCTGAAAGCTTTCGCTTTGTTTGAGAGTGAAACTGCATATACAGAAGCGGAATGGTTGCTTAGAAGAAAGTGGGGGGGGGGGGGGGGACTGTGGTAAGATCACCCCTGTATAGTGAGTTTGAGGTCCCCTTAGTGCATGGTTAAAGTATTTTGTTAATGCATATATCTCCATCTTGAGCAGATGATGTTAGCATACAACATAAATACAACAAGTTATAACCATCTTAAGTCTTCTTGTAATTATCTTTTTAAAGGAAATACTAGTTAGAGGATTTTATTGAATTTATTTAATGTGCTGGCAATGGAGTGATGTCATATGTTCACCTCCTAAAGGTGTTCCCGGTTGCATAAAAAAGCCTGATCACCCTACTGTTTGTTTAAAAACAAAATTTGGAAGCTGTCATGTCTTTTTTTTAATAAAAGTGCATTATCTGACCATTCGTCACCGGAGACCTCTCCAAAAGCGCATGGGATCGTCATACAACCTACTATAAAAGACGTTGACGGGTTATAATACACTCATAGTAGCTACTGCAGTCAATATGTTCATACGATGCGAACTTAGCGCGGAGGAAAGAGGGATGATCATTGGAGCCTACAGATTTGAGCATTCTATCCGTGAAATTTCCAACACATTTCAGATACCCCGCTCGACAGTGAATGATTTTATTTTGAAGTGGAAGTGAGAGGGGGTTATAACATGCCAACCCAGACCCAGTATACCAAAGAGATTGACATGCGACCGTCGATACTTGAAACGCGTGGTGATGTCAAACCGGAAGGCTTCGTAAAAATGTTGGTAGAGGACTTTCGATCGGTGTCGTCTAATAATACAAATCATCGTTCCGTCCGCCGGGAGATCGCCGCATTTGGTTTTCATGGACGAGCAGCAGTTCACAAACGAAATATCACAGCCTTCAGTGGAATCCTTCGGTGACAGTGGTGAAGGGAATGCTGCCACTGGACTCCAGAACAATGGAAAGCCATCCTATGGAGTGATGAATCCCGCTATCAGTTGTGGCGGTTCGATGGATATGTGTGGATTTGGCGAATTGCCGGCGAACGATATTTACAGGACTGTGTCGTACCCACAGTGAAATTCGGAGGAAGTGGCATCATTGTCTGATCCTCTTGTTTTAGTTCACGGAACCATGATTGCCGAAGCGTACCAAACAGTTCAGGACAATTCTGCGATACCGATATTGTGGAACCACTTTGGTAATGGCCCATACCTGTTTTATGACCGCAAATTAAAATGTCATAACACCCTATAAATTATAATTCCGTAATCAGCGAGTATGCCTAACATAAAATTTCTATTTTTATTCCCTAAAGTTTTGACCATAAAATTTAAGAAAAAGCTGTATGATAATAGAAGAAAATCTCGAATCGCGTACGAAAGATTGGCTAATCCTTGTCTACATATATCCTAACCTAGCCCACGTACATCTCCAGTAATGAATCAGCTGCTGGAGTCTCTTGATGCAGAAATCCTTTGTGTGGTTGTTGTAGGTGCCAGGTCTAATGAATAGCACGGGTTGGCAGTAATGTCGTATTCACTTGGGGTGCATTAGAGTATTATAATGCAAAAACAAGACTCCTTTACATCGTTTCCACCTGCTAGGTCTTGATGGCGGCCCATAATTTTCTGTTGTACTTTGGCAAATTTCTTTGTCTTCTATTCTTTTCTGGCCGTTTTGGAAGCGTCACCGACACGCCTTCCCGCGTACACTCGAGAGAAATCTGTGTGGCGTTGTTTACCTTCTTCCTCTTCTTAATATGCCATCTCCTATCGGGGGTTGGCGACCAAATTATTAATGGCGTACTAGGAATATTAATGCGGTGGTTTTCCGTTACCTTCTCCATGTTTAGTAAGGGACAAACACAACATCCACACCACAGCGGGATTCGATCCCGCGACCCGAGGATCACGAGAAGCACTGAAGCCTGCGTCCCAGCCCTCTCGGCCACCGGGCCGGCTGTTGTTTCCCTTAGATACAGAAAATGTGTATCACAGCCGGCACCTCCAATTTCTCAATGGGCTGCGCCAAATGAGATTGGCTGCTCTGACGGCAAATTCCACGGAACACATCACGGATTAAATTAGTTTGAGCGTCTCCGCAGAATTGTAGCTATAAACTACTATTATCATTTTACTGCTGCACCCTGTCTTTTCAAGGCTAATGACTGATTCTCGTATAATAAGGTCTTTGAAGCTTTCATGCCTTATTAGTAGAGAGAAGCAAAGCAGCAGATTTCCAAGATCTTGTTCTTTTTGTAAATGTTTTCATTTAAATAGTTTTTATTTATACTGCAGATAGCAGATGCTAGGAAACTTCTGTGTATATCGTTTTGTTTTTTTGTTTTTTTTTGCTTTTTCTCGTCGGCCACCATTTGCGAAAGGTCGCTTAAAATTCTTCTAAATTATCGATTGAACTTTGGGTTTTGTTTATGATCATTGCGAATGCAAATCGGATCGAGAATTAAAGTTAGCTAGGTATTATAGAAATGCGTGGAATAAGCAAATTTTCTCCGTTTAGAATTTCTTGTAAGAATCGTCGCTTTTATGAAGTTCGGCATAAAATTTCTCGGTGAAATATTTACAAGGGTTATCATATCAATCATGTTTTAGCATTAAGACTATTTAAAATCAATGATGAAGGAGGACCATTAAAATTATAGCATACCTTATAAATTTTGAGGTCATGGAAGTTGATGGAGACCTTGCAGTACCCGATATGCAACCTCGTCAATGTCCAACTTCATCAAGAAGGACAGTACAGAACTCTCCATTTAATAACATAGCTTTCTGTTCCTAAATTTTAGAGAAGAATTTTTTGAAATACGTGTACGTATTACTTCAATCACCCAGCATTTGATATGATTTAACGCCAAAATATTAAGTTTAATTAAATCATCATGATAAATCATTGCAAAGGCTATGATTAGAATTAAAAGTATTTAATAATTCTATTTAAACTATTATCATCATTGACCTCATTTGCCATACTTTTCTTTTTTATGAAGGTAGAAAGAAGTCCATGAATACAGTTTAATCTTCTAACTAGCCTTTATACCCGCGTTGCTCGGGTTTTAATTAAGGCAAAAAAAACTGTAAACTAAACAGTAAAGCTAATATAACTGTAAAAGCTTGTCAAGAATAGTTTTTAACTGACAGCATTTATTCTGTTGAACAAAGCAAAAAACCTAAGTTAAACACAATCTTTACAAAACATGGAATTAGTTATTGCAAAGCTTCCAAATAAACAATGTTCTTAGTGAAGCCTTTATGGCTGGAGTAGATCTAAAGTTTATTATGACTGCCAACACCTGAGCAGCCAACATACAGCTAACCATAAGAAAAGCAGAGAGATTTTAGATCAAGTCCAATAAACCTTAAGAGATTGTCCCTGACACTTATTCATTGACACAGCGAAACTGAGCTTAAGAGGAAATTGCAGTCTCTTGGACTGAAAAGGCAAATCTGATGGAGTCAGTGGAATTCTTGGAATGAAAACAATTTTATTCTTGTATATCCCTGTGATGGTCATAGCCTCGATAAAATGAGGCTTCATGCTTTTCATAACTAACCTTGTGCCATTGCACAACCCAAGTTTCTCAGGAGCATGACTGGAGCTCCTTCTTTGAGGATAAGGTTGTGCGCTAGCATTCCAGATGGATGGCCAAAGTTTCGAAACTCAGTTGGAAACTCTACAGCTTCATCCTGCTTGACAACAGTGTCAATTGATCGGAAAGAACTTGCTTTCTCCGTCAACATTTTTAGCACATCCAGATTGATTTTCTCGACTTCATCATTTTGTGGAGCCAAAATCGCAAGCTCACGCAACCAGATAGAGTTTTAGTTGTTGTTGTTCATGTTAGAAAAGACTTTGTCTTTGAGCTCATCTATTACCAAACCATCTGTTCACATAGCAGTTGATGTATGTCGAGCTGTTAGTACAAAGGCAATCTTCCGCTGCGAATGGCTCATATTGCTATGAAAGGCACTCAGCTGTTATATCTCCAAACAGCGGGCGCTCATATTGGTCTTCAGTTCCAGTTTCTAAACATGTTGTCAGAGAATGGAGCTCTTCGAAGAAGCATTCAGCTCTTTGTGCCTTTTGGGATGACGGGAAGGGTCAGTCGAAAGTCTTCTGCAAATATCACAGTCACTCTTTCCATGAGACTGTCACTGCCTGTGATGTCTTTCAAAGTCTTGTCAACAGCTTCCAGCGCCTTACGATATGACATGGTGCACTCATCTCAGACAATGAGCCGTATTTCTTGCAAAATCTTGGCCATGGTTGAATTCCTTGAAATCTTGCATATTGGAGAATCTGTTTTGGCCAAGTTCAAAGGAACCTTAAAAGCTGAATGTGCAGTCCTGCCTCCAGTAAGAGATGTTGCTGCAATGCTAGAAGATGCTACAGCAATGGTTGATCAGTAAGGTTTTTCCTGTGCCTCTAGGCGCATCGAGAAAGAAACGTTATCCAGACTGTCTTCTGATATCATCAATATCCTGTTGTAAGCAGATCTTTGGTAATCAAGTAGCTTTGGCTCATTTTCGGCAACAAAAGCTACTTTATCTAGTTCTATTTTCTTCATTTATCTAGTTCATTTATCTAGTTCTTTTTTCTTCTATCTATATTCTTCTATTATCCCTTTACGTGATCAGAGAAATTAGAATCCTCCTAAAAAAATAAAAGAGAGAGAGAGAGACAGAGAGAGAATGTTTATTTGTATGTTTGGGGGGGGGGTAAAAAGAGTTATATCTCCACCATGACATTGACCTCGGATCAATTTGACCTGCCTAA
>JAHWFO010070218.1:146008-157161 GCA_023313115.1 Rhysida immarginata | reverse complement strand
ACATACATACATACATACATACATACATACATACATACATACATACAGAAAATTATATCTACATGTAAATACACCCAAATGCAAAAATTTGCGATCTCTGTGTCTTTTAGATAAACAATAGTTTTATTCAAGAAAATAAACAATGAAAAACAAAACATATTAATCTGCAATTGTAAGGCAACATTGTTTGCAGTTTTGTGATTATCCACACAAATAATGGAATGAAATAAACAGCTGTAAAAATAATATAAATTTTTTAACATTTTAATGTCGATGCATAAATTTTCTAATCACCACCTTACTTGATTCAAAAATTTACAATCAGTTGCCAAAACTTTGTCGATGATGAGGAAAAAAACTGAAGCACGAGAGAAATTAGATATGGATAGATCTCTTAATAACATTATTGCATCTAAAGTGAATAGTTTCTCGAACTGCCAGTTGTTGAACTTCCAGCCAACTAAAGAGCTTTTGCTTTACCCATGCAAATTAGTTTAAGTTGAAACTGTCCTATACTCTTCACCCCTACATAAAATGGAAATTATCAATATGCTTTTACGTAATAATTTGTTAAGTTGCATAAAGGAATTTCTCCCGAAACAGTTGCTAAAAATGGGACGAAACAAAGGAAATAAATTCTTTCTAAGAAGCAAAGAAATTCCAGAGCTCATTGTGAAGAAGTTTAAGGAAAACAAATCAACCAGACAGATTTCCCAAGTTTTAAATGTGTGCCAAAGTGCAGTATCAGCAGTTTTGAAAAAATTTAAAGAAACAGGAAATGTATTACCAACTAAACAATCTGGTCGTCCTAGACAGACGTCGACAAAAGAAGATAAAATGTTGAATAGAATTATTAAAGTAAGGAAGAAGCGCCAAGTTGTAACTTCTGATCTTACTAGAGAATGGAAAATTATGAGTGGTGTCGATGTGTCAACATCAACAACAAGAAGAAGAGTACTAGAACTTGGTTATAACTATTATTCAGCTAAGAGGAAACCTTTATTGAGTTCTTTACAGATGAAGAAACGACTGAACTGGGCGAAAGAACGCAGTTCATGGATTGTAGAAGATTGGAATCAAATTGCATGGAGTGATGAGTCAAGATTTTCTGTTTGTTATGGAGATGAAAGAAACACAGTCATTCGCAAAAAACATGAAGCACACATTTCTGAAGAATTAAAAAAGACTGTCAAATTTCCACAGACTATAATAATATGGGGGTGCATGAGCGCTCACGGAATTATCAAGATGAAGATAATAAATGGTACTGTAAATGCATCTTGAAACCAAAAAATTCTCCAAGAATGTTTGATACCGTCATTGAATCAACTCCACCCTACTGGCAACTGCATATTTCAACAGGATGGTACAACTCCTCACACTTGCAAATCACCAAAGAAGTGGCTTGAAGATAAACAAATATCACTTCTACTTCACTGGCCTACAAACAGCCAAGACCTTTCCCCAATTATGGAACATAATGAAGGAAATACGCCGAAAAAAAACCTCGCAAAAAAGAAGACTTAATTCAGACTGTTGTAAATGTGTGGGAGGAAATCACTCCTCAACAGTGTCAAAAGTTAATTTCTACCATGCCTGACCGTCTACATGCAGTGATCAAAGCTAAGGGCGGAAATAGAAAATACTGATTGTAAATTTTTGAATCAAGTAAGGTGGTGATTCTAAAATTATGCATCGACATTAAAATGTTAAAAATTTTATATCTTTTTTTATAGCTGTTTATTTCATTCCATTATTTGTGTAGGTAATCACAAAACTGCAAACAATGTTGCCTTACAATTGCAGATTAATAGGTTTTGTTTTTCATTGCTTATTTTCCTGAATAAAACTATTGTTTATCTAAAAGACACAGTGATCGTAAGTTGTTGCGTTTCGGTGTATATTTTGCTCTATCCGATTTAAAACTACAGTTTGTTCTTGTTTATCAGTTAGCATTACAAAATAACGAATAAAATTATTATTTACTTAATCAATAAATTATGAAGTGTTAATACTATCGGATAATTGAAAAGTGGTAAATATTCAAATATTCAAATGTTAATCAGATTGAGAAAGCATAAACCTAATTTGCTAAATTTGCATTTCGTTATTGATATTAAACACGTGAAGCCTGTATATGTTTATTTATAAAGTGATAATACATTTTACATAAGCATCATATTTTGGAATGATTTTCAGTTTTGCAGAAATTGTTTAATATGTAAATTTAGTGATATAAGATGAAATGATAAAATAGTAAAAAGCAGTAACCTTATATTTTAATGTTTACTAACTGTAATTAAACAAATTTATGAAATAGAGTAAACATAACATGTACATATAAAATGGGATATCATTTGTTCAAATTAGAAGAGCTTTCCAAAGTACATATTGATATTATTCTGTAGAATTCCAACTATAAAGGCTAAACGTGTAATTAATTATTAAAACAATTAATTAACTTTGAAGCTTTATTAAATCTAGTAGCCTAATTAATCATTATTTCATCATATTTCTTGCTCTGCTTAAATTGTTGACGCAGCACACCTACGATCAACCAGGAGCTTTTGTCAAATATAGTTTCACCTGATTTAATGGTAATTTTTTATTTTAATAATTAACATTTTAATAATAACATAAAAAAGAATAAGAGTCTAGTGTCACTTCATTTAATTATATCGATATAAGATATCACCTAATTTATGATTATTATCTACGATAGCAATTTTTTTCTTCAAGAAATGGTTCCCAATTTAATTTTATGAGCTCTGTAAAGCAAAGACTGGCTTGTATTATTGATTCACATTTCATCGAACAACTTTTGCTGCTAAATGTGTTGAAAATATTGAAACTAAAACTTTTCTGCGCTATTCATCTGATCTTTATGATAAGCAGCATAAAATAGAAGGAAAATTTCTCAAAGAAAATTTTATACGAATTCGCGATATGCCTCCCTTTGTGGCCTTTGCACTGTTCCGCTCTGTTGCATCGATCTTTAAATTTCCACCCCAACCTCACCGTTGTTATTACGACATTCCAAATCTTCGGCCTCCGTCTCACTGTGGTTAAAAGCATTCATTCTACAAAAATTCTTTGAGCATTCACAGGTCGTTTTCTTCGCCAAAACAGACGTCTGATACATTTCGTATGCGAATTCTATAAGAAAATTGCATCTTAAAAACCGGAATGGATTAAACAGAAATCGCAAGTGGACATCATAAGAATTAACTGACATCAAGTTTAAAGCGAATATTCTGTACAAAAATCTGATTATATATGAAAAATGACAAAAAAAAATCATTTACGAAGATTTCGAACTTTATTAATAACACCCGAGAACTATATACACATTCTTTGTAAGTAATAATTAAATAAAAATATAAAAATGTAATATCATAAATTTAAGTAAAGGGGTGTATCAGTAGAAGCTAATAAAAGAAAACATAAAAAAGTCTAATTAAATTTTTAGCACATTTTCTATATATAGAAATGTGCTTATGTGATCGGTTTGTCCAGCTGTCCGTCCGTCCGTCTGTAGACAATCCCACAATTCATTGCGTTGCATGTATTGAATTGCATGTATTGCAATCTCACAATTCATTCAATCATGTCTTGAATTGCTGGAAGAAACGAATTATCCTCACATTTGGTAAAACGCGTGTTGAGAACATGGGTTCGGTTCTGCGCGTGCTCTAAACGTTAATGAGATGGTGTGCGTGCAGAATGCACGTGTTTGACAATTATTAAAAGGGCAGTTCGGTCCCTAAATCAAGAGAATTTTTTACGATAACTTGAAAACGAATTAACTTTTTCACAGTCTGTTTTCACCAATCCATTAAAATGGGACAGAGTACGCAGAAGTACGAACGTGAGATAGCAGGAATAAGTACGTGCTCTAATAGCACGTGCTTTAATGGTACCATTATGATACCCTCTTAAACATTTCCTATAACAAGATATGGCATGTAATATATCAAACAAATTGTCACAACATATCATGAACGAATATAAAAGAGTAACTAGTGATAGCAAGTATCGGTCTAATGGCACGTGTGCCGGCAAGGATGTCTCATGAATGAATGTAACGGTATATAGTGATGTCTGAATTGTTTAGTAGTACGTGTTTTAATGGTACCAAGTGGTACCATTGGAACTTTCAATGCTAAGATATGGCATGTAATATATCAAACGAGTCGTAACAACGTGCCATGAGTGACTATCACGAGAAAATAATGATAATGGTTAACAGTTTAGTAGCACGTACACTAATGGTGCCCTATGGCATGATATGGTACCATTTGAACTTTCAATTCTAAACCATGGCATGTAATATATCAAACGACTCGTAACAACATGTAATGAGTGAATATCATGAGAAAATAATGATAATTGTTATTGGTTTAGTAGCACGTGCCCTAATGGTGCACTATGAAACTATATGGTACCATTGGAACTTTCATGCTAAGATATGGCATGTAATATATCAAACGACTCGTAACAAGGTGCCATGAGTGAATATCACGAGAAAATAATGATAATGGTTATTGGTTTACTAGCACGTGCCCTAATGGTGCCCTATGAAACCATATGGTACATTGGAAATTTCAATGCTAAGATATGGCATGTAATAGATCAAACGACTCGTAATTACGTGCCATGAGTGAATATCACGTGTAAATAATGATAATAGTTATTGGTTTAGTGGCAAGTGCCCTAATGGTGCCCTATGATACCATATGGTAACCTTGGAACTTTCAATGCTAAGATATGGCATGTAATATATCAAACGGCTCGTAACAACGTGCCATGAGTGACTATCACGAGGAAATAATGATAATGGTTAACAGTTTAGTAGCACGTGCCCTAATGGTGCCCTATGGCATGATATGGTACCATTGGAACTTTCAATTCTAACACATGGCATGTAATATATCAAACGACTCATAACAAGGTGCCATGAGTGAATATCACGTGTAAATAATGATAATTGTATTGGCTTAGTAGCACATGCCTTAAAGGTGCCATATGATACCATATGGCACCATTGGAACTTTAAATGTTAACATATGGCATGTAATATATCAAACAACTCGTAACAACGTGCCATGAGTGAATATAACGAGTAAATAATGACAGTGGCAATTGGTTTTGTAGCACGTGCCCTAATGGTACAATACAGAATTTATAGAACTTTTAATGCTAAGATATGGCGTGTAATATATCAACCAACTCCTTACGCGTTATTAGATCTTTTGTTATCCATAGCTTATTTGAATCAAGAGTATACTACTCTTACGCTTAATGGTATCTAAAACTCATTACTAATTAATTTAATAGTAGTTAATCGCTTGCTTCAATAAGACTTTAGTAATTTAATATGAAAATCTAATAGATGCTTACACATAACGCTTCAGCAATTGAGTCTCACTTCGTTTAACATTATGTGAGAATTCTTACAAATTAAAGAACTTTTTTTTTTTTAAAGTGTATGAGGAATAACTTCACTCTCCATTTACCTTTCATCTTCAAGTTTATTCTTTGAAATTCTCTCTATACGTTAGCCTATTTAAATAGTAATTTACAATTTAGTTTTCATATTTATTTATTTACTCTCAAGTGTTTTAAAATGTTGGTTAATTCTATATATCCATGTACGATTCTATAACAAGAAAATGTGCTCCCTTTATCCGCTTTGGCGGTAAAATCATTCTTGTTAGACATGAAATCGAAAACAGAGTCTTCATCTTCCTTCTATCCAAAGAACTTGTTTCTTAGTGATTCCAAAAGCTAGTAATCTTACAAAACCACTGAGTATTTTATTTAACATATTACTGGTTCTTACTTATAAATTTTTAAAATCAATGGAAGACAGAGACCCACTTAAACGAATGAGGTTGAAATACGAAAACAGATTAATTAATATACAAATAAGAGTCTTTAATGCGGTACTAGACTAAGTGCTGTGAAAGTGAGCATTTTCTGGCTAGAATATACCTAAAGCAGGAACAAGATGAACAGTGGCATCTGTAGCATATTGTAGAGCAGTGTTTCTTAAACTTTTTGTTTCGTGACTCCCTTTCACACATAAAAATTCCAAGGGACCCCCGAAATATGAGTATGCGCAGAAAAAAATTCGGAGTGGGGACAAACTTTACTCCAGAAGGAGTTAATTTATATTTTATATCCGGATTGAGGCTACAAAAAATACGGTTTGAACTCACATAAATGTTTATTCACCTTCAAAATAAGCACCGTCTACAGCAACGTATTTAGCCCAAAGTTGCTGCCATTGATCGAAGCAAGTACGAAATGCCTCCTTTGGGATGGCCAAGAGCTCCGCCGTCACATTTTGTGTTGTCACGTCCACATCCCCAAATCTCCGTCCTTTGAGCGCTTTCTTGATCTTCGGAAATGCGAAGTCGCACGGAGCTAGGTCAGTGAGTAGGGAGGGTGCCTGACCTGAGCGATATGGTGTTTTGTCAAGAATTGCTGCGCTGTAATTTTCACCATGCGACGAGAAAAGAAAAACGTCCTGCATTAGCGTGTTACAACAATTGCACGCGGCACTTTTAACAGCTGCAAATTTCATTACGTCATCAGCAGAAATGTCGTCACACGATCCGGATAGGAAAAAGGTGCAGCGAATTCTACTTTTTTTAAAGCCTCAATCCGTATATTTTTCGGACAGGACTCATATGTGTGGGGCGTAATTTTTTTTGTGAGGATTCGAGCGTGGGTGGAAAATGTGAAATATACAGAAAATGTTATGTTATGTTTCATGATTCTGGAAAACTTACTCTATAACATGATTACAGATTTCATGTTCCAGAATAAGTAATATAAATCAAAATAGAGAAACGCATTTTGATATACGAGCGTTGTTCAAACTCGGATTACATCCATCCTGCACGGCGGTGACTGAGAACTGATTTAACATTGCTGTCTGTGCAACAGCAGGAAATCACCGAGTCATCTGGTGTTGTGCAAATATATTACGAATGCATGGCTTCCTTGGTCATATGGCATTTTGTGTTATAATCCCTTAGCTCTGAGAAAGAAAAATAGTTGTCATGACTTATGCCCGAACCCTCGCATATGAATACGAATATTTACACTAAATAAATTTAGAAAATAAATGAAAAAATGGGTCACGTACCAAATTTTCTGCGACCCCATTTTGGGTCACAATTCCACCTTAAGAAACTCTGTTCTAGAACATATTTATGACGTCATGAAAAAATTTCGAATAAGAGGAGAAAGCAAACATCTTATTTACTGTGAATAATTACTTAGCTAGTTACGAGTTAGACAGATACACTTTCACTTTTCTACATTTTATTTTTTCATAAATATATGATGGGATGAAATGTTATCAAATGTAGAAACGTGAAAGTGTATCTGTCTACCTCGTAAGTACCTTAAATTTCGTCCAATTTAATGTTTTGTGATAAAAATTGTCTTGACACTTCGGCTGTGACAGTGAGAGGATATAACTAAAGAGCTTATCCGTATTTAGCCTGTAATTTTGATCTTATGAGAAACTCCGAGAAAAATACTTTCCCCCAGGAGTGAGGCCTATTCAAATTACCAAATACTCGGATTAAACGAAATCCTATCAAACTCAGAGAGAGACTCGGGGAAACCATGATAAAGAGATTGTTTGTAATAAATCGCGGACGAAGACTAAAGGAAAGTGTCTCGCGAAAGGAGTTCATATTATTCGACACGAGCCAGCCAAGCATTTGCGGATGACTTTTGTAATAATAATGAAAATTTTGTTTCAGGAACTCTGACTGTCAATTCATTAATCTCAGCTTCTGTAAGCAGTGTGTCCGATGAGTCTATGAAGCTAAACAAGAAAGCCAGCGAAGTGACTACAGATGATTCCTTTTCCACTGCGATTATACCTACCGGTAAGAATTGCTTCTTATATCAACGACGATTAATCCTTTTTATGCTTCTGAGGGTTTGTTTTCACATCTATAATGGTGAAGTTCGACTACCGACTTTGATATTGACTATTTTGTCGTTTTTCTTCTCTCCAAATGCCCGACAGGTAGAAAGTGTTTTGCCTTTTGGACTTGTGTATATCTGTGTGAAGTGCCTCTTCAACTACTACTGTGGCGAAAAAGAGTGAACGACTTTCCTGAGTATTTAATCTCCTTAAGATGCCCTTATGTAATACCGTGGGGCATTGAGGCCTCTGTATACGAGGACTTGGGTGCTGTTTTGTTTAAATAAGATAGTCCCTAAAACACGGGGAAAACCCTAAACTATGACTAGCTGATTTATCCTCTATAGGATTACAACAAACAGTAAAATCGCCCCAGAGGTTCTTTAACCAATAATCACAACCTCGAACCCCTGTCTAACATTCAGAAATTTCTTTCACGTTAAACTGGAATGGCCTTATTAATTTAACAATTTTGATTTACTTGAATCTTTTTCCATTAACAGCCCTGTAAACAATGTCTCAATATAATTGAATAAATGGATTTAACCAAATAGTGTCTTAAACTCCTATGTTGATGAGATGCCTTCATCTGCTGGCCGCATTACAGAAAGCGGTTACGCATAGGCGTTGAACATCTTGTTCCTTCAGGCAAAGATAATTTACGCCCAATTAATAAAACTAGTAAAGACCGCGCCTCCCTGACTTTGTACTATTACGAAATAACATTAACAAGCCACTATATTAAACATTAAGCACACTTGTGATACTTAAGCCCAATAATTACAGAATTAAGCCACATACGTTATAATGAATACGTCTAATGAAAGGAGCAATTGGATTTGGCTGAATCTTAAGCTAGGTGAAAAACTACGCCTCTCTAATTCCAATAATAAGCTATTAAGCTGGTAGGAATAACAGTGGGCCTTTTTCACTTTTACGAGACTTGAGAAATCGCGGCGTCCTTGGCAAATTGAAAACGAGGCTGACGGGTGAAATTCACACACGGGAAAGAACTGTGTGTGTTAATTTATAGATTAATAAAGACGTAACGGTTTAATCACTGGATTTTAACTCAGGATACAGGGACATAGCCAGGAAGTTAAAATGTTGGAGGGGGGGGGCCCTTTTTCCATATTGGTTTGGTTTTTGTTCCCCCCCCCCCCCCCCCCCCCTGGCTACGGGCCTGGGATATTTCACGGATTCATTTGATAAATTAAGATTAGTTAAGAAGGAGGCTATTGCAAATAAATTTGTGTTGCGAAATAGACCAAAACGAATGACTAAAGAAAATCACTTCAAAAATCACTATACTATCATTACTTTTATTTATTTATTTATTTATTTATTTATTTATTTATTTATTTATTTATTATTTCGTTAATTAATATTAAAATTTGATATAAATTATATTGAATATAATTCATGAATTTAACATATACCTTTTGTATAATACATTTTGTATATATAAAAGTTATATACCTGCACGAACCGCCGCCATAAGGACTTGGGTAAGCCGTGCTACCACCACTTTAGTTTATAAGAAGCATCGTCTTAACCAAGAGATATTCCGCCTGCACCTCCACATTTCATCCATCATACCGCCTGATGTTCTGATGCCTCTCTTCGAGGATGATGAAGTTAGGCTGTAATCTTTCAAAGAACATAAGTTCTTAACCCTGTGCAAGAAGCTAGACGACCTCCGACGCCCGCCTCCAACACGCCCACATCCTCCTGAAGGTGATTTTGTGTTTCACGCCAATGTTGTTAACCTAACTTCAATCCAGCTGTCCGACAACGAACAGCGACTCCTCGACAAAGGCCTCAAGCACGTTTTCTATAGGAAGCCAACAAAATCCGACTTACACGATGTCATTTCAGATGTCGAGCACGCCATCAACCTACTACCCCAGACTGACCGTCCTCCAGCGCGAGCCATCGCCGGACATTTGATAAACAAGTCTTTCAAAGAAGCGTCTGCGTCTAGACCACCCCGTGAACTACTCACTGATGCTGCTGCCTCTGCCACCTTGAAGACGAAGTTACAAGATTCTGATGCCCTCGTCGTCAAGGCCGATAAAGGTAACGTGTCGGTTATCATTCACCGTTCTACGTACGGCTGATTTCATCACCGCCAACAATTATGTCATCCTCCCATCCGACCCCACCTCTAAATACCACAAATCTATTATTTCCGTCATCAACAAATCCCCACACTTCAGATACCTCCGACGCCTCTTGCCCCCTAACCCTCGCCCACCCAACCTTAACGCCCTAATCAAGATCCATAAACCTAACATGCCTATACGTCCCGTTGTGAACTATTCCCCTGCTCCTGCCCACCTCGTCGCCAAAAGCCTTTCCACCTTCCTCTTTAACCTGAAAATCCTTCCTAATACTTACAACGTACGCAAGTCCCTCACCCTTACTACTGAGTCCCTTTCTTCCCTCCACACTGATGAGCACCTCTCCCTTATGTCCCTTGACATCACCAACTTATACACTAACGTCCGTCACCCCCATACTTTCTATCCTTGAGTGTCTGTTACATACTAAGTCTTTCCCTAAACCCGATTCTATTGACCTACTAGCTATCCTCTCTGTTATTTCCTCACAGAACCACTTCTCCTTTAACAACTCTTACTATTCCCAACCCACAGGGCTAGGAATGGGATTCCCACTCAGCAGTTTTCTGTCTGAGGTTTTCCTACAGCACCTGGAATTAACACACGTCACCCCCCTCCTAAATAATTCCTCTGTCATCGCATATTTCCGATATATCGATGACATCCTTATCCTTTTTGACTCCCGATCCACTACCCCCACTAATATTGTTAACACCTTTAACTCCTTTTCTCCACATATCCAATTCACTTTGGAACTAGAAACTACCGGTCCATCCCTTACCTTGATATCCTCATCACCAACAACCCCCACATTAACCGCTTCTCCTTTCCTGTCTTCCGTAAACCGACTACATCCTCCAACTTAATACACCATTCCTCTTCACACCCCCCACCCACAAACAAGCTTCACTAACATTCCTAATCGACCGCGCCCTGAAGCTCCCCCTCTGCCCCCTATCCATATCTTCAGAACTCCGCATAATCCGACACCTCGCCCACTCCAACGGATATTCGACCTCCACGTTCTCCCGCATCCTTCACCGCCGAAGACGGACCCTTTTCTCCCCCCCCCCCCC
>JAHWFO010070218.1:120791-145908 GCA_023313115.1 Rhysida immarginata | reverse complement strand
TAAAAAATGGACGTCCTTACTATATCTGGGACCTAATTTCTCCCAGCTTCCCGATTTCTTATCGTCCCTCGGCCTCCGAATATCATTTCGTACTCCCATCCCAGCTGCTCGCATCCTGAACCCACCCATCTCCATCACCTCCGACAAATATTCCCAGTCCGGAGTTTATCGCCTGAATTGTGCGTTTTGCGATATGTTCTATGTGGGATTATCGACCCGAAATCTTGCATTGCGTTTCAAAGAACACTTTGACTCGTATAAAAAACGGGACCGTGTCTCTCACTATGCCAACCATCTCGCAGATTCCGGACACACTTTGAAGACACAAGAAGAGGTTATGTCTGTCTTGCACATCTGCAATAAATCAGAAAAAATTGCCACCCTCGAAGCGATCGAAATATTCAAGGCCAAGAGGTCCACTCCCCACTTGCTTCTCAATTGCCAGACGGACTTTAATGTGTATGCAATACTTAGTTCTTTATCTGATCTACTATGATTTTCTCTCGTTTTCTTTTCTTTATTTTTGTTTCTTCTGCATTTTGTAAATTTTCTTACCCTTTTATTTTATTTTGTTGTTTTTATGTAAATCCTCTTGAGTTAGGACAACCGGGTATGTTCTCTTTTCGGTCCGCGTTAAACGCGCACCATCTCTGTACAATTTATTTTTGTATTTTTCAAAAAAAAATTTGTATTTATTTTATTTTATTCTACTGGCCATTACATCCTTTTTTGAACTCATTGGCCCCCTTG
Source organism: Rhysida immarginata (assembly GCA_023313115.1). NCBI lineage: Eukaryota > Metazoa > Arthropoda > Chilopoda > Scolopendromorpha > Scolopendridae > Rhysida > Rhysida immarginata. Next base: position 145,158 of record JAHWFO010070218.1, on the reverse strand, counting down.
CTTTATATCCTATTGGTTCTTATATTTATTTACGCTCATTGCTTAATTTGTACCACTGTTCTGTATATATAAAGGCTTGCATGCCTTTTGCTGTATATAACGGCGAGCAGCCAAGTAGTTAACGTTCGAGCGTACGAATCACGAGATCGTGGGTTCGAGTTCGCGATTGTCGATTTGCTGTATATCCTTGACAAAGCCGGGAATAAATGGCGAAAAAAGGATGATATCTGTTATACTGTAAGGCGATCGGAGAAAAAAGCTTTTAAAGCAAGAGTAAGTAAGATGAAATCGGCCTATTTCCTCACCAAAGATATCTATACGAAGTCAATATCATTCAACGCTAAACTTTGGCACTAAACAACAGTAATACGCCCAGAAGCATTTTATACAGCTAAATGTCTGACCCTGATCAAAAAATGTTAACTCAATAATTGAAAGTAGCTGAAAGAAAAATATTAAGAAAAATGTTGGGGTCAATATTTAAAGTACGCGTACGTACATACGTCGCAACAATTAAATATACACACATACTGAAAAAATTACTGATACTGTACCGTTAGGAAAAGGAGAATAGTTTTTTATGAAAATCTTGAAAGAATAAACCCCAATAGGCTCACAGAAAAAATTTTCAAATATATGTCAAAATTGAAAATAGCCAATACTTGGATAAATGAAACACAAAAGGACATAGAAGAATTACAAATTTCAAAATCAGACATATAAAAACGTACACCACATAAAATCAGGTTGGTACAATCAAAAGGCTTGCGGGAAAAAATGAAGAATTAAAAAGGCGCATTTTGGACTCAGGAACGGAATAATAATGAGTTGAAAAGAACGTAGTCCATTGCGGGTTATTCAAAACACAACAACAACGACGACAAAACAAACCTCATTTGTCAAATGAATTTGAAGTAATGATCATCATTGAATAAGGAACTGAAAATTTTTATATATGTCTTGAAAATTGTAATTTGCATCCTGAAAACAATGAAGTTTGATTTGATCAACAGTTTCCAGATTAACAATTAAATTTCTTGGAAAAAATTCCCAAATTTTTTTATTATGTTTAAGTGGTTTCACGTCTATTTATCTCCTTTAATCAAAGTAAGATCAGTAATCGTAATTTTTTTAACGATTTTAAAACAAATTAGTTTAAAAATTTCATATTTTTTTTTATAATCTGGACATTTTAATAAAAAAAACAAAAAAAAAACAATAAAGTTCGCCAACGGGTAGCGTAGTTCAGAGTTGTTTCATGTTTCTCCTGAAAGATAAATTTCATTTTCCGTTTTCGCAATATCCAAGTGTGTGCGCCAAGCACAATTAGGTCGCCGGAGTTGGCCTTAGTAGTATGTGAGCTCGTCAGTTAACTCAAAGGGGAAAAAACACATTTATCAAGGATTCTACCCATAACAACAACAAAAAGAAATCAAACAACTAATTTAACGTTTTCAGCGTTTTGTTCTCGATTTCATCGCGTTTAGTTCTTGACGAACCCCCTGTGCACTCTTGTAGTTCTTACACCTCAAATTTCCCTTGAGGTGACGTAATATCGTGCGATCTATGGACCAATCACAGAGCGGAGCAGTTCCTGTCTCCAGAGGCAAGCGATCTACTCATTTCATATCGTTGATCTAAACAGACGCCTCTTTCTCCTTGGGAGCGCCATCTGTTATCACTTTTGGGCAATGTCTGAATTCCAGCATTATTTCTTAGCTTGATTGTAGAGCTAAGAATACTGGAACCTATCGCTGTCGCAATACTTTGTGACATTGTGGCTTTGACCTACTTAAACGGCCCTCGGAAAGAGAACAGTGGAGGGTCTATGAAAAGTGTGTCAACAGAAATGACTACGACTTGATCTTGGTATTCTGCGTTCCAACTTACTACAGTGGTAACTGCGATGTAGGGCAATAGCCACTGATGCCTGACTACCCGAGTGTACACACTCGATGGTGGAGAAAGGGGTTTTCCAATTTTTCTGGCCCTCGATAACTTGTTACCATAGATGCCTAATAACCCTCATTCACTCGCAACAATTACCTTCAATTATATTTTTGTATTTTAAAACAAACAATGAAGATTTCCAAAATTTTATATTATCAGGGCTGTTCTTATTTTATTTTTATCAAATAGTAAAATTCAATTCCTTACTCAATTGTATTTCAATCATAAGCACTTTTTATGAAATTCGCTCACATTAAAAAACTGAACGGGATTTTCCAAAAAAAAAGTTGTTTTTTTTTGGGGGGGGGGGGGTTTAAAATTAAAAGGCGCGGGGCACTGCAATGTTAACTGATAACCAGTGAAACTTATATGTTTGTGGAAGGCGATCCTCTGGGACAAAGAAATTTAGTATTACTTAGAATGTTTATAGGGCCAAAAGATAATGCACATGTACTTAATTGAAAGTATGCACTAAACAATAATTTTTCGTAATGGTTAGTTATTCGTACCTTTTGATTATATCATTCATTTATGACCCTTATTTCGACGTACTTCATTTATCCTTTGGTATTAACTACTTGTAAGTCCTTTGTTATTAATATTTTTTATTAGTAAGGCATGAAGTTAAAAAATACCGTAAGTTGTAAAAGCTAAACAAAAATACAAAAAGTTGCAGATACAACTGTGAAGAATTATTAGCATGAAACAAAAGAGGTCCAATAAAATTGGAAACTGTTAAATTTTTATGTTTATATACAGCTTTATATTGATCATTTAGCTTCCCTTTATGTTCATATTTAATCAATTAATTTCGAACATAATTAATTATTTTCATGTTATTGTTTCTTCAAGTCTCAACATAAAAGAATTCAATTCAAATCCACGCATTTCTGCAAAAGCTAAGGAAGTGAACTAAATTTATTAAAAGCACTTTTTGATTTTCTTAAAACAAACTCATTTTCTTTTAAAGAAATTTTAAAAAAAATGCTTTTAAAAAAAACGTAATAGCTATAATGACGGAAATCAAAATATTCCATAAGAAATGCCATCAATTAAAGAGAATCACGAATCTTCTTCTTCATTTGAAAAAATCAAAGGAAATGCTTTCTGTGTTTTCGAGAAAAGTAAATATTGATTAAGATCATGGTTTTTGAGCTTTTCTCCGTCCTTTCATTCCCAATCAAGAACATGGTTTTGCTCTTAAGAAAAGAGGCTTAATTAAAATTGCTTGCTTCATTAGAACCTTCACGTTTGTTCAAGATTCGAACTTAATGAGAGGTTAAAAGGGTAAGAACGGTGGCGAAAATATGAATTTTTCAACTGCGTAATACTTCATCAAGGGTTTATTAAAACTGCTCAGCATCTTAAGGGAAAGCTTCTGGTAGATGGCCACAATCGCAAACAACGTTTCACCACAAAAATAATTTTCTCACGAATTATTCTATTCTCTCTTCTTTTCATAAAAAATAATTTTGATTTCATGTTAATGATATATTAACTTTAGGATATGTTTATAAACATAAATGTGATCATTTTGACAATGTTAATGCATGATCGCAGACAAACAACCTCTTGTCCACCTAAGAATTTATATGCTACTTGAATGTAGAGTCTATTGCGAAAGCGTTTTCACTTGCTTGGCAGTAGTTTGAACGAACATCGTACAAGTTAAAACGGATTTAGCCGTTCAGAGTGGAAATAGGGATCAATTTTATGACTGATGCGGGCTTACTACAGTATTTTTAACTGAAGAGATTAATCGCTGCTTTCTATTTCTATTTGCAGATAAAATAATTAACGCACTTATTAAAAACAAAGCAATAAATATTTATTTTATTTATTTTTGTACGGTATTTCGAACATTGATATTTTTATTTATTACTTTTTAAATTCTGTAATATTTTGATACCGAAATTGTTCATGCCGCCATATATCTATATATATATTTTGGTATGTCCGTCAGTCTGTCAGTCAGTCAGTCTGTCTGTCATGAATGGAAAATACGCACTTTTCATTGGCAAGTGAAACAAGTGACGCGAGTGACGCAACAAAAGTAAGTGATGCAACAAAGTAAATGACGCAGCAAAGTAAACAATTAAAAATCTCTTTTCTTTTTAACAATAATAATATAACACATAAAACAGTGTTGATTAATATTAATTAAACTGCTTTATCACGCAATGTCTTAAATTAAACTGCTTTATCACGAATTTCGTTAAAATTTTCAAAGTTTTAAATTCGGAGTTTTCATTGGCTCTTCAGACCAGTGACCAATAATAAGTCGTTAATAATACTACTTCAATTCTACGTGTGGGAGATTCGAAAAATAGCTCAATAACTGTTTGATGCATGTAATAACTAATTCTAAATGAATATCTATTAATAATGGTTCTTAATGAACAGGGTTATGGCGCCGACGAAGCGAAAATTTCAAACAATCGCGGAGCCTCCGCCTCGGAGGTCGAAGAAGCCTTTGCGAGTCCAACGGAGTATGAAAGCCGACAGGACCGAAAAAGGCGTTCGGTTACGCGTCAAAGGGGCCGACATAAAGCGCGTGTACGCAATGCAGCTGCTCAAGTCGGAAGATGAACATGTTTCGGATTGTCAACGCAATTTGCTTCAACAACGAAGCAGCAAAGCCCAGATACACGAAGCTGTTGCAAATATCGAAGATATCCAGCCTTGAACTTGATTGGCCACTTGGCTGCTGTATGTTCTCACTGGAAAAAGTGCCGGCGACTGTTCGATTGGAAGGCAAAATTGCCCTGGCAACGGCAACGAGTGGAATTGCAGCACTTCAATTAATGGTCGGGCGAACGGCACATTCAATGTTCAAGCTAGACCTGATCTAAATGTAACTTTTTCTGTAATACTCCCATTCAATTGCAGCATGCAGAATTGCTATGTAAAGGCAGATTCTGGGCAGATTTAGAAATTACTAAATATATTTCTTTTCGTATAATCTATGGGTGTTTAACATTGCTTATTGCCTCTGCTCGGTTGCACCGGGCACAACCAACGCCTCCTACATGTATAAAGAAAGCCTCCGCACTGAAACGTCATACATTGTTACATCATCATACTTCGTCCTTTGTTAACCGCATTTCTACCAATAATAAGCTCTAAATTTGGTCGACTTATGATGATGTAACAATTTATGACGTTTCAGTGCCGAGGCTTTCTTTATAATAAAAAAATCACTTACATTTTTGCAATGATGCTATTTTGGCGCGTTGGTTACATGGCGCGTTTCGACAACCTTGCTATTGTGGGTCCGAATCCTTCAGAATACACTTTTTAAACAGAAACAACTTTGTTTCCCGTCTTGGTTTTGCCTTGACAAGCTCGGCGAAGACGGGAAGGTGCGATTTTTTTTATACCATATGTTTCAAAAGTTCCCGATCGTAGAAGATGACTTTCCCTGCATGCCGTACTGTTGTGCAAGTATACTAAGGGCTGGTAGACAGGAGCCAATGTCTCTCAACCTCTTTTTTTCAATTAATAGGTGCTCCCAGTCGTTACGAATCCCGCTCTTTATTTTACATAAATGCAAATACGCGAATATGAGAGTGAAATAAAAGGTTAAAGTAAAAAATAGAAATTTTATTTATAAAACCTACGGTATACGGTATTAAGCTTATACCGGTACAGTAACAGTTTAAAAAGCGTGTATTGAGTGAAAGCAAACAAATAAAATACAGTATGCAAGAACCATAAGAGATGGTTCTCCTTTGGTGTAACCTACATGTTCCGTTCCTTTGGGAATGTAAAAATAAAATAAATACATTTGAGAAACTTTTCCACTATGTAAAACTGATTTTATGTAATTTATTTCAGCACATGGTTTATTTTAGTTGTTGGCCAAACATTACTGCTGCTGTCATAGGTTAGGCTTTCCCTACATACAGAAGAGGCAGTTCGGGAACTTTTGAAACACACGGTATATGTCCGTCTTCACCGAGCTTCAACATTTACGTGACGAATTTGAAGATCGTAAGCATAAGACGGGTGGTTTGAGCATTGTTTTTCGACGGCACAGAAATATGCCACCCTTGCGTTCCGTACGGAAACATAAGCACGTAGTGCAGAGGATCAAATCAAGGGTGATTTTCTAAAAACCGACGAACTCTACTTTCTGAGCGCTGGCGCAAAATAGTATCACGATATGCACTGATTCCCTGCCAGATAAAAAAACACAACAACGTCCGAAGTTGTCGGTAAATTGTAGAATCGACGGTCATTACGTTGAATGTTTTGAGTATTAAACAATACACCAGACAATTCCGAATAATCATGTTCAATACAAGCTACAATACTCAGCGGGGATAACGCAGGCAATTCGTTTTAATACCAAGAATACCGTTACACACGACTGATCATTTTGTAGTTCAAATGTCGACGATCTTCCGTTCTCCCATCTTATGCAATGACAATTAACAAGTCCCGGGATCAAACCTTAAACAACATTGGTATATACCTAGAGTAGATAGATACTGATAGACCGCCTTCGTTTTGCCTTGAAAAGCTCGGCGTAGACGGGCATCTCAGCTAGTTATGCTTATATTTTATAATATAACGAAAGCCATACGATTTACCATATCCTAAACAGCGTATAATATACTGCATATATTAGATACTGTATTGTTATATACACTGAGTGAGCATATTATTATGACCACCTGATATGTTTATGCAAATGCGCGCACGGACGTCGCCATAATGTTGCTAGCGGGCCGGACCAATATAAAAAGGGAAGCTGAGTGTCGTCGATAACAGTAGACGTGTTCCATTCTTCAACTGTGGGTAAACCACGCGATTTAACAGCCTTCGAACGCGGGATGATTGTAGGTGCTCGGAGCTATGGAGCGAGTATCAGCGAAACAGCAGCATTCGTGGGGTGCTCAAGAGCAGCCGTTGTTAAAGTATTTAAAGACTGGACGGTTAGCTGGAAGACGGGGTCTGAACGTTCGCGTTGTGGCCGCCCGCAGATGGTTGATGATCGGACAGAACGGAGACTGTCACGATTGGTAAAGGAGAACAGAAGGGCAACTGTGCATCAAATCACTGCTGACCTTAATCAGCGGTCCTCCAAAACGGTCTCTGAATGCACTGTCCGCCACAGACTGCATCGCATGGGATATGGAAGCCGAAGACCTGTCCGCGCACCTTTGCTGTCTGTAGCCAACAAACGGAAACGACTCCAATTCGCTCAGGAGCACAAGGACTGGACTATCGAGCAGTGGAAACAAATCATGTGGTCTGAGGAGTCACGATTCCAGTTACATCATGCAGACGGCCGCGTGAGAATCTGGCGGAAACAGCACGAAAGCATGGACCCCGCCATGCATGAGTACAACCCTTCAGACCGGTGCGGTCAGTGTTATGGTCTGGAGAATGTTTTCCTGGCATGCCTTAGGTCCGTTAATACGTGTTGAACAACGTCTGGATAGCACAGCATACCTCCGTATTGTCGCCGATCAAGTCCACCCTGTCATGTTGATGGCGTACCCCAATGGAGATGGCTACTTCCAGCAAAGACAATGCGCCATGCCATAGAGCTCGTATTGTGCAGGAGTGGTTTCAGGAACATGAGGGGGGCTTTACCTTACTTCGGTGGCCCCCACAATCCCCAGATCTCACTCCAATTGAGCATTTGTGGGACGAAGCCGAACGAACCATCTGACGGCTGGATCCACCATCGTCCAATCTAGCACAGCTAGACAGTGCTATCCATCAGGCATGGTGTCAGATTCCTCCCACCACCTTCCAACATCTCGTGGAATCAATGCCACGAAGAATCACCGCAGTATTAAAGGCAAAAGGTGGCCCAACGAGATACTGACAGGGTGGTCATAATAATATGCTCACTCAGTGTATGTATCGGTTATCAAAGTTATATTCTCATTTTCCCCGTCATGAATGAGAATACCACGTTGTTTGCCGATACGTTATTAGGACCGATAGGTACTTATGTTTTCACAATGTGCATCCGTCCGTCCGTTCGTCTGTCCGTTGGTGCTCTAGCTTTCGAACGCTTCCGAATTTTCGACTTCCGTTTTCGCAATTCGACTTCCGTTTTCCGTTCGTTGATGGAAAAAATCGGTGAACTATTTCCGGTTCAAAAGGTAAAAACTAATATAGGGGACCACGTTTTTCACTATACAATTCCATGTATAAATAGCCTGTGCATTGCCAAATGCTGTTCTCCCTTTAAGATTCTATAGCTAAAGCAGAGAAAAGGCTTGTGAATTAAGTTAAGACACGTGATCGTCTTCCTTGATGGTCAATATCAGTCAGAACTGGTTCAAGGGTATGTGGTTAAGTGGTACAATTATGGTCATGTATTATATCAAACAGCTTGAAATAACATGTCATGATTGAATATTAACGTAAAATTAATGATAGTCGAAATAGGTTCAATGGTATGTGGTTGGGGGCAGCCATAGCCCGGTTGTCTCGCCTTGCTTAATGCAATGGTGGAGTTAAGCAACCTTGGGCGCGGTTAATCACAGGTTGGGTGACCGCCTGGATTTGTCCATCGCCCCCCGTGCTTCGGAGGGCACGTTAAGCCGTCGGTCCCGGCTGCTACTGTTTCCTGTAGCAGTCGTCATTGGGGATAGTACAATAGACTCATAGAGTCGCAGTGCTCAGGTTTCTAGTTTAACCACTTCGGTTTCGTGTTAACTACCCAGTACAGTTCATTCATTCATTCATTCATGGTATGTGGTTTCATGGAACCAGTATGGTTCATGGGGAAACTTTCAAAGCTCAGATTTGGCATGTAATATATAAAAAAACTTGGAATGATGTGTCTTGCTTGAATATCACGTAAAATGAATGATAGTCAAAATTGGTTCAAAGGTACCTGCTTTTCGTGGACCCATTATGGCTCATTGGAAATTTCAATGCTAAAATATGGCATGTAATTTATCAAACGACTCGGAATGATGTGCCATGAATGAATATAACGTAAAATTATTAATAGTTGAAATCGGTTCAATGGTACCTGCTTTTCATGGACCCATTATGGTTCATTGGAACTTTCAATGCTAAAATATGGCATGTAATATATCAAACGACTTGGAATGAGGCGTCATGAATGAATATAACGTTAAATTAACGATAAATATATATTTTTATACAGGAAAACCAATTTTTAAAACAATACATACAAAAAAATAAATTCTATAAATAACAAGAAATTAATCCTCCTGAGGAAGGTATAGGAAAGTAGCGGAAGCCCAATATTTTTACCCCTTCGTCTGCACTTTTTAACCCCCCCCCCCCCCAATATTTTTTATTATCAAAAAATGATTTTCTCGAACGTAGTATTTATAAAATATAAAATAACCCTATCCTCCTTCGTTCCTTTTCATTTTCGAACGAATGATATCACATCCCATATACTGCCATAGTCCTAAAGATCAAGTGACTGCCACCCCAACAACTCTGAAAAAATTTGGCCCAAACTTCATAGGAATGTAGATTTTGCGTAGACAAAATCTGCATATCGAATTTCACTCCTTTACATACAGAAATACCACATAGATCACTTGGTCCCCTCCCATCCCCGTAATTCCGACCCTAGTGGTCCAGTCAAAACCAAACTATACATTAAAGGAGGAAATGCCCATAATAAGCTACATTCCGAATTTCAATCTTCTACCTCAAAAATTGCAGAAATTATGAAGTGGAAAAACGGATGGATAGACGGACACTGTAAAACCAATAAGTAGCTCCATTCTTCCGTTACTGAATAAAATCCTTAAATATTTAAATCGTTCAAAAACATCTGAATTTCAAATTTCCCTTTACACTAACTTCAGTTAGGACGAAGTGAGCCCACTTAGTGGCATTCTTTGCCAATGCCTATGCAAATTTGCCGTCGTTTCGGAAGTTTCCGTACTTCCTCATTAAACCATTGTTTGGACGTATCCCGGCATAAATGCCGCCTTTTATCTTTTCGCTGCCTTTTTATTGGTCGAACAGAGCGAAAACACTAGTAGATGAGGCAGCATTGTATACCATAAAGCTCCAGGCAGTAGGGTGGCAATCGTATGACGATATCTCTACTTGTGGCCACGCGTTGCCAAGTGAAGAAGCACACCGACAAACGGTCGTTAAGCTTGTGTGGATATCCGAAATGGTCATCGTTGACCTATTCTAAACCACACTTTCCATCGTTGCCTCACTTTCTTTACGAACGCACTTGCACGCTCACATTATTCAGGACTGCAGGCAGTGTAAATACTTGGTTGATCTGCAGGAAGGCATCACTGAAGCTGTAAACTCGATAACGCCGGATAAGCTGCAGTCTGGTCTGAGCTGGATTATTGCAACGATGTTTCCCGAGTGGCAGGAGGGGCGTATATCGAGTATGTGTGTATATATATTTGTGGTGTGTGTGTGTGATATCAATCGATACCACAAAAAACACGACATAAATATTAAATTCTCCCTTTTCCCTTAGAGACATTCACCAAACATACCAAAATATATGGCTTATAAACAATGTAATTTATAAATCTGCTTAAACTTTAAATATACTCATACAGAAAGAATTACCATCTGTCGCATTTGTCGAGTCAACTGGTGCAAACTCCTGGTGCGTTTCCTACGAAGCTTCATGTAAGCCTATACATTTTCTATGGGGTTGGCATCAGGGAACTGAGATGGCAAATCTCACAGTGCAATGTCATGTTGTGCCTTCAGTTGCGTGCACAGCCTACTACGATGTTTCGGATCATTGTCCTCTTGAAAAATCTAGTTTGCATTTGTCCTTCCGGACAATTTTCGAACAGATGGTAACAGACTCTTTTTTGATGAAAATAGGAAAGAAAATTCCACAGCCTGGGTTCCAACCAGGAACCTTCTGCTCAATCAGACTCTTTTTATAAATTTTGGTAACATGAAGGTTAAATTAGGTTAGGTCAAGTTAGGTTTCAAGTAAAGATGCGTAAATTCCCAAATTCATTTGTTGAGTAGCAACCTCAGTCCTGGACAGTGTTTAACGTTACAATGCAAACTTCTGTTTATGGGGAATGACCATGCTCGACATGGGAAATCTCGTGACCAAAACGAGGATTCATCTGAGAAAACGGCATTGCCCCAATCACGATTCACATTTTTACTGTGCCCATTGGAGACGTTTCTTCATATGGTTTTCAGATAGAAGTTTCTTCATTGTACTCCGCCATTTTATAATTTTTTTTCGTAAATGACTTCTTATGTGTCTGTGTTTCCTGTTCTTCTCGCAAGGTTATTTGTGGATTCTTCATGAAGGCCTTTATGACCTGCTTGTCTTTTGCTTAATAAACTTTCTTGTTACGACTCGTTCCGGTAGGTCATCGACGTTTTAGTTGTCTTCAAAATGTTTTACCCATTTCCTTACAAATGCCGTTGATTTTTTATGTTTCACGGAGCGTCCGCGTGCGATATTTTTGGACCTTTCACATGCGAACACAAGAAAACTTACTGGAACCGTTTCGCATATGTTGCACTCATTACTGTTTCGCAGTTGTACTAAAACTATTTGCAATCGAATTATCCTGCTCGTGCAGCGCGCGGTACAGGACATGCTAACCACTGTTAATGAGAAAAATTCCCACTCTCACTGCTTACCAAGAAAGTTATAGCGCATTCTTTTCTTAGACAGCTGTCAAAAGAATATTAATCATACGACCGAGAGAACATGATCAACAAATTATGAACATGAACAGTAAAGATTTTAAAAACGAGTTACATTATATTGTATTAACAACACACCGTAATAGACAATAACAAAAATTATAAAAAAAATTTTTTTAAAAAGACATTGTCATCATAGGAACAATATTAGCTCTACCACAAATTTAGTCGTATCATCATTTGGAAAAAAAACAGTAAATAGAATAAACAGAAAAATAATACGCTGACAAGCAAATTTTTACTCTTTTAGTCCGTTTGTTTGTTCTACGAGTACTGGAGAGCGATTTAATTTTTTTTTAATTCTCTTTTTTTGATAGATAACCGTCTTGAGCTTAAGTGATTAAAATCTATTTGGAATCGATCCTCTAATAGCCATTTAAAGCATGGAACGCAGGGTATAAATTTCTTTTTACCTGCATTGAGGTGTTCTCTAGATTTGTTTGGGTTGTGCCTTTAAAAACAAAGACAGTACTGTAACTTCAGAAAGCTTTTCAAAAATATTCACAGATGGACGCGTTCCTCTTAAAATGAACAGGATGAAGAAACAGAGTTTTTATTGTGAGCACTGAAAACCATTATTTTTTTTAAACGAAAACATATGAATTTAATTTTTTCCAAAAGAACGGTATTTGATATGTCATTCGATCGAGGAATGACGAGAAATGAAAAACGTGTTCATCCTTTTCGAATTTTGAGAAAAATCGTCCTGTTCGAGCTTGTTATTCAAAATAACTTTTGTCCGTGTAATCAGCAAACAATAATTTTACTCACAATCCTATGCAACAACGACTTTTTGGGCACAACAGCGATTAAGGATAGATCCGAAACGTCAGCTGTTTTCAGAGTCTTACCACTCTGTGTCCAATTTTGTTTTTTGCTAGGGTATTTGTATTTTCTCCTTCTTCTACATCCTAAAGGAATACAAATATTTAACGCAGTTTCCACCATTCGACATATTATATACCTTCAAATTTAAAATCAAAATTCTTTAACTTTTCAGCATATTTACAAATCCTTTTAAAATCCGTTTCGTACATAATTGATGTTTACTTTTAAGCAAATATAATCTTCTAAGTTGAATCTTTCAGTCTTTCTTCTTAAATTTTTATAAGTTACAATCTTTTAAAGTTTTGGGCGGCCTCTTTGAAATCTTTCCTGTTAACATTCATGTTGGCACTAGCAAGTTTTGTTTTCAACTCTTTGTTTCGTTTGTTTTATCTTTCTTAATTACTGAGAAGTTTAATGTCTTAATTTTCTGCTTTCTAACAATTCTCTTTTATTTATATCCTTTGAGATCAGGTTGCATTTAATTTTGAAGACATCATTGTTCATTTCTTTTCGTATTGCATTCTTTTACTTTATACCGGTACCACATTAATCATTATTTACTCTTCTGCTATTTATTCTCTCTCTTTCTTATACTTTTCTTCTTCTAGAAAGGAGCGTTTAAATTTCTGCTTTTGAAAAACAAACAAAAGAGAATTCTTGTATCTAATTCATTAACTCTGAATCCATCTCTTTCTTGTTTCTCTCTTTTGTCTTCTTGTTGCCAACAGTCTCATTTTCTCTTAACATTTTTGGGACAATTCCTTTTTCTGTTTTATTCTTTTAGAATTTATTCTTCTTAATTATTTACATGTAGTTTATAAATTCTATTCCTGAAATATTTTTAATGAAACTAAAATATTAATTTAACTACTCATGAAATATTTTTGCTAAAGAAAGACCAGTGACATAATCACTTGGTAATATAATGAAGAGAACAAAAAGAATTTCAACCTGCACATTCTTTATATAAAAAGATCGCTAATTTTTAGATAGATGATCTTTATGGTGATATATCGCGCTTGTCTCTTTTTTTCATGACCTTTTCGTCTACAGATATATAGTCCAATAGTTAAGTCCACGAGGTCATGAAGTTAGCTAAGTTCATCAGCCAATCAACAGCCTTATTATTCAGATCTTTTATTTACCGTTCATATTTCCTGCTTAAATTACACTTTGTTCAGCACACATCCTCAAGCAACAAGTCAAACATGAAAGTAAAATTAATTTCGTATTAATTGCAAAATGAGCCGAAACACCGTAATAGGCTGTGCACACAATGGAAGGCACAACAAGACATTACAATTTTAGACTGGTCATCTCAGTCACCTGATGCCAAACCCACAGAAAACACATGGTGTGGCACCTTTTATAGCGTAATATTAATAGCACACCAGAAGGAATTAAATGGGTTTTTTTTATTAGTCTTTATGTCAAATAGTAGTCACAAGTATGCCATTTGTTAATTTGTAAGTCAATATGCGGGAGGCCGTGGCCTGGTGGGCTTTCACTGAACGCAACGTCTGTGAAGTTAAGCTAATCAGGCACGGCTAGTCATTGGATGGGTGACCATCCGTGATAGCCAATCTTCACCCCCCCCCCTCCCCGGCTGCTGCGACCATCATACACCAGTCGTGAATCCAGGTCCATCCAGGGACCCAACTCGTCGGCCTCTGGCCATAAGGCCCTGGATGGACGTATTGGATCCCAATTCATAAATAAATAAATCTATCTATCTATATATAAAGAAGGATGTTTGTTTGTTTGTGGGTTTGTTTGTTTGGTTTTTATACAAATCTACAGTTTTATTCCGATATTCAAAGCATGAGGAAGGTCACTGTCTACCTCAGATTTCGAAAAAATTAAAGGGAAATCCATGGTAGGGTTATGTGATTCATAATAATTATTGATAAAAAATCGATATTCATGGTTATGGCAGGGCATATTAATGAGAAATATCTCATGACCAACAATGCAAGACAAAGTTTTTGCAACAATAGGTATCAACAATGGTATCAACACGCAATTCACAAACACTCTGCACGGGCCAACAATATATATCTCATGACCAACAATGCAAATAAAAGTTTGTGCAACAATAGGTATCAACAATGGTGTCAACACGCAATGCACCAACATTATGCAAGGATCAACAATATATGTCTATTTGTGCAATATAGAATACAATGCATAGAATTCCTGTTATTCAGGTTTTCTTAGAAAACAGAATTCTTAGTACTTAACAATTTCTTGAAAATCTTTAAAAATGATCAGTAACTGGAGATAATGAGTTAGCAGACTATTGAGAAAGAGTGAAAGACGATAGAAGAAGCACTCCTTTAGCTCCGTGCTGTATTGAGCAAATGGTAAGCAAGTAAATAGAAGAATCGGCGACCGCTAGACTACACAAAGTGATGAATGGCCAATTTTTGCTTCAAGACATCGAAAGAAGAAAGGAAATTGCAACAACATCAAGTGTACAACTAAAGTAAGATTACGTGAGTAAAAAGTTATTTAGACTAGAAGGCATCCATTGTGAGCCTTTAAAAAAAATTTTTTCGGTAAACCAAGTCCCGGTGTATCACCTAGAATGGATTTTTTCAGTGAAGAGGTAAATTCCTGTCTTTCGGATTTTTCTTAGAATGGATAGTCCCTTCGCTCTATATTGTAGTGATTGAGTTATTATTTAACCAATTTGGAGGTTTAATTTAGCTTTTTAAGGTTGTTCTGTTTACCTACAAGCGAAATTATCCCGGGCAACGCCGGGTCCTCTGCTAGTAAATAAATAAAAATGTTTGATTGGGCTAATTAATGTTTGAATATGACTCCTGTCAAATGATGTCCCCGCTGCACAACACATTCATCTAAGCGGCATTGGAATAATGATTATTGGAATAAATGCTGAATGTGGATATTGACCAATTGTGATTTCAACAAGACGGAGTGACCTCGCATACAGCCAGAATTTGCAAGACCTTCTTGCAACAGATCTTTCCGGGTAGAGTAATATCTCGTTAAGGTGACATCTCCTGGCCGTCACGGTCACCCAACCTCTCAACTTGCCATATTCGTCGCCCGTTTAATAATGTTTTTTTTTTCATGATACGGGTTAGCCTGTATCCACTTTTTACAAGTCTGATATTTTCATCTGAATCCGCCAGATGTCTCACTGTGCGTCCGCCATTATAACATGTGTCACCATTCCTGAACTGAAGGACTGCACCAGAACTGCCGTCGGCAATACCAGATGGACAGCTTCCAATAATCATTAGTTGAACTAACCTAACCTTGTAACTGCTATTTGATATAAAAAGTAATAAATAAAAAGCATTTACGTCTTTATGGTGTACTAATATTACGCTATGAATGCTGCCGCACTTGTATATGCATTAGATTTGCAGAAAACTATCTGGCGTTTGAACCAGCTGATTTGAAAAATTCGACAGATTTGGAAATCTTTACCTCTAAAAGTTTTCTGTCAACTTAGTAGAAAGCATGCTCTGGAGATTAACAACAACGGTGATTGGACCACTTACTAATATGGAAACGCCACTGTACATATATAGTTCTGTCTGGAGTTTTTCTTCTCATTTTCCGAAAATAAACATTTTTAAAGTTATAGCGTACACTATTTTCTTAGATAGGTAGTACATAGAGCAACATACCAATTTTTTTTATCACGTTGCCTTTGCTCGATATGTGCCCCTTTAGTCTGCTCGATATGAAATCTGCAATCCAGTTCATGTCACACTCGAGGAAGTATGTTCTTGTCAATTTTAGCAAACGTATCGGTAATGCGAGCCCAGTTCTGGAAGATCAGCAAGCAAAATGGTGGCACAAAAAGTGAGTCGTTCACATACTCTATACAAGGAAGTCACAAGGGATTAAGTCAGGGGACCGCGGAGGCCGCGGGAGCAGTCTGTTGTTTTGGATGCCACGAATGTTGTGATGATAATGAGGTGGAATACCATCTTGTTTGAAGATGAATTGGCCCTGGATCGTTGTAACAGATGGCCATGAATGAAACACAATGACAGCGTAAACTTTCTCCCCGTTCGTAGTCGCCATCTTGCAAGTGTAGCGATCTAGCAGCCACAAGCAGAGACATTTAAAAAAAAAAAACCTTGAAGAGTCGCTCTGTGCATTTGTATGTTTCGTGATGGTATATTAAATAATACACCTACAAAAAAATCAAGAAATCGCCTCAATGATTCGTGTTCACTCTGTATTATTTATTTCAGATATGAAAATCATTCTCTTATATCCGAATTATCATTTGGTGGAAGTAAATTAACAAACGAAGGAAAAATTCCACAACTTGCAGTAATTTCACCAGAGCTACAAAACATTATTAAAAACAATACAAATACAAAAATATTAGGGATTTCATAAATTTATATAATATTATAAGTGTATAAGACGAAATAGTATCATGAAAGGTGTAATATAGCATCTAATAAGAAAATATAGAGAATGAAATTATTTAAATAATTTATAGGTGGTGAGATTTAAGCTTCAGTTTTATAAATTAAATTGCATATTAAAAAGTAATTTAACCAAATATCGTAAACACTTCTTCACAATTAAACAACGGTGTAATTTTAATCAGAGTATTCACTACACTGATAGATGGTTATTGCATTCAGCAAATTCATTGTCGTCTAATATAGAAGACAAGCATTTTAAATGACAACTAAAAGTTGAGAAATGAGGCGAGAAGCAACATGAAACTGAATTCCTCTAAATTTTTTATGTTTCTCTAAAATAGCATGAGCTCATTCCTACGAGTGCCTGTCTTTCCTGTTAGAAACGAATAACTACGTTATCAATGCTGTTTACTTTCTCTTTTTTTTAATGTTTATATTTTTTTTTCATATTTCCATTTATTTTTTTTATTTCGCTTTGCAAAAGCAGAAATTTCTAGATCAAACTTCTCTGATTGGCTTCTCTATTCTGTTCACGTACGTGGAGCTTTTTTTTTCGCCTTCTTCTCTTTGTGGTTGCCGTTGAATGGAACCAAGGGGTTGTTGGAGGAGCGAACGTAAGCGGACGGAGGGGGAAGTTACTCCGCTATCGAGATTTCGGGCAAAACTTTCAGGTAGCACCGGTGTTCTGTCAAGGCTCGCGATTGCTGATATGTCATTTATGTGGGAGTCAGATCTATTATCAGTGACAACGGCGAAACGGAAATCCAATTTTCTGATAGACGAAAAGACGGCAGTGCGCAGGCCCGTCACGCTCGCGAAAGAGGTAGAAGACCTTCAAGCTCGTCCCTTGTGGTCGAAATACGTTACTTTTCATAGAAGGACGTGAGGCGACGAGAGAGAAGGATTACAAAGAAGAATGAAGATGCTAAAAAATTTATAAAAAAGAGAAACAACAATACAACATCTGTACAATATACAGAAAGACACGCGTTCTCACTTACAGACAGACATCCTCTGACATGATAAGGAATGAACCATTCTTTTTAAAGCCAATAGAAGTTAAACACATTAGGGATTCCCCATCTTAAAAGGGGAGCAGATTTGTAATATCTTAAATATAATTATTTTTCGTTTTCTTGATGATTACCGAGAAAAATTTCAACATTCAATTTTTAATCAAACTTGCATTTTAAGCTACATTTTATGCTCTGATAAGTCGATTTCCGAGCATCATAACTTTGCGTATTGACGATTATAACATATTAATCTTATTATAATACTGAAATATTTACATTAACTTTTCAGATTTCGAGAGACAAACATAAATTTATTAAATAGCAGGAGGAATTTCTAAATAAAAGAAGAAAATGCTAAATGTAAAAGTTAATAAACATAACTTTACAATAATTATTCAAAAATTTCATTTACTAATTTAAAAAAATGGAAACTTATTTTAAAAACGCATACAGTTTAAATATGTTGTGCCGTCAAACCTAAGTTTGCCTAAGTATTCCCGAATCACATGAATTTGTTACTCTATATCTCAATTGAAGTTGATCTTCGAGCTTTGACTCTAGGGAAAAATAGACAAACCTAGGTGTCTCAAACTTAAATTAGGCAAAGTCAAAAATTAACTTAATAAGTTTAAGTACGTTTAAACAAAATCTGTTATAACATACCTCACTTTAGCGTACATTTCAAAATAACGTTCAAATTTAAAATCTCCGGCAGAAATCCTATTATTTTAATGTTAAAAGGTTTCATTTTAACATACCTCAAATTAACGTACATAATTTAACGTTCTTAGGTAAGCCATCTCCTCATTATTACGATCGCAGGTCTAAAAACCTACTGCAACAGTGACTGGTTAAATGTAGTATATAGTAAAACAATCTATTAAGTTTAATTAAATATTTTGCACGGTATATGGTGCACCGGACATATTTAACTTGACTTTATCAGCGATGGAGGATTTTTTGGAAGGCATTTTTTTCAAACAAAGCAAACTGCAATTAGAGATATTTTTATAAACAATCTACTGTAATTATACAAATACAAACCCGTTGCAAAAGTTTAGCAAGTTGTCAAATTGGCTTCATTTTGATGGTACTAAGTAATTTTTAATTTTGTAAATTCGTTCTAGATTTAATACAAATGGAAAATCACAATTAATATATTCTTGTTTACAACATTATTTAAAAAAATGGTAACTTAAACAGTTGTTTTAATAATTGAAAATAAAAAAATAAATTCAAAAGTTTAGCATGATACAAAATCCGTTGCAAATATTTAGCAAGTCAACATACTTTATTCTGTTAGGCTTTTTTTTTTGGCATAGCCGATTTCATCTTACACCAAAGATCAGGGGAATTGGGTGGCCAAACAAGAAATTAGATGGATTTTTACGCAAATCACACCTTCGATTGCTTTGCCTTCAGTGATGAAACATCAGCATTTCTGACAATTTCATTCCAGTAATGGCCCACGTGCAAAACTGCATACGTCTGTCTGGGTCAGCCTCTGCTAGGTACTGGAGTATCTGAATCTTGAATGGATGCCATTGATGAGCATGAAGGATTTGTACGATCGATGACTGGCTGATTCCACGGGGTCTAGGCTGAGCTCATCGACAAGCAGTCGACTGTCGACAAGTGTCGATAGTCACGTGGTTAGTGACGCATTTGTCGATTCGAGCTAGCATGAACAGGACTTGTCTGCAATGTCTACAGAGTCTACAGCGTAGACTTTGACCATCGACAACTGCCTTATTCTTGTCTACAATGGGGAAGTTCCATGAAAATTTTAAATTATTGTTTTCAATAGTATTCGTTATCAATATCAAGGAAGTGTAATTCGTTTGTGAAAAAAATTTATAGTTATTTTTAAAAAAAATGTTAAAGTTGACACCACAAGAAAACGATACGTCATAGCCTGTGAGTAATATGATGTCACTTGCCTGCTCCTCACTATCATCGACAATGGTTAGAGCTTACAGCCAACAATGCTTAATAATCAGATCGAGCTTCACGTACTCATAAAATCATTGCGTTTGATGGAAAGTGACGTCAGATATCGTTTTTGTTGGGAGGCGTGGTTTCACTTTTTTAGCGCTAATTTTAATAGGTTTCTTTAATATTTCGAATAAATTTAACAACGATTTCGTATTCAGCATAACACGATCTGTATGAAACAGTGCTTTAATTTGTAAAAAAAATTCCATGCAACTTCCCCATTCAAGAGCAATCGACTATGCACTAGGCGATCGTTATTTCAGAATTTAGCAACAGATTTCTTATTAAAATCTTTTTTCCTTCGTTTCCGGCCTGCAGGCTAAATACACATAGCTCAAGAATACATATTTTCTAAAAATATTAACAAAAACTTGTTTAAAAATATTTACATACATGAAGTACTCTCTTGTGCTACGAAACTTGAACTGTGAAAATAATAATATAGCGTGTCTACACGTATGTGTTTATGTATGTATTTATGTGTATACATGGATAAATGTGTAAAATTACGTAAACTTGTGTATATCAGTGGATATCATCTAGCCATACGTGTGTAAACTTGTGTATAAATGTGTAATATGCCACTTATCGACGGTTAGATTTTGTCGAGATCGACAGCTTGTCGATGAGTTCAGCCTAGACCCACACATTCTGCTGACAAAAGTCGTGTGCTGCGTTGTGGGCTCTTGACGAAGGACTCCAAAACCATTGTTGAGGTTGTCTCGTCAGTAGCACTTATTGGACGGCCACCGTCAACCACAGTCCCAGTTTCTCGGAATTTCTTAATTATTACCTGACAGTGTTTTGTGAAATTGGAGGTCAGAAAATGCAGATGTATATTGGAAATATCACACGACCCCCTTTCCATTGAAAAAAATTGACTTAGATTCAAGATGGCCGATTTCAAGATGGCGGCCATGTTCGGTAAATACCGTATAAGATAGACCACCTCACCCATACCTTACTGGAATATTCAGATTTCCCAATTCCTGCAAGGTTTTCGAAAAAACAGGGTGTACTGCGACTTTTGACTCACCCTGTATTTAAATGTATTCTGTACAATTTATTTGATTAAATTAAAATACATACAATTTTAAATCTGCTACATTACATGTATTCTCTATATATAGCGTGTCCCAACAGTATACGACCAAAATGAAAAACTGAATACAAGATCTCAACACTTTTGAGAATCACGCCCATGATGTTATCCAAAATGTTACCATTATTGAGATATTAACGATTTTGTGATTTTGTCAGTAATCCCTATCTTAACTTTCCGTCAAAAGAAGTTAAATCCGTTGAGGTTTATTTCGAGAAACTAATCAAAAACTGATTTCAGGAGATAATAATTTTGAACATGTAGGTTTGTTATATTATTAACAGACAGTACTGGTTGCACACAAAACTTATTGCTACAATTCCTTTAGGAAATCATAGTTTAATGATTTTTAAGTTTGGATTTAACGTGTTTTGATTGAAAAGTGGGATTTGACTTATCTTGAGAATAACATTGCAATGATTATTCTATTAAAATTTATTGTGTATTATTTGTGATGGTTGGTTGGTTTGTTTGGTATGAACGTCTTTTTCAACTACCATGGCCATTTCAGGATGGCGTTATAGGGGCCGTATTATGTTGTGAACAAAACTGGTATCATTCAATCATTCTATTATTATTATTATTATTATTATTATTATTATTATTATTATTATTATTAAATAATAACCAATATTATTGAAAGAAAATCTGTAGAGAAAACTTCAGCATAAAAAATCAAAACACCGTCATTTGAGTTTGAAAATTTTTTTTGTTTGAAGCCTTATTCCTCTTCCTCACAAGCACAGCAGCAACCATCCTCTGGAAGATTTTCTTCCTGTTCTGTACCACCACGCAATTCCGTGTAGATTTTGCATACCGGTATGTTTCTCCAGATTTCACCAAGGAACATAACAGTCGATATTCTTTTAGTTTAGCCTGGGATATTGCACGAGAGGAGGGGATGGGAGGCGGGATTGTAAGCAGATGGTTCTTGCGTTGCTTCAGAAGGGTCAGGTCTTTACCAATATCACTACGATAAGACTGTTCATTACGTATAGTAAGAGTTCTTCCTCACCGATGACCTTTGGATTATTATGTTTCTTTTTCTGGATGGATGGTACGTCTTTGTAAAAAAGTTGTGCGCGTTTCTTCCAGTCGTGCACTTTCCAATCTTAGAACGTACAAACACCTCGTTGCAGTGTTTTGCAAATATTTCATGGTAGCGTACACGTGATATAATTTCATTGCAGACTTTAACATCCTAGGAAAATTTCCAAATATACGATCACAAGGTAGATAGGAGTGACCTCATATGGGATAGAGGAGCATTATCTTTGTAATATTCTGAGGAGCTCCCAACAACCATTATTAAAACATTGCAACGACAGACAATGTTAATTTTTTCCTTGGCCATCACAGCCATCACAAGCAACTATCAGTCCCCTCAGGGTTGAGACATCATTCATAGTAGGCATCACTTTGATGAGATAATGATTGATTGCACTAGAAAGTTGATTGGATCCCACCCCAGTCTGTGTCTCGGTCCAAGTGTTTGAATATGACTTGTCCGTTGTCAGGTCACACACACACTTAAGTTGTAGTGCGAAAGCAGCCGGGAATAAAAGGCATCTTGAATGGAGGTCTTTGGTAACACATGAACCTGTTATAAATCAAAAACAATCTTCTGCACCTGAACAGGGCTCTTCAAAATACTGTAAAATGCATTTATGAAGCTTGTGCGGTCTCATGTTCCCCATGAAACTTTGCGATATGCCACAACATCTTCTTGAAGTATTTGATTGCAGCCAAAAACGCTTATTTTTTTTTCATGATTGCAATCTCTGGGATTCCACGCACATTTTGCCGTTATAGAGTAGCAATACTTATTCCTTCTTTTCACTTCATGCTCCCGAGGTCGGGATTGTCTCTTACGAGTTCCCTTATTTTCACTTCCAACGTTAACAGTTTCTAATACATGAATTTCCTCTGCAAAATCGCGATCATTACTATTATTTTCAGCCATTTCGTAAACAAACATTAGCGAAGCGAATGCTACTGCATGTTTTTTGATAAAAATTGTACCGCACTGAGACAGTACGTGCACATAATTAGTTAGTGGATATAAATTACTTTGCTATAAAAGCAAAAGTGGATTTAATACGCTTTGCTGAAAAGTTAGCATATTCGAATGATCATACACAATGGATTTAGCTGCTTTTATAAAAAAGTCGCTTGAATCCCACCACTCTTACACTAATGGCAGTGTGAATTTTTTGGCGCAAATTTAAAAAAAATGGATTTAACTTGTTTTGACCGAAAGCTCTTCATGTGTGTTTTCGGGAATGTATATTGCTTTGAGAATTTTAGTTAGTGAAATTGTATTCTTGATGGCAAGGTAGTGTTAAATCTATATATAAATATGGCAACAGATTTTTTTATTATGCATTTTTACCTGTGTTAGCGTGGACGAATACGCATGAAACTTATATGGTTGGAAAGTTCCTGTGCTCTAAATGTGCACAATATATTTTGTTTGCGTATTTGTTCACGTTAACACAGGTAAAAAGTGTTTCAAAAAAGGTAGCATTAAGGAACAGGTTGTGCACCATATTTGTCATCGCATGTAGCATTGCCTTTTTTATTGTTTTTTTTTAATAATAAATATCAAATTAACTCAAATCATTGTTGATGTTCATTTGAAAGAATTTTAATTGTTGTGTTGTTGATGTTCATTTGAAAGCATTAGAAAACCATATAACAAATACTCTGCAGCTTTTGAAAGTCAACGAACTGAATTCAGAACTTGAAGATCCCTAAGTATAATATAGTACCTTCCATGTAGCTGTAGAAACAACTGCTTAAAAATTGTTATTAACCAACTATTCAAAATATTTCTATAATTAGTAGGTAAGCATTTTTTGTATTTTTCGTCGTTTTCTAAGCTATTTTAAGGTATTTTCATACACTTTGAAAGTAATATGTATAGTTAAAAATAAAATAAATACCAATTTTGAAGTTTTTGATTTTTATTTATTTTTTAAAAATTTTGTTAACACTTTCTTTAGTAACAAAAAAGTTATCGATTTTTGGTCCGAAACAGACTTTAATTTTCCATAGTGGGACGGTTTGGTTTGGTTTGTTTGGTATTAATGTCCTTTTCAACTGCCATGGTCATTTCAGGATGGCGTTATAGGGGCCGGAAATTTTGCCTCGCAAGGGTTGTTTAACATGCAGCCGGCAAACGACTACACGGGACCAACGGCGTTACTTCCCTTCCGAAGGAAGTGCGTGATCTCAGGATTTTCCCCCTGAAAAAATCCTCGTCGTCCTCGGCCGGGGTCGAACCCGCGTACTCGGGCATCAGAGGCGATCACGCAACCACTGAGCCACCGAGGCCGATACAATGGGACGGGGGGGGGGGGGGG